>OV928041.1:4200000-4790000 GCA_931315375.2 Opisthograptis luteolata | reverse complement strand
GGGGAGATATGAAACAGCCGATTTACCCCTCCAGGGTGTTCTTACGTAATCTTTGAACCGGACACTTTGGGGCCAATGAATAGGTAGGGCTAACAAAAGACGCTTCATAACTTGATCCGGGGATGTTCGTTAGAGTATGTATAGGAAACAAAACAAGAAATTTTTGTGGTGATTTTTTGATTCCATTTGAGTCGATAAGTAACCAATACTTACAGTAAGGAAAGCTAGCAAACCAACAGTTTAGTGATAAGTGGATTGTCCTTTGCAATTCGGATCTTTCATCAAGTTTGTTCACATCAAGCGCCATATTTGAATCTCAACCCTGTTATTGCATTTTCATAACATCCACATTCCACTTTTTTCTACAGATAAAATTTGTTTTTAAATACAATCAAGATCAACTATTGTGTCTTAGCATCGTCTTAGAAACACACAAAACATAGTAGCGCATCAACAAAATATCATTGCAATCCGTGCGCAACGCGACATGAAATTGGCACTAGGTTGCTCGGAAAATTGTCCTCCATAAAATTGGCTCTAATCCCCGTTTTTGCCATCGATCGCAATTTGCCAGCTATCGCCAGTATTTTGTGCAGTTAATTATCCGGAGCTGCCGCCTTAATCTATAAAGTCACGTGATGCGCACGTGCCCGCTTCAAGGGGGTCTATTCTGGGCCTGTATAACGAACGATTGTGCGAATTAGACTTTGTGTTTGCTGAATGGCAACCCGCAAATTTTTAGTAATTGGTTGACAAGGTTTTTTTATTTATGATTTCGTTTTTTTAGCCAGCCAGTGTCAAGTATTCAATTTAACATTACTTGAGAGCCAGTTCCTCGTCCAGGCTTAGCTAGACGCTACCATCGACCACTTTACCATATGGAGAATTTTAGTCAAACGTTACCAGACACAATAATCCTCCCTCCCTTTTGTGTTTAAGTTATGTAGTGGCACTTTACTTATACTTCACACGGACTTTTTGGGACAACTAAAAAGTCACTTCTCACAACGTTACCTACTACAACATTACATACGCCATAAGAACACGCGCCAACACACACACACACACACATGCACATGCATGCGCGCAACATGCGTTAGCAACATACGCCGCCAGCTGTGTCGCGTAACTACTAAAGCGCGATCAACAAATCGATCACGAAATTGGTAATTAGTTATGAATATAATCTATATATCTCGAGACATCCTCGTAATCGAATGATTCCATTAGTAAATCTTATACCGCACCGCTAATACTATCAAACAGTAAACAATGTTTACACTATTACGCAAGTCTGCAAACTAATAGCATCTTAAACACTGATCGAGATTCTGTTTGTAGCATGCAACTTCTATTACGCAACCTCATCGGGTAAATGCATTGCTGGGCGTAGGGTGCCGGCACGTTCGCTTAAGTATTGTTGATATTCTAAACCACCCTGTAGAATTTCAGTGGAATGCAGTGAAAAGGTTTATACAAATACACGCCTTTGGTTTTTCAAGTTGGTTTTTCGATAGCATTTATTTATACAAGATTTTTTATATAATAAACAAACCACTCTGTAGAATTTCCGTGGAATGCAGTGAAAAGGTTTGTACAAATACACGCCTTTGGTTTTTCAAGTGGGTTTTTCGATAGCCTTTATTTATACAAGATTTTTTATATAATAAACAAAACACTCTGTAGAATTTCCGTGGAATGCAGTGAAAAGGTTTGTACAAACACACGCCTTTGGTTTTTCAAGTGGGTTTTTCGATAGCCTTTATTTATACAAGATTTTTTATATAATAAACAAAACACTCTGTAGAATTTCCGTGGAATGCAGTGAATAGGTTTGTACAAATACACGCCTTTGGTTTTTCAAGTGGGTTTTTCGATAGCCTTTTTATATGCCAGATTTTTTATATAATAAACAAACCACTATGTAGAATTTCCGTACAGTACCTACAGTGAAAAAGGTATTCACTACTTTTCACTAAATTTGCAACTTTAAGCTGATCACGGTATTTCACACAACGCAATAATTTAAGGCCTGTTAATCACAGATAAATAATTTGACATTGACAAAGGACACAACATGCCATGTTGTGTCACGTGGTTTTTCGTAACTAGCGGAAATATGCTAACAGTTATTATTCTTACCATCTAAATCGCGTACGTAGGTCTCATATCAAGCGATATAATATTATATACTTCTGTTACAAATAATAATATGTTTCAGTGAATTACCAAAATGTTCTCTACTATTAAGTATCCCAAATATGATAAAGGGAAAGGGATTTTAAAAATAAAAGCTTCTAAAAATAATTAAAAATTGAATTTGGAAATACAATGAATTCATAAGAGTTATTGTCTTTTCACTCGTTCAATGGTCTTATATGACTAACGTGACCACAAAAACATGTGTACATTTACAACGTTGCTTGCAAACAATTTTTTTTCTTGATTATAATCGGTTTCAAAATATAGAAAACTCAGGTACTGTCTACATCTCAATGACATGTGGTAGAAGGCCGGTTTGTGTCGCAACCGCAGCTAGTCGCGTGTGTCCGCCTGATTGCAAGGGTTTGTTACGTGCTGCCTTAGAACGACGAACCAGGCTGTAACAAAAAAAAAATGCCAAGACAAATTAAGACAAGTACGTATTAAATAACATTTATTATCAAGATAGTCACGAATTGATACTTTTAAAAGTACAGCTTATTCTTTTTACCTAAAATGAGATTTTATTTGAATTGGTTCTTCAGAATCAAGCCAGACTTATAAAACATGTAGTTGGAAAATAACAAATAACACGCTTTCATCATGCGCTAAAACATATAAAAAATATGAGCCCAAACTAAAGGGGCTTACAAAAGATCACCACTTAAGAGTTACTATCCACCTGCTGGCTCCATCCTCAGATAAGGTCGTTAATACCAAAGTATTGTATTAGCATCAGGATTAAATGAAATTTTGTATGTAAAAGTTTCATTTCGATACAACAATTACAAATAGGTTGAATTGACTTCTAAGGATTTATCGCATCATTTATGCGTTTTAAAAAGTAGTACAAATTATTTTTAAATTTTGTTATTAGAACCTATACATAATTATTATAAATAATTATGATATTAATTGTACCTTAAGATTAGTCTTAGCTTGCAACATAGTCATAGTTTAAAAAACTTCGAAGCCTGCAGCTGTTCGATAAACACGTACCATTTTTAACGACATAAAGTACAGTTTATGTTCGCTCTAAGTCAATGACAAATCGTCACATTCGTCATAGCAAGCCTGCATCGGTATAGAAGTCGCTCCCAGTCGGAGCGTTAACGCTACCATTTCCTCAGCCATTTGCAATTCGATATCCGGCTAAGCTGAACAACTCTACCGATTGCACTTCTATTCTAGTATGTTGTTTTAACAAAATTAAGTATTAAAAACACGAGGTTAAAACCTCCTTATTAAATAACGCCTTATTTTTCAAGTTTAAATTTCGACTGTTCTGATAAGATCTAATGGTGTATCACTTGAGCAGCCTCACTTGAGAGCGAGTTCCCAATCCAGGTGTAGCGTGACGCCATCTTCGACCACATCGTCACTTAACATCAGGTGACTTGTGGTCCCTGTAAGAAGTATAAAAAAAAGATCCAAAAGTATCCTTGTACGTCTTAGGATTAAAACTGTCTCCTTACAAATTGCATCAAGATTTGTTTCGACGTGAACAGGTATGCTACATAATTATAATTACACTTCGACGTTGCATTCTCGATATTTATTCACTTGGTAGTTCCCTATTTATTGCACTAAGCGTCGCACATAATTTTTAGAGCTGTAAAAATAAAAATCAAATCACAAGAATATAAAATTCACTGTTTCTGAACGATACCTTCCATGTCATAGACAGTGCTGTCATCTCCGTCATACTTCATTCCTTTTTTATGTGCGGGCGTCGCAGCTTCGACTTATCGATTAAATTCGTTATGTTATTGGAAATTTTGTGAAAAAGTTAGTTGAAAGCAGTGTTATGGAGAAAAGATCGTCATAAGTCCAAATAATGACGAAAAATAACATGTTGGGAACGCAAGATACGAAACTCGCCAACTAGTTCGGACGATCAAGGTTAGTTCGTGGTCATTAACTGTGTGTTAGTTTTATCTGTAAATTTGCCTTTGTCCCTTCCTTTTTAGGGAAAAGGCGCATACTTTGGAAAATAACTGATATTTTTTCCTGATGATTTTTGCGTAGTTTTTCTTTTCTAACTACCCACATAATTGATGATTTTTTCCATTCTTTTTTCTTGCATGATGCTCGGCTGATAATGAGTTACTCCGGTGGCGTAACCTTCGACATTACATTAATATCATATTATGGTCACAAAAAAAAGTTGGTATCTATTCAACTCCAAGCTATAGCTTGACCTTGTAATCTTTGCCTGAATGTTTAAAAGTTGCTGAAAACCAAGGAATACAAAGACGTAAGCTTACCAACAGCTTATAAAAAGAAAAATGAAGAATATCAAAAGCAGAAACGTTTTATTTCTCATTCCAACCCATGCTCCTTAAACCTACTCGAGTTATCCTCAACCAAGACAATCAAGGCAGGCGTGGGTGCAAACCATGAAACAAGCACGCCCTTGTCATAATAACAACACTTCGCATCTCTTTGAGAAGTCACGGGAATGTGAAAAGAGTTACTGCGGCAAGGTCACAAATTGTTACCTTATTTATGAAGTTTGTACTGTCTTTGTTGCTTTGCAACTTATTGCTACAGAATCCACACACCTACGTAAGCATTATGCTCCAACAATAAAATCTTCATCATTTCAAGTCACTGTGGCAGTAACAAATTGGTCATTCTTCAAGATGTCTGACTCCTACGTTGGTTTAAACTGCTACCAATGTGTGCGTTTATATTTACTTATGCTAAATATTATCTAGATCGTTGTCTTTGTGGCATTTTTTGTCCTTCTCTATTCTGTTACCTAAACAAATGAAATAAATAACCTCACGAGTCTCACAACCTCCTTTGTTGTCACCTCTAAAAACAACTGTCTCCTTACTATGAAAAAAAAATGTTGCATAAATGCGTGTATCAGCAGTTTTAAAGCCATATAAGTATCAGAGGTCTGAAAACTCTGACAAGAGAGTTAGCCACAGGCCCATACAAGTGAAGAAGAAAACAAAAAAATCTAAAATTTTCTTTTCAGTCAGCTAGAATTTCTTGTATCTTAAAGCTTTTGCATGAATACTAACAGAATGTATGGTAATGTCTTAATTTAGTCTCCGTTTTGCATACTATGATAAGAAACTAGTGTAGTGTAGTCGTTTCGTATTTTAATCCTAATTAAAAATTAGCTAATAACTTTGGTTGCGACCCGTAACTTCAAAAGTTGAGGGTTCGAATATGTAGTGAGTTGAATTGAGTTTTGGTATACCTAATAAAACATTGTGTTAAAACCATACCTTGATGAAAGGAACTGTTTAAATCCTCGCCTCCTACAGCTATACTAACTACAATTATGATAAGTATCTGTCGCCATCGATGTGTTCTAGCAGCCTCATTTCAGAGTCCGGAGTAGAATGGCGACGCATTCGCATATATTGACTTGTGGTCAACGCTATTTTGAAATAAGTAAAAAAATAGAATACCAAACAAAACACTACTTATCGAAAAAGAGAGTTGAATTATTATCGTAAAGATCTACTTGCCAACACAATTGATAAAAAACTTTACCATTATACGCATACTGTACTATCTTTGTTCAAAAGATTAACTCCGGGTATTCTTTCTACATTTTATATAGGAAGATTATCGCCTAACTTAGTGACCCTATGTTTTTATCTTATGACTTCTCTTAGTAAGGAAAATGACTGTGCGGTAGCTTCTTAAAATACGTAGTGCATTTTAATGGTACAGTGTATAGGATTATGTGCAGGGGATTATGCTTGGATGCAACTAACATTACTAGCCTGGGAGCTACGGTTAACTTTAATTACGAATCATAATAATATTGTTAGTTATTGACGAAGCTAGAAATGCATGTTATGTTTCTAATTTTACGTTGAATTTGAATGATTGTAGAATTAGTAGGAATAGAGAACGATAAGAGGGAACTTTTAGTAACTAGACATTATATCTGTCGCTAAGCATCTGTCTGTGTGTTCCGGCAGCTTCACTTAAGAGTCAGTTTCAAGTCCAGGCGTAGCATCATCCTACGGCTAGACTAGGAACTGGTGGTATAAGTAAATAAAGTAGATGTCATCTTGGTACGACGTGCCATTTATAGTTTAAAACAATAAATTCTTGTCTGTTGCATGCCATATAACTTTGTGAAAGTAGATAAAAAAATCTGTATCTTAAACTATTTGCTTTTTATAGCTTTCTATGTTGTTATTGTATATTATGTATTTACTATTTACCTATTTAGAATATTATAAATAACATTGTGCATATAGTTCGTGATTAAATTCGACGGTAGCACCTCGACTATTTGATGCCAGACATTTCTAGGCAAGATAAACAGAGGAGGCGTTCACCGAGATTAGTGCTAAGAACGGAGGCATTGCGTCTTGAATAGTTGAGATTTCCGTTTGTGAATAACCTAAATACTTACGTGGGACTGCTCTTGATAATAATGGGTTCCCTTGGTGTTTCTGAGTTATATAATCTCTGAGATATAATTTTCTGAGTTTGAAAAGCTGCTTAGAAATTATTGTCAAATTTAGCAATGTAATTAATTGCATTTTTTAAATTTAATACCCACCACTTGTAAGATGTTATTTTCAAGGTTATCATTATCACACTGTACCTACTTCAGACATATACATGCGAAAGTTTGTGAGTGAGTGAGTGTTTGTGAGTGACGCTGAAACGGCTTTAAGGATTTTAATGAGATAGCTGAAATCTTGTACATGCTACATAGGTTTCTTTTTATGGTAGTTCCTGCAGAATAACGTAAGATTTTTCATAATACATAGGTAAGCGTGTACAACAAGTGACGAGAAGGCGCATTGCGCACTGAAGGTTTCACTCATAGTTCGTGCCTTCAAAAATGTCATTGGCTACAATCAATGCATTTCAAATCTACTCGGACTTTATGTTCACTAACTTATAATGGCAAAGTGGTTTTACCAACTCAAATGCCAATTGGGCGCTTAGTTTTTACATAAAGCCTTATACCAGCTGGTTAAATTCCTATTACGACTTCAGCCGTTAAATGCCAATTAGCGGTTACTTCTGTGCTTGACATTTTGCTAATTGAATTTTAAAGAAAGCACCTGTCTTGAAGCCAAGTGAGAAATGTTCACTCTATATTCTTACGGTCTTTTTCTTCGTTATTAGGATTAAAAAGCGCTACTAGACACTACACATTAAAATAAGTAACTTGTAAAATTTAAAACTCTCTTTCATTTCCGCTTTTAGCATTTACGTTATACATTTCATAAGATAGCACATAAATAATGTTAGTTTACTCACCGATGTCAATAGATTTTTTCCATTCTTTCTTATAGACACAATTTTATTCCTAAAACACTTTTGCTATA
Source organism: Opisthograptis luteolata (assembly GCA_931315375.2). Taxonomy (NCBI): domain Eukaryota; kingdom Metazoa; phylum Arthropoda; class Insecta; order Lepidoptera; family Geometridae; genus Opisthograptis; species Opisthograptis luteolata. Next base: position 4,782,471 of record OV928041.1, on the reverse strand, counting down.
CCTACTATGGGTACTAAAATTTTTACTTATTTGGCTTCTCTTAACCTTCAAGAACAGCAACGAAATTTATAAATACGAGGTCTCTTCACCAGTAGGTATATTGTTTATTTATCGAGGTTGACGTCATTAAAATCCGCTTAGTCTCGTATTAAAATTTCAAGAGTGAATTTACGATTTACATTTTAATATCTCTCCCGGCCGAGAATGAGACAAAAGGTCGCATTGTTGTGGCAGCTGAGAGCTAAGAATGTAAGTCTTAATCTTACCTAGGACATACAAATAAACAGCAGTAAGGATGTGTAGTAAAAACGATGTGACTTCACACACACACTAATGCTCTTGTATTGTTAAATGTAAGCTTAATCGATACGTTCAGTTATACAAGAAACAGTGTGTTCCATCCGGCAGTCTCACTTGAAATCCAGTTCCTTGTCCAGGTGTCGCGTGGTACCATCTTCGACCGCATGGTCTCTTAACATCAAGTGACTTGTGGTCAAACGCTACCCTGTACTTAAAAAAAAACTTTGTTTCCTATACCTAGACATACGAATGTGTAAATTCTATACCAACCAAAAACAATTCAGCAACAGTGTGCTGTTTTGATCTAAGCTAGTGTTCTCTTTTAAAGTTTCTAACACAGAATTTCATCAGCTCATCAACAGCTGTTTTAATTCGAGCAAGTTCACTGCAATCCCCAACTTTTTATCATTTAAATAGTCAGATATTTTATGTTTAGCTATTCTTATAAAATCGTCGGGTAACTAAGGCCATGTGTTTGCATGTTTATTTTTGTATGTGTATTTTTACACATAGGTAGCAACAGCAAGTGGCAGTATTGCCACTGGACAGTCCATACTGTCCTTATCATGCCTACAACAGTGCACTGCAACTGCCCTAATGATATCTCAAGACTCGCTTAAGAGCCCATACATAACACTATATGGGACGTTTTTAAACATAACCCAACTTTAATGCATCCTACCCCGTTCGTTGAAAATATTTATTCAAATTTGTAGGCGAGTTTACAATGCTGAGTCTTCCATGCCTTTGTGATACGTCCACATTAGCATAACGCGAGGTGTATTGAATGGACAAAGTAACCGGTATTAAAATAAAATTTTACGGTTTACCCTTATATCGGAGGGAGGTCGTGTAAGGGCATAATAAAATGTCTACTTATTTCGCCGGAGTTATGGGAACTGAATATTTTATAATCCATTGACGAGAATGTTTGACCACTGGATTTCGCTTTTTGTGGTTGAGTTTAAATTTTATTAATGGTTTCATTAAGTAACTACTTAGAATAAAATCTCTTTGCATGTGAGTTAAAAAAAACAATATATGATGTAAAAAAGGCTTTATTTTGGAAATTCTGGTGAAAAAGTTAAGTTTTAAACAAACAGCAGCAAATTTATGAAATCTATAGTCATCAGTCGTACTGCAAAAAACGATTGAAATTTGATGAACATTTTTGCTAAGTATGCTAAGTAATTAATAAAACCAACTAATAGTTTATAATCAACTAAAAGTCCCCCGCGGTTTCACCCACCTGAAGATTACCACAGGGACTGTGGATTTGTTTATATCCTCTATGCAGAAAATTATATACGCCGTTCCGTAGCTCTACTGCTGTGTAAAAGAAGAACAAACTTACAAACACACCTTTTCTTTTTTTTTTTTTTTGTTATGGCGTCACACGATTAGTGTATTTGCCAGTGTCAAGTATAAAATATTTCAAACTCTGAGAGTTGAAATGATGATGATGATGAGATGAAGGGATGAGGATAGTGTTTAAGTAAAGTAGTGGCGCTTTACTTAAACTTTACACGGACATTTTTGGAGCAACTCGAAAAGTCACTTTCACAACTTTGCATCAATTTCCCACACTCGTACACATTAACGAACACATAATGGTTAATAATCCACCAATATTACACATTATCACTCGAAGAAACACAGTTTTGGAAATAAAAACAAAATTTTCACGTTGACAATTCGATTGCCGCCAAAAAAGTCCCACACCTTTTCTTGAACTAAAATTTGCTTAGGGATGACACTTAGTACTAAAAACACACACTTTATAACAGTATAGCGAAGCGATAAATAACATGATATCGAAGTAAGGATGGTTTTACAACGTCTAGTCGTATAATTTGCGTCACTAACCGAAGTGAATACCTACTTAATCTTAACTACTTTTTTATAAAAACTGTAGTTTCAAACCTCACAGCAAAAATTAATAATGATCGATAGTCGAAGTTTGAGCTTACAACACAATTTCGTTAAGAATAGAAATGAAACGGATAAGGGATTGGGCGAAAATTTAAAGAGATAATTTGTTTGGATCACCTGAATATCTGTTTAATGAAAATCACCTAATATATGCATTAAAATTTTAACTAAGTATATTGTAACAATATTTTCAGTTAAGTAACTTTTGTGTGGTTATTAAAGTAAATATTACGTTAATTGAACGGTTAGTTTTCTAATTCCATATTCAATTTAGTGACTTTTACCCAAAAAAAAAGGTATATCAGTCCCTATAACCTGAAAAATGTGTGATTAAAAATTAATATCAATTAACTTTAGTTGGAGTTGAGAATCTGACAGAACACCTCCTAGTGTAGGTTAAACGAAGGGTAAGTTTAGCCCTATACTTTACTCAGTTAGTGAAAGAAGAAAAAGTGTCCGGAATAAAAGTGGCCAAATAACCGAAAAACAAGAAAGTGTCCGGTAACCCACCCCATTTCTAGTTATAAACTGTGCACCGCCCGATTTCAAATACTTTATTTTGTTGAACGCTGCTAGCGGGCATTTCCCATTATTGAAACGAATTGTTTTTCAAAGTTTTAATATTAAACGGCTCCGTTGTTGGACTTTATTTCAACTTACTTTTTTTTATTTTTGCTTATAAAATTGTGCTTTGAAATCACGGTTACGCGGAAACTTGCTCACTTGCTCTGTGATTAGTTTTAAGTGGTGGTCAGCAGTTTCAAGATTCTCTGTAAACTGTTTATTTGTAAGTATTTAAAGTGGATTTCGTTAATTGAAGCCCATTTAATAATATAAGCTATCGCTATCCTAGTACTATTTGATCTATTTGTCTAATGTCAGCGTTCCCCCGGTCCACACAGAACGCTTCGCTTCTACATTTATACGAACGGCGAAGGAGTGGAACACTGCCAGTGTCTTTGTTTCCCGATAAGTATAATTTGCAAGCATTCTAGTCAAAAGCGAGTAGGTATTTTATAGGCAAGCATGCTCCATGCATGCTTGCTTCATCGATAACGTCATCAGATGAGACTGGTCAAATGATTAGGTAGGTACCTATCTATTCTAACTGTAATTGAATAATTTTATTGACTTAAAAAAATACATTATTAATTTTAAATTGGTTTGGCACAAAAAAGGATATATTTTCAAAAACTTACAATTTATAACAAAATAAAACAATCCAACTTTGAAGTACTTTTTATTACAAGTTGCAGAAAAAAGTTCTATGAGAAAAATCTTTTCTCGTTTTTTCAGGACCATTTCATATGCAAGAGATGAATGCCACTGAATACTAATTCACAAAGAAAGAACTCTTAATTTCATTAACAATGTCGTCAGTGATTAAAAGTTTATTACACCCATTACGAGCTGAAAAGAAGCCAATTAAAAACTTTATTATTGGCTTGCATTTGACCCTTTATATTAGATAGCGTTGACGTTGCAAATGTGAATGAGATACCTACTATGTCATAGTCATCATCATCATTAGCCTATAATGTCCCCGCTGCTAGGACACCTTCTCTCAGAGAGAGTATGTGCCACAACTTACTATGTTAGTTTTTGTATACATATCAACCAAAATTTCTGTTCATAAGTTCATTTTGCTGTAGAACTAAAAATGCTTATATAAGAAAACTAAATTCTATTGTTAATCGCATCTCTGAGTCCCAAGACACAGGCTATTTGCTTAGTTTGGGACTCGCTGTTTATTGGTATATGTTTTTTATTAATACGTAGTCCAATCTTCTTAGACTTGTTCAACGTTCAATTTTGGTAAATAAATATTTTTCATTTTCATTTTTTTTCATTTTCAATATGCCGCGCCAGCCCAGTGCGGCTCAAAAAGAAGAAGCGGTATCTTTTAACATAAGCGTAGGACAACAAGCAATCGAGACGATGCTGTGGTAGAACGTGTCACAGTCACCACGTTACGCCTGGATTGTTGATTGCCCCCTAACGGCCAGTTTCAATAACCTATCTATCCACGGTTTGTCCAACTAGAGATAGAAATTTGACATTACTTCTATGGAGCTTACGTCAATAGTCTAGCTCTAGAAGGGCAAGGATAGATAGGTGGTTGAAACTGGTCGTAAGTGAGACTGCCGAAACACTCCGATAGGAAGTTTCAATGTGGTCAACCGAAAATGATTTCATATAGAAAGGAAAAGAAAACAATAAAAGCTTATATAAAGCTCCCTTTTTAAAACTAATCATCAATTCTTCGTCAAAATCTCAAAGCATCTGATGGTAACCTGCGTCCGACGTTTCCTCGAAAATAATAACAAAATTTTCCTTGTGGCGTCCGTTTTTAAAATTGCTAAACAGTTACCATTGTTGCCGACCATTTTTGTTCTCTTGCGCACTAAAATTAAACGTCAATCGTTATGCCAGGAGCAGGGCGCCGTAGTTTGTTTCAATTATCGACAAGAACTTGTTTTGCTTGGCATTTTCTAGAACACGCGTCTTTTGTCCAGCAAATATTAATTTCGCCAACCGGCGCGGCGAGTGGCGTGTAAATTTTTTTCTAATCATTTTGTTTTGCTGAAAATAGTTGGTGCTAGAATATTCACATAAAAAATGTGTTTCTTTCCGTCTATCCAAAGAACGATTCTTCAATAAGAGCAGAGGTCTTTTTTCCAAGAGATTTTCATAAAGAGCGGTAATGAGTTTTTCATCTCATCTATTCGAAACACGATGATTTGTTCTCTACTCTAATAAGAGCGAGCACGGTTAGTTTTTCTCTAAGAGATTTCATAGAGGCAGTAATGAGTTTTGAATCTGGAACATGAATATTATTTCTCTTCCGCGACCAAAGAGATCAAAGGAAAATATTGTATGAAAAAAGTTACTGGCCGGTTGAGTTATTTTTATTGCCATTGACGGTAATAAAAGTGAAGTTTGTTTTTCTCAGGGCAACGTATAATATAAAATCTCACACTGCGCTCAGGATTCTACCTTAGAATCTTTTGCTGTGCTCAGGATTTTACTCTAAAATCCTTCGCTATGCTCTGGATTCAAGATAGTTTCAACGTAAAATATAATTTTGTTTTCGATACTTACATAAGATATATAACATTTTAACTACGTTACTTTACAGCATATTTGGGTAGACTACCGGAAACGTTAATAATTAATTAATAATCGTTTTTAGTGTGTGCTTTTATGCTGTGAAAGTTTTGTATCAATTGTTGCGAAAAGAAACCTTATAGAAAACTGAGTTTCCATAACTACCAGTGTTGTAATAACTTCGAAAACGTTTTTCCCTGAACTTTTCTATATCCGATACAAATTTATTTAATACAACAAAGACAAGAATGTCACATTGGTTTGAGTTGTTATTTGTAGAATAAGTCAAATACAAATCGAGTTAGCTAGTACATTCTAGGAAAACATGTTCCTCTACAAACTAAAGCTAGCGGATTTCAGTGTAATCAGGTCTCAAATACATCAAGTATCCAATAATACCATACCTACCTACTAATCGGCTGTCGATTATCGCAAAAGTAGGTACTGATTTTTATTTCGATTCATATCAACGCACTAGAACTTACTACTGGAACTAACCTCAGATCTTGCCTCTCGACGTGCTTTTCTCTCACCAAAAAAGAGAATTATATGACTGAAACCTATTTTTATTTCACTTGAATTCTCTCGTACAAATCAATAAATTATCAAGTTCTTCTAGCCTATAACTGATATAAAATTTGTCTGAATTTGTCTTCAAATATCAAAACTACGTTCCATGCTAGGGGTCTTCAAAATTCGGTATATAAGTCAAACAATTTAGTAAGTTCTTATTACCGCGATAAAATTATTATCTATCGAGAATTAATTGCAAAATTGTATAGAATGACGAAGCACGAATCGTCGATTCGATAATGTAAGTCCTGGCTCTAACTGGCCATTCTGATATTAAACTCCGTCCACCGAAACAGAATACAAGCGAATTGAAAATGGAATAATTGATATAAACCGCTTCCGGAATCATTCATCACTGTTACAAATCATCGATATGTCGAGATAAAATAGGATATTTTGACGTAGTAAATTCGTATCAAAGGGTCGAAAGTGTAACAGAGTAATGTTAGAATGAAGCAGTGACTGAGGTTCATGGAAATAACCTTGATCAAGATTTTACACGTACACAAAGAGACGCTCTCCCTGCTGATGGCGACCTATAAAGCGTTTTATTTGAATTATTTAGATTTAATTTTTTAATTTATTAGCAATGTATTTTTATAAGTTCGAAGTCATTTCTTATCGCTCAAATCAATCTCCTCCAGACAAACCAAAAGCAAAATAATAGTGCAAAACTATACAATAAATAAAAAATAAAATAGATCCTGCATAAGTAAGTAGTGATATTTAATGTGAATGTGATATTAGAATATTTATGAACTGTATATGTAAATAAAATACAAATTTGTCTCGAGCTTCATCACTACCTTACACTTCCACACTAACAAGGCTATTTATTTATCACCGTGACTCGTGTTTTGGTAGCTAGACTGGATAATATATCTCGGATCTGACGCGTTCCTTCATTTCACTGACTGTGCGAAAATCGTCAAGGGTCATTTGTTTCCAAATTTACGGCTCATGAATCTCGTATGTGTGAAGGGTCAGAATTAAACGGCGTTGAGTGCAATATTTTGCGTGCCGTCACATTGTTTTAAGCTTTTTGTGACTGGTTTTTTTGCTGAATATGTTTTCTTGTTTGTTTTAGGGAGTTGAATGATGGTTACCTTTTTGACGCCATTTTTCTATACTTTTATTTAATTGTGGTTCTCTTTTTACAACGCAACTATGATGTGGTTAAGGTGTAATACGTTTTTTCAAGTAACTATTTACTCTTGACTTGAACACCATCAATTTTTATAAGTATTCCTGTTATATGAGGATATTAATAATCGATCCTGATCAGTTTTTCTCGGTTTTGGATCGATATATCAATCCATTCTAGGGGTAAAGCTTGCCAACAACCGATCCGCGGATTGAATTTGCAATCTCGACATTGAATCTATCCTTGTGTGGACAAATCGATCCATCCATTTATTATTATTATTATTATACATCCATCGACAGATTGGCCTTCTGGTCCAAAATGATCGGAGGTAACCTAGGAACCCAAAATCGATTTAGAATAGAATAGAATAGAATAGAATTTCGTTTATTTGCAACAATAACACTAATAATTCGATAATTCTTTAATAATTCTTTGATTCTTTAATTTCGATCTGAGATAGTCCCTAGTTTTCGATATTTTTTTTTTTTATTATTTGTAGTGACTAAATTAAAATTCGAAGGCTATAGCGCACCTACGCAAGCATTGAACAATATTAACTAGGATGGATCATGCTCACAAAGTTTTAGCGGACCAAAACAATACACTTTTTCTTTCCACTTGACAGCACCCATCAATACCTGTCCACAACGTAGGAAGTGTGCTAAATTACATATTGTTACATATCGTAATAAAATGCGTCTGTAAGGGCGCGTGTTGACGGCCCGGTGCCGGGTTACCGAGAATTTTTCTGTCATACCGGGTCGTACATTAGTTTGAATGGGCGTATGACCAAAACACACCAGCACCGGCACCGGGTCTAGATCCGATTGTTTTTCTTTTCTTGTCTGAGTCAGAAGGAAGAAAACCGTTCGGTAAGCCACGCAAATCAGTGGGAGTGTGTACATTGTACACGTAACCGGGTTCTACTCGATCCGGTTAAATGCAGTCTTGCTGCGAGTATAAGTTTTTTGTACTTACCGTCAGAAGTGATAGAGAATCACTTGCCATTTATTTAGTTTTCCGTGCAAAATGTTTTTAAATCACGATAAAATAAAATTGTTGAGAAGAAAAAACACTACTATATTTCTTCTATGGAATGTATGCTAGCCTGACAATTGCACTCATGATTTTAATTCGAAAAACTCGACCGTGGATCGGACCGTACAAGTGTACGTATACCCATCCTTATGAAATATGCCCCGTGCAACGCTGACAAACATATTATTATAAAAAACGTCTTACTTTTGTTTCTATATATTTTTATCTGCTTAATATAAAACTGTCGTGGAAAGGAACCCTAACAGTAACTGTCCTATGATGTTAGGTGATGCGTGAAATTGCTTAATCAGTTGACTGTGTAATGTGCGACGATGATTAGGCTGATACAGATATGAAATGGACGGGAAAAGTATGCATAGTTTATGTGTTTTATGGTGTAATTGGGTATGCAACTGTGCAGCTGCTGGTGTTTGCCTTTTGCTCAAATTAATTTGGTAATAAAAATCATTGTAACTCGCTCACCAAACTTAGTTCAGGAGTCAGATACCATTAAAGTTTTCGTTCAGGAAAGTTCCTGGTTGCATATTATTTGCATGCGCATTGTCAGACCGTATCGGGAGTTCGAACTAACGACCGGTGGCTCGCTGACTAGGTAGCAAACTTTTGTCATTATGTTTGTTAGGGTCAATGCACATGAAGATTGGAACTGTCTTGGTGATACTGGTCTGGATAGTTGTAATGGTTGAATAGACAATTGTATCGCTTCTGTTTCTGATATAGGTATATGTCTATCTTATAAATCTAGACCAAGTTTATCAGGTCTAGTACCTATTGCTGTAAGTTTCTGATCACGGAAGTATGAAAAGAACTGTTTTATTTTTGGACCTGCCAAACCTTGTTTAGTTTTAAAACAGAATCAGAATCACCATTGTCAATGTAGATTTGCAGCTATAGGAACAGTCAAACTAATTAAATGACAAAAAAGCTTGGGCTTGTAGTGAATTTCCTCGATCCCTCTCAAAAATATTTTGTCGGGCGTTTCCTACCTATTTTTTGCCAGCGTTGGATTGGAACCGGCATGCTTTAAAATAATCACCTGTCCTATTGGTACAGTCAACGTCAAAAGTCGCTGAACAATAACAAAATAACTTTCTTTATTTTAAACACCAACCCTTTACCTCTTACTGATCTAAAACACATTTGGAAAATTGCATATGATCTGCTACTTTTGTCACTGACTGTACTACTAAGCGAAGATATTTTGACCTCTGGCATTACTATTTTTGGTTAGCCATAAAATTAATCATAGTACAAAGTGGTTTCTGTTACCCTAAATATAAAAAAAGAAGTAATAATTAATTCAAATATATAAATAATTAGTTGCGCCCCGCGGTTTCACCCGCGTTTTCCTGTTATCCCGCAGGAACCTTTTTCCGGGATAAAAAGTAACCTGTGTGGTAATCTAGGGTATAAGCTATCTCCATTCCAAATTTCATTCAGATCCGTTTTGTAGTTTTTGCGTGAAAGAGTAACAAACATCCATCCATCCATACATTCAAACTTTCGCGTTTATAATATGGTATATTGAATAGTTATTCTAAGGTTTAGAAAGTGTTATTATTACTTTAATTATAAATAAACGTTATGTGAAAGAAAAGTAAGAAAGAGCTACTAACATTTTATTAATGTTATTTTAGGAAGTAAGGAAGAAATAGGCAGTTTTTCGAGAGAGAAATGTTTTTGCAATTGAAAGGCGTTGTTTCGATTCTTTTTATGGGAATGTGTTTTGAATACTAAACGACAAACGATCTGAATGCAAATTAAAAATGTTCTAGATTTGCATGAGCTCGGCCGGGAATTTTTTATTATTCAGTTTAGTTTTTCACAAAGTTTCAGGAAATGTTTTTTAATGTAGAAAGAACGCGGAACGAGGCAAAACTGAGAGGATATTATGATAGAAATTCAATTTCCGACGTTCCAAGAATACAACCATACACAACCTGGAAAATCTTGGAAAAGTCATACACGATAGGTATGCCATGACTTTGTAATAATGGGACTCTGGCCTTCTCTTAGGGAGAGAGAAAGAGTATCAATCTTAGAGAATGTTGAATAGAATCATAATCACTAACTGTTATTTTTGAAATACTTTCCTTTTATATTATGATTTGATCGAAAGTCACCAGATGGAAAGGATGTGGTCAAAAGTAGCCGCACGCTTCACTTCAGAATGATCTCTCAAGTGAAGCTACCGGAAAACACCGCTTTACGTTTGGCTAGTAGGTAAACATCGCACACCAGCATCATAAAATTTCATCACATAAAGTGTTCAAGAGATTCAGACATCAGTCAACCCATCGTAATATTTTCATAAAGTTCAATGCTCATACATTTTTGTGGCGCACTCATGTGAGTCACACCTCTCTTACTCCATACACTTTTATACCACATCGCAATCTTTATAGCGATATGAAAAAGCAAGTGGTTATATAACATCGATAGCCTTTCAGCAGTAAACTATCCATTACTAATCTAGCACAGTTTCATAAAGCCACGGTGATATCACCCTTTGGGTGGAATCACGTTGGTTTAGCCAGTGGGTCAAGTAGCTGGCCTATTACTGTCATCACGCAAAGTGCCATCTATATAATGTATAATATATTGGATATTCCAAATGTAAGCACGAAGCCTTTTGCTTCCACATTCAGCATACATACCGTACAGAAGTCTTGCAAGGAGTTTCAAGGAGTGGAAATCCTTGTCAGATTCTCTCAGTATTTCCAGATCACTAAAAAGAGGGACCATCTAGGCATTTGTGCTATACCATCAACCACAGCGATGATGTGATGATAATGTGGTGTGTTGTCTCTCTTGAGAGATACTGATTTAACGCAGGTATATGTGCAATGAAACAAAAAAAGCCAAATCTGTTTTTTGCGTTTAGGCAAGCTGCAGGACTTGATACTTGACATGGATTAATATGTAGGTTTTAATCATAACTAGGTACCAAATATTTCATTATTATCAGTCTCTATTTCGAAAAAAAATCGATTTACTTAACAATTTTGTTAATCATTATCAGCCTTTCACGTTCCCACTGCTGGGACTCTGGTCTTCTCTCAGAAAGAGAGAGTATGGGCTGTAATCTACCACGCTGGCCCAGTGTGGGTTGGTTGTTAATATTAGGATCATTTTTACCTACATTTAACGTTCAGGTTTCAGCTCTCGTTGGCAAGTGGTTCATTAGAGTCGTAACTATTTTCAGCAATTCACTGGAACGAGGTAAACCAACGCAATCTATCTCATAAATCTTAACACAAGCTGCAATGAGTACAAAAGTAGGGCAGCTGTAACTGCGCTATCATGCTGATACTGGCGGAGAAGGAGATAGCCTAGCGAGATGATCACATTTCTTTGACAACGGTGACGTCAACGCAGCGAGCATTGCGTTATACTAACGGCTTATCCAGAGTTAATCCTGTTGGTGATTAAAATCTACAAGTATCTCCCACTTCATACTAATCAATCATACTTAATATTAAAACAACCAACAACCTCTGGCGGCATAGACCTAGCCGACGACGCATACTTTTTGACGTTCCCGGATGTCGAACTGTGGCCCGAGCTGAGTCCCCTCTCTGTCGATCCTTGCACCATCTCAATGCACTCCTGGATACCAACACTGATATTGATTTATTTGTTGATAGTTGGAAAACAGTTTTAGCTACATGTTTAGGCTATTGTGAGCGTCTGTAATTTTTCCCTTATATTGTTTATTATTTTTATGATGACTAATAATTTTTGTGTAATGAGTGTAAATGGCATGCCGTTCTTATCACAATAAACAAATTCAATTCAATTCAATTCAATTCAATTCAATTATAAATGCAAAAGTTTGTGAGTGTGTATGTTTGTTATTGGGAATGGAGATAGCTTATACTCTGGATTAATACATAGCCTACTTTTAAGCCGGAAAATGTGTGGAAACCGTAACCGTGGGGCGCAGCAAGTCATAAATAAATACTATGTCAATATCTTGCAATAATAAATCGACGAAGCGACAATAGCTTAATAGTAACTAGATACCTACCTAGTAGTAACGTTATTTAAGAAGTTAGTCTAGTAGATCGTGGAATCAAATTATGCATTGAGCTCGAGTGTTCGCTGAAAAAGTTTCGTGATGAAATCGTAGCTTGGTGGTAAAACATTTTTTTGTGGCCGTTATTGGCGCCTTCCATAACCAGTCTCAAATTGAAAGCCAGTTCTCAAATCAGACGAAGCGTACCTACATGACTTGTAGAATTGGCAAAGAGAACAAATATACTGATGTTTGAACACAACCGCTTCAACCCTTCATTGTTTTCATATTCTCACCTATTGTATTTAAAATGATACTCTACCAGATTGAAATAAATGGAGGTACGTACCTCTGTCCTATTCTACAAAAGATAATAAAACGAAAAATTATCATAATTCGGCTCTCGATACGATCAAAGAACTATCGTCATACCATCATTAGCTCCACAAAATCAATCAACAACCATAATAACCGTGAACATGTTGAATCGAAGCCACTAACCAAATTATTGCTTTATTGAATTCGACCAAAATAATTATATCAACTTAATTATGATTTAGACACGGTACTAGCCCATTATGGAATCCACTTAAGACACTATGTTATGTACACTTTTATATTTGGTAGCGCTCGTGGCGTTGGTCTTTGTGGTGGCTGGTGGCTGGTGGTGATAGCTGGTGGCTGGCTAGCGGTGGCTGGCTGGCGGTGGCTGGCTAGCGGTTGCTGGCTGATCGTAACCATTACAGATCAACCAGGGCTCTTTCGCTTTGACCATCAAAATTCCTTGCCAACAACGTGTGACGTCATTACGAGCTTTAGCGGTAATTTCACGCAGATAATGCAACGTGCCCACGTTACATGCTTAGGTGGTCATAGCGAATAAGGACCCAGGTAAAACAACATTCTCTACGGCCATCACTTCGATGGATGACAGTTAGTAGGTGGCATTTGCAACTGAGTGCTATCGTACTTCGGAGGGCACTGTCAGTCCCGGCCATATCAGTCATGAAGCAATGTTGGAGGCTTTTGTCTGACATGGCATTTGACGACCGATGTGGCGCAATGGGCGGATAGCCGACTGTGAAGCGTGAGGTCGCGGGTTCGATTCCCGCTACAGGACAAATATTTGTGCATTGAAAAAAAAAAGCGCAAGTATTTGTTCTGTGTCTGGGTGTTGTGGATCCCCGATCCTCGTAGTTTCTGATACCCTAGATACAGGGAAACCTAGTTAGGGGTCAGAGCCTATGTATTTGATTGTGCGGGCATTATTATATTATTATTATGGATACTCCCAGAGCTGGCTACTAGCTCTACGAAGATAGAAAATTTTTTCAAAGAATATATTTCTTTGAAAAATTGGCGTAGTACTATTGTTTTAGAATTAGGTTTTATAACGGGATACTCGTAATTACCATAAAACCTAATTCGAACGTTTTCGGCCATGGTAGTTTTAACAGTATATTAATAGTATATTACTATTGTTTTATTTTTAGCAACGTTGATTTAAAGAGTGTTGCCGTTTCTGTTGTTTGTTGAGTATAGGTTGGTTGGCTTTTTTAAATGTCGCAGTAAAAGTGATCTGATTTGTGTTGTGCCATAGCATAGGTTATCTATGTCTGTGCCCTCTGATAAAATTAAATGTGTAGTCTGTCATCTTTGGTTGTTACATTAGTTATTATCTTTCAATGTTATCTTCGGTTATTTCTTGGTGTACGTTTTTCTATCATTACCACAAAGTACTAAAATCTCACTTCTTCTTTAAATTTTGTAGGAGTTAGTGACTTCTACTGTCAGTTTTGATGCCATCCGAAGGTCATACGAGAAGAAAAAAAATATTTTTAACGTTGGAAAATGTGAACGGCAGAACAGAATCGATCTTTTAAAGGAAAAATTATTACCTGATATATCATCAGCTTACTAGCTATTAGCTTTACTCTTTCACTTCATGTACCTACACCTTTCTTCAGAATGAGAGTAGGTATGGGTTATTTATCCACCACGCGGGCCTAGAAGGTACTATATAAAACTTGCGTCAATTTTTAATTACTTACCTACTTCGTTAATGTGTTCATGATGTAAGTAAGCAATATGACGTCAGTGCTTTCAAAAAATGCTCACTAACAACATTATTGCTTCTTCCAAAACATCTAGCATAAATTCTTCAGTGAGCTCACCATAATTGACGAGGACGCGTATCCCTGAAATTAAACACGACAAAATTGTTTGGACACAAAGAGAAATTACTGTCACTTGTACGCCTAATTATCGCAAAGACACAATACAGACATCACAGACAAATCTACGGGAAACGCGCCAAAAATTATTTCCACTCGGGTAGTTTCAGTCCCCATTTATATGACGCGATACGATAACACCAAATAGTGTTTAAAAATAATATGATGCATTTTCAGTCAAAATGGAAGGAATAGTTGAAATTTAATAATGAATGGCTTTTCAAAACCTATACCGGAAATATTAGCAATGTAGAAAAACAAAGTATGTAGATGGATGATACAAAATGCAGTTCCTTAACATGGATTTTATAGGAGTTTTTCAGAGTCAGCAACGCATGGCTAACGCCCGTAGAAAAAATGACCATTAACGCTTACCATCAAACAGGTTTGTAGTTTTGGTTGAAAGCTCAACGGATACACATTCGTCATCACCATCAGCCAGACAAGACGTCCACTGCTGAACATAGACCCACCCTTTTGAACGGCAATTAGCCATTTGCATCCATCAGCCCTCAGAAACTTACGATATCGTCGGTCAACCTAAAAGGGTGCTTACTTACAAAACGTCATCTGGTTCGTGGTCACCGCTCGAAAACCTTTACCCTTTTTTGGGTTTTTCGGTGAATGGAGATGTTTGTTACGTGAACATTGGGATGTCAAGATATCATATCGCCTCTTCTAAATATGACCCAGACATTTACAATTGTTGTGTTTGTTATATTTCAAATAGCTTTGTCTTAAGATCGGAAAGAAATTTTGGTCTAATTAAGTTAGACCTTGGAGCTGTGCGGTTTGGGGCTGTTTTAATTGGCATTCGGAAGCAAAGTTTGGTGTGATTTTGGACACTTCAGAAATCTTTCATCACATCGAACTCAATTAGTTTGCTTACAATTTTGCAATTAATTCACGTTTTAATTATTATAGAAACCTTCCATATGATTTAAATAATAAACTCTGTTGCATGACTTTTAAAGCCAGAGGAATAAATAGGTTTACCGCCAGAAAGGAACTCTTTACAATAACATAATCTGGTTCTAACATTACATTATTTGCATTTACACACTGATATAAGAATGGAAATTGCAAAAATTTGCGTTCACACCAAGACTATATAAGTATGTATTGCTTAATTTCTTCATAAAATACTGTTATCTACCTGTATCATACGCGTTCCTCATTAATTTTAGTCACAACACCTCTAATGAGTTCGCTTAATTCGGCTTGCTTGGCCCAAATGGCGCAACATTGCATTCCATAACACGGGCCCAAAGTATTCACCTCATTAGACGTGTCAGCTGTGTAAATTCGTAGAATCGCCGACCCAATGGAACAGAATAATTTTCTATGCAGTATGCAAGCTTACGATCACATATATTTGCTAAGATTCAGCCGGGTCTGAAGAATACACTATTGCTGGAAAGTTTCTATATCACATTCGTCTATTAACTTTTGATGGAAGATCCCTACCATTTATCCACATTTGATCTTTGTGTTTGATACGATCATTGTGAGCGCATGTATTAAGATTACGTACTGCTGTCTACTATTTTTCTAACGGCTTCAGAATCCATGGATATTTTGATGTCCATGCCGCTAATGTGAGAGCATACAGATTCCACTCCCAATGGCTCATAAATAACTATAATTGATCCACTTTTATTTGAAGTTTAGTGATCGACATTAAAATGAATTGAAATAAAAATCGTTAAGTTGATGATGATGATAACATTTTTCATAACACCGTTGATACATCTAACGTCCTAATTAAAACAGCTTCAAACAACCTACTTGAAAAATAACAACCTAATTTCACAAATGTAACAAAGTAGTAGCTTCCGGGAATCGTCTTGTTAGTGATCAAAATGGTCGCAAACATCGTGTGGAATGTTAACACAGCTTTTTTCTTTCCCCAAATAAATAATATAAAAAAGTTTTCCTTTACATCAAAGTCACCTATAACGAGATTCAGACGATGAAATTTTCGAACAAAGGAAGCTAGTAGATAGTAAATTTTTACGCTTGTTGAAATCACAATAATGGTAGCAAAACAAAGGACAATAAATCTAGAAATCCCCTTTGTAAAACGCCCATAGCATTGATTTACCTAACCCTGCTCACCCCACTGATGGAATATGCAGCGCTACAACGTAAACAGAATGACCCTAAGCAAATAATGCGCGCAGTCTAATTCATTATTGTACAGGAAAAACAATAAAAGCAGAAACAAAAGGGATTACCGATAAATCTAAAAGGGATTTTTTCTCGTAGAAGCTTATCTACTTTACGTCGTTTTGGGAATAAATACCGGCCTTCTTACTGCAATGAAGACGATGCCGAACTTAAGTCTGGTATTGTCTGTAAGGATAAAAAAGGTACATGGGAGAAAGTGGGCCCGACCAACCTACTAACGTAATCTTTTTATTTACTGCCGAATACTGGACATTATTATTTTGTTCGGAACGGTAAACTGATTTAGAGTACAAATTAAAAAGAATTAGAAGCTTAGTGCAACTGTGTTGGTATAGTAAAATGAACGTAATCATTAAAAAAAAAATAAGAATGTATTCTTGTTTTGCATGGATAGGTAGATAGGTTGTTTTAATTAGGATGGGTTCTGCATTTTTGAAGATACAAAATAACTACACAAAAATTTGCTTATTTCACGTAACCAATAAAAAACAATATGTTGAGTATTCCACATTCACATGACCATCATAAAACAAAAATTAAGTCACACTTGACATTCTTTCAGACCCGCCCCTGTCCTGAATAATAAAAAAAACCGGTGCTTATAGTAAATATAGAGCACATATTTGACTTTACAAAGGCTTGTTCCAAATAATGGCCTGGTTGGTATCAACAAACGCGTGCCACCTTGGCCCTAAAGTGTTAGGTTACAATCCTGTAGCAGCCATAGTCAAGCTTTTTCTATTTGTGGGTCATACACGAGGTTTTTTATTTTAATTCAAATTTAATGCTCCAGTTTGAAATTGCTCTTCGGTTAGTGCGTAAGAGCATATCCCCAGGTCAAAAAAAAAGGGCAATGCGGCTCCTTCCCTAAGTGACATGTGTAAACCCTGATAACTAAGCTAAGTCCGTTGCTACCCAATGTTGCGTTTTTGGGCATTTAAAATGGCAAAAAAATACTGACTTCAAAAATTCCTTTTAATACATACGTGTAATATTTTTTTCATGATTATAAAATTTGTTCAATAGATTGCACTCAAGATATTAAAAAAAAAAATTCGGCTTGTGTTCGGACGGTATAGATACCATGGCGAATGAGTGGTGGTGAAGGCACTGCGCTGACTGCGAGCCACGAATGGGAATATTTATTTTAATTATTTACATATCACATACTTGACTACAAATTTTAGATCATAGCATTAAAAAGACAACCGTCGTTCTGATTTTAAATGTAAAATATGTTACGGGCCGTATACTTACAATACACAAACATTATGCGGGCTACACGCCACAAACTTGGTCGTAGCTGCTGTAAAGGAACAAATCGAATTGAGAAGTCGCGACTCAGAAATCTTGTTCACAGAAAGATTATTTCACTCTCCGAGTTTAATGTTTTCAAACAGTGTTATCGCGGATGACAAATTGCTTTATTTGAATACTTGCGGAACGTTGTCACCTTCAATTTTGACTTTGATTCTCACCGAAAACGAAATGGGTTAAATTTTGTAAGTGCAATCAGCTATAAATCAAAATTACGGCATGTTTTAGAGGTTAATGTGGTATTCAATTATATTTTTATCCAGATTGTATTCCTTTGGTATAAACATGGGAATTTTTAAACTTGTAAATAGAATGCTGTGTATTATAATATAAAGCTTGGAAGAAAATGTTATTGTGAAAGGTTCATGTAATGGTTCAAGTTTAAAATAAATTACCAATCACCTATTACGGTAACTTCACTGGAGAACCATCGTTCCAACATCTTGCTTATCTGTATAAAAGTAACAATTTTAAAAATTCCGTCCCAAACATAACAATCGCTACAGTTAATTAATTTTAAAAACCTACAGACAGATCTTGGAATCAAAAGTATATCATGTCAATTTAAAATGTCTGCACATGCTACTCCAAAAGTAAAAGGCGAATAAACCAATTTTTAAGATATGTATATGGTCAAGCGCCACTAAACCTTTAGCAGATCCTTAACATTAATATATTTGATTAAAGTTTTAAATATGACTCAATCATTTGGTCCTATTACTTAGCTTTCTTGAGAACGGCTGGAATGACTTAGCGATTTTTTTTACGTTCGTATAGTCCAAATAAAGTTTTTAATTGAATAAAAATTGTAAACACTAAAAATATACCACAAGAATATTAAAGGTTTGAGGTTATAAATTAATGAAGTAGATCAACTGTTTATGTTTCAGACACTTTCTAGCAGTTGAAAGGAATGAGATCAACACAGGACTAATACGATTAAAAGTGTTGTTCGTTGTGGAGTAAAACCCTTAAACTTGATTACTCCTTTTCTGCGATACCACAGATAAACACCGGGTCTCTCCACGCATGTCAGATGCTTGAATTATACTGTCAGTATAATTCAGTCGTCCCCCTCGCTACGGATGCCGTATTATTAACGTCAAAACATTGGCATAACACGGCGGTGCTTTCCGCGGCTGTCTTCAAAACCGCACGTAGCAATCATCATTACGAATCAATCGTCGAAAGGCAGATGTGTAACTGTTACACTTCATCAGTTGTCCCAACTTTCCACTTCAAAAACAGTTTAACTTTAACAATGTCTTTACTGGAATGTAACTCTTGTGGCTATCGGAATAGAGGCAGAGTTGTCGTGAGAATTTTGGGATACCGGATGGAAGAGCCAAAGGGTTGAGTGCAAGCGACTATCTCGTCATCGCGTGGTTCCCTATATTTAGAATGTCACTTAATAGCGTGCAATTTTGCAGGCAATATCATCGATTGTGTAGCTTCATTCAGAGGAAAATGTTCAACGGAACGGAAAATTTGTCGCGGCCATTACTCGCACTGGCGCTCTGGACGATTAAATTCTGTTTCGGTTCTGCTATGAGTTTAGGCAAACGATAGTGTGTGAACTAGTTTTAGTTTGGAAGGTATCTTATTTCACAGAGCGCTTAGAATTCGATATTTTTTTCTCTGTGATTAAATAGATAGTAATAAGTATATTACATAGTTACGCCAAAGAAATACAAAAGTCATGTGATGTTTTTTTTCAATTGTAAATTGAACGTAAAAGATTTTTTCTTCGTTTAAGAACAAATTTTAGAGTAGTAAAAGTAATTATTATACACTACAATCTACCGCAACATTCAAAGCGTCTCACGCCATAATCAAAAACATCAAAACATCCGATAACTGCCTATTTGTCACGGTCCACACTATTTCCTTTCCCCGCATATAAAGTTTCCTCTAATTAAAAGCAAGCGCGTCTAACACACAGAAGTACGATAACATGCAGTACGTAATCTCTCAAAACGTATAAATATTAGTAACTTAATTTTTTACAATACTACTATTTCACTTGTACTAAACGGGACACCCACTTGGCACTGCATCCTGTCCCTCATGGTCTTCGTATTCACGTACAGGTGGTTTCACACTACTTTTGACAATTTGTTCTAAACTATTATAAGAACGTACAGTTTTCATTGCAAACCGAATACCTGATAAAATTTAGTTAAGTCCAAACATCAAACCAGGTTTATTGTCAAATTTTGTCAAATACTAAAAGTGTTAGAAAATTGGCTTCAATCAAACCAAATCAGGAATGGGACTATGTGACATAATTATCTAGAGTCATTTAACGGTTTTTAATATAGAGCATATAATTAATTTTAGTATAAAAAATATAAATGTCTGTTTATGAAAAACACACCTAACCATAGTATCTTAAAATAATAAAGTACTGCTCAATGTAAGTGAACGTATATCGGTGTGTCCCAGCACTCTCACTTGAGAGACAGTTCCCAGTCCAAGTGTAGCGTGGCGTCTCCGACTACATCGTCACTTAACATCAGATGACTTGTGGTCTAAACACAACCCTGTTTAAAGCAAAAAAAAGTTAAGGTGAAATCACTATATTTGTATGAAGCATCGCAACTGTAACCCAGTATATTCTACGCTCGGATAAGTCCGAACGTGGTTCCAATCACCACGAGTTTACGACTGTCTGTCTGTACTCTCATAAAGCGATCTGAAGCGCCGGCTGAACTGATTGATAACACATGCTAGCCTTCGACAGTGAATGCTTAAAGCATTTCATATTTTAGTTTTACGTAGTTTTTTGTTAAACACGGAGTAACTATTGAATAATCTGCAGTGCGATTCTAGTTCACTCGGAAAGTTTCCGTGTCGAATCCGACGTCACCTTCGCTTCACAGAAACGTTTTTCGAGAGTAAATAGGTGGCGGAAACTATTTCGTGATTGAACAGCTGGCTTGTCAGATTAAATATCAGTTTCCAAATTCAGATTAATTAATCGAGTCTTCAAAATTCTTGCGGAAACTTTTCGGAATCCGTGTTCGGAAGTGTTTCCATGTGAATTAGAATTGCACTGCTATACCCAGTTCTCACCTAGTGCAAAAAATATCTAGAGGCCTTCGAAGAACTCACTGTAATTATTTATTTACTTATTTTATTAAATATGGTTGAAACCTTTAAAGAAAGGGGCATTGCGTTTTTTTTTACTATTCCGTAGAGCCTCTGTGTTAAACATTCATCATCATCATCATCATCAGCCTTTCACGTTCCCACTGCTGGGACTCTGGCCTTCTCTCAGAGACAGAGTATGGGCTGTAATCTACCACGCTGGCCCAGCGCGGGTTGGTAGATGTCGCATGCCCTTGAATGTTACAGTTCTTGGGCATGCCGGTTTCCTCACGATGTTTTCCTTCACCGTTTTGAGCGATGGCAAATCCGCACATAACTTATTGAGTCATAGGTGCGGGCCGAGAGGATTCGAACTCAGTGTCGGCGTCTAGTAAGTCGCACGCCTAACCGTTCGGCCACCATCGCAACAACTCTTAGTTAAACTTTACTCCAACTTAATCAAAAATGTGTTATTCATAGATCGTTAATTGAATTAGGTTATACTCGTACAATATAAGCTAGCTGTATGAATACGATCTTACCTCATAGTAAGTGACGATGCGATTCAAAATGGTAACCATTGTATTTCTATTCGCAAAGACATACATTGCCTGTACCTCATTCAATATTATTTAATCAAACCAAGCTTAATATTTGAATAATACTAGAAAACGCTTTCTTATATTTACCGAAAATATTCACAAATTTCGTATGTAGATTGAAGTAGATGTATTCATTGTTTGCACACATTGTTGTCATTGTCATATCCATGCCATTAGAACGTTGGGGTAAATTTTCTCTACGATTTACGCTAAAAGGGTTAAGTTTCTTCTACATTTTCGTAGCTTGAAGTGTGATGGACATAATGTGTAATAAGATCTGGCTAATTGTTTTTTGAATTCATTTGAGAAACGGTTTATTTACTTTATCTTTATCTTTATCATTTTGACCACAATATAAAACACCTGATTTTAGGTGATGATGAGGTCAAAAATTGGTGTCTAAGATGATGAGGATAATAGAAAAAAGTGTGATTGTTCAGCGACTTTTGTCGTTGACTGTACCAGTATTTTTAGTAATAGTTAATCATTTGGCCACAGTTTCACTGATGGTAAGTGATGAAAAGGAGGACGATAAAGCATACTTGCCTAAAAGAAAACTATTCACTCTTGACTTGAATTAATTAAGAATTAATAAAGGCTTACAAATTATACTTGAATAAAGACGCTAGCCGTTCCACCTCCTTCGTCATTATAAATGTAGAAGCGAAACGTTTTGTGCTGATCGGGGGAATGTCGTAGTCGACCATGTATACATGTCTCGCTGCCGTATAGTACAGATTAACATGAAATTCTACCTGACGCTTTTTACTTTGCTGCTAATACAACTAACTAATCTATTAACTCTACAAAACAAATGAAACAAACTAAAAAAAAAACAATGCAGGATTATTGACAAACCAAATTCACCTTTCAAAACAAGAAATAAAATCACCATTTTTGGCAAAACAAATAACATTAAACGTTGACATCACAAAGGCAGGTGAAACGCCCGACGTTAGACCTTAGAAAAGCTTACCAAATATTTACAAGTGCCTCAAGTGGCTTAAAACAAATTCTTTAATAATCTCGCCTCGGCTTGTTCCTACTGTTTACATTGAATTTCGCTACTGCCTTCCCTTCAACGGAAAACAATATGGACAAGTAGGGAATTGAAATACAAGTGGACTACTGGTGAATTCACGCACACTTTTACAATAGTCAATACGAATTAAAGACTTTTCTAACAATTACGCGTGTCGGTAAACGTTGCTTTAATTTTTTTATAACGACTGGTTGCGCCCCGCGGTTTCACCCACGTCTTCCCGTTATCCCGCTGTAACCTGTTTTCAGGATAAAAAGTAAAAGTAGCCTTTTTGTTAATCCAAGCTATCTATCTCTATTCCAAATTTCATCAAAATCGGATTAGTAGTTACGATGATACGTGGTAACAAACATTCACATAAGTAGGAAGAATTAGTAGGAAAATAGCAGCTTAATAGCTCCCACTTCAAAGCTCTCTGACCCCTAACTAGGATTATCTGTATCTAGAATATCAGAAACGTAGATGGAGGATTCACAACCTCCAGATATGTAACAAATACTTACGCTTTTTTCACATAGTATTTGTCCCGCAAATTGACTTCTTGCTTTACAGTCAGCAGTTCATCATCATTACGTCAAATCGATCGTCAGATGACTGGCGATATTGATTTCTCTGATGGATCTAATGGTGGGACAAACGCCTGCTCGTGATAATGCGGTGTCACATCAAACTTTGATTTGCTGTTACTTCACTTTGCTTTTATAGCCAGCTAATACCTCAGTAGTCTCAGGACCCCTAGAATAAGTAAAGATATTGTACTGATGCTGCGTTGTACTGCGTCCCCAGCTCGTATTTTTGTGGAACGCCACTCAATTTGTGTTTGATTTCGCCAAACATAAAGCGTTTGTAAACATTTAACAGACTTGTATCGGGTTACTCGTTTTCTTTTGTTCCCAGCCGTTTGGCTTCTATGTTGAACTGTGTGGTAAGGAAACATTATATACTACGTGTTTGTATTACATTATTATAATAGCATTGAGACAGTTTTGAGTTCTGAATAAAAACATTGATAGAAACAAATAGATGGACTAGATTTATTGTTTCAAATTCCAGCCTTTTAATGCTTGACTATTTTATTTGGTCGCTTATAGCGTTTATTAAGACCAAAAAATTTCTTTTTCACAAACATACTTGGAAATAAGAGTATTATTTTGACAACCTTCTTCGAGATAAATCAAACTTGCTGCACTGCCCAAATATATGCAAGCAGCGGCCGGCAAAATTTGTATGTAAAACCATATCTGTCGTGTTTAGCGACCAAATAAATTACATAGAAAACTCATATATGTCATATTTAGCGACCAAATAAATTACATATTAAACTCATATCGTTCGTATTATTTAAAAATGGAACGATTTTTACTCCGAAAATAGGAACCAAGGAGGTAACTGATCAAAGGTTTTATTTAAATTCCGAACCGGCTTACACATAGAAACCTGTTTGTTGAAAAAAAAAACAATCGATCAATAGAACGCGGGAATTTTTTTTGTTGTTCGTTGTTCGTCATTGGTTTTGAAAACTAATTGTATTTGACAAAATGAGTTCAAGTGAAGACAATGAGTGAAGTGTGATGAGTGAAGTGTGATCTTACTTTAACGCCACCTGAAATTCAAGAGGCGGCAAGATCCGTAATATAAATTTGTTACTGCCAAATTCGAAAGAGAAAAGTTCTGCCCAGGTACTACTTACTTAGTTTTAATTTCCGCGCATTTATTGAGAAAAGTACTATACAAGCCTTGGCCACAACTAGGCATTGATGGACTCAGGTATGTGTGCCTCGGCTTTGCCTCGGCCCACATTTACACCTTCTTCCATAATGCCTACGTTTACGGCCGTTGCAGTAATGTACTATAACAACCTTTTTTCTCCATCCATTTTGTCAGTCGTTTTAGTTCCTACATTTTAAACTATAGTATCTGAAGTACATTAACAGTCTCCTACATTTGTCGTTAAAGCACAACGTTAATCTCCTACACGAAGTGTACAAATTTCTTGTCACTTTTTCAAAACACCCCGTGATGATTTTGACAGTGTCTGCCGACGAATGTTTACATCGTCGCCAGAAAGTCATTAGTTGTCACTTTGACACTTGGATGCGTAAGCGCATCTGGCAAACATATAAATACTTCTGGTGACATTTACCAACACAGTTAATGTAGTTTCGTTGACCAGACCAAATAATAAATTTCATAATCATAATTAATTTTCATTAATAAGTTTCGAATAACTTTTAGTTTTGAGAGTGATTATTAGAATATGAAGGTAGGTAGGTACAAAACCTTTGTCCTACTAATATTATAAATACAAAAATTTGGTTTGTGTGTGTGTGAAATTTATAGCGATGATGGCTCAGTGGTAGTGACGTCGGCTTGCGATCCGTAGGACGTGGGTTCGAATCCTACAATGAGCTTGAGCTTTCGGTGAAGGAAAACATCGTGATGAAACCATAGCTTGGTGGTAGGGTATTTTCTAGTACTCGCCTGGCTAGCTACCACCCTCTTGTTAAGAATCTGTCGCCAAGCACCTATCGGTGTGTTCCGGCAGCCTCACTTGAGAGCCAGTTCCCAGTCCAGGTGTAGCGTGGCGCCATCTTAGACCACATCGTCACTTAACATCAGGTGACTTGTGGTCAAACGCTAACCTGTAAAAAGTAAAAAAAAAAAAAAAAGAATATTTACGTACGCACCGTAACTGCTAAACCGATTTTGATGAAACTTGAAATGGAGATAGTTTATACCCTGGATTAACACATACTAAGTTACTTTTTCATCCCGGAAAAGGTTCCTGCGGATCACAGGAAGAAGCGGGTGAAACCGCTGAGCGCAACTAGTGTTTATTTATTTTACTTCCCACAGGGTAGACCACAAATCATCTGATGTTGTCGAAGATGGTGCCACGCTACACCAGAATTGGGAACTGGTTAGTGGTTCTCAAGTGGGGCTGCCGGAACAAACCTATAGATGCTTTTCAGTTTAATAAAGACAAACCTCTTTCAGAAAAAAATATACGACAGCCCATAAGTACGTAATATAAATAAAAACAACGAGCGATCCAACAGAAGTATCAAAAGTAATAAATAAATAATTCTCCCAGTTGCGACAAATGAGGTCATATGTTTCTCCTTTAACTTTTTTTCTGTCTTCCCGCGGGATCATGTGTCTTCTATTTCCGTTAACGTATCGACTGAACGATTTGCTTCTTTAAATTTAGAATATGTTCGCTGTTTAGTATATTGCGCCTTGGGTGTCATTAAGTTTCTGATTCCAAGACAGATGTCAAGCTGCGGCGCATCTGGGAACTTTTACTTTTTCTTTACTGTTGTTTTAGAAACAAGTTATTATTGTAATTTGTTTTATAGTGTGCGTTATTTCATATTTTATTTGTGAGTGGGATTGAAACGTTATTTTCTTTAATTAATGCCTATAATTTTGGTTGCGTAATGTGCTGTGACATTTATTTCACGAGATAACGACTCTGTAATCTTGGAAAACTTAGCTTAGAATTTTAATTTCGTAAGAGTTTGTGGTCTATGTTTTGTGTAGAGATGTTGAGAGCGCGTTCTTTTTAAATTGATCGTGCTCTGAGTTTACTGTCAACAGCTAAATACTAACACGAATCATTCTCTTTTCATAGGGTGTGAGGTATAATGCGCTTTATTTTCAGGTATTTATTTAATAAAAAATACCATTAACAAGTATTCAGGGTGCTGAAAGCCTTTTGAAATACGTACAAGTTTTGTTGGTATTGAAAACATAAGATATATTTATTTTCCTTCCCAAATCAACATACCTAACACCCAAAAACTAGTATCAACATCATAATCATCATCAGCCGGAAGATGTCCGCTGCTGAACACAGGCCTCCCTTTAAACGCCACTATGGAAGGCTATTAAATTTTAGACATGTGCATCCATCGGCTCTCCACGACTCTTATAAAGTCTTCGGTTCACCTAGGGACCTACCTACAAAATATCTTCCGGTTCGTGGTCGCCACTCGAGACTTAGTATAGTTGCAACGAATTTTCCGACCATTATTTAAAAAGAGTATCCATTCACCAATCCTTTTATACTTCGACCCATTTAAACCACATTAAACAAAATATAGAGCTTTGGCCTCAAACTGATTTTAGACTAGCTGTACTCGCATCATGCTTACAGCAAAACTACGAACAAAAGTATGAAAAGTGTTTCAATAGCTCTTAATACCTTGTGTTAGAGTTGATATTGTAACGTTTTGCAGAGTAAGTCGTATGGTGAATTGTAAAGAACAATCAAACTTAACCTTGGGAACGTTTTACGGCTCGTTCTCAGTCGGTTCTTGTAATAAACATGTCAGCAACAAGTGTTAGAGGGATTGTATGTACCTATAAGACTTTGCAAGTGGTAGTAGGTACTGATTGTATACTTAAATGAAAAATAGAATAGCATTTTTTTTTTTCTAGTTAGTCAGTTTTAGCTTAGTGGAAGTGATTTATTGCGAACTTTCGGTGTAGAAAACTGCGACGATAGGTTGGTGGTACTAAGGAATTTCTAATACTCGCTTGGCTTGAAAGTGAATATAAGGAATAGCACTTCTAATAAAGGTAACTCATAGAATTAAGTTGATAAGCGTAAAGTGTCCTGAAATCATGAATGCCAAGAAACTGAAATGAAGCAACCTAAAAATCTATTCCGGTCTTGTATAGAACACATTACATTATACAGACTAAAATAAACATCTTACCGAAGAATACATAACAAGTTCCACATTTATTACGACACTAACACAAAGACACATAAATGTGTTAGCGTGAAAATAAAATCAATCGACCGACATGAGTTCGAAAATATCATATTTCTAGTCCGTAACCAGTATGTGATGCTAGACGTTTTTATTACTGAAATAAATGGTATTTGTTTTGTTTCAAATATAAGTTATAGGGACAAGATAAAATAAACACGGGGTTGTTAGCGGTTATTATTTAGGGTAACGCTTTTAAAGTCAAAGGAGTTATAAATGAAGCGCTGTTTATTTTTGGAAGCGTGTATTATGTAAGCCTTTGACTGTGAATAAGATAGATTTGAACAGTCAAGCTGTTAATTCATATCACAAAATGCCTTTTTGTAGGTTTAAGCTCTCTCTCAAATTTATTCGTGACAAATGTATTAGTTAGGCCGTAGCCTAGCGTCTTGTGTAGTGACTTAGTAAAAACGCTTCAAATGCCAGGCAACTATCGGTGTGTTCCGGCAGCTTCACTTGAGAATCAGTTCCTAATCCAGGTGTAGCGTGGCGCCAACTTTGACTTCATCGTCATATAACATCAGGTGACTTGTGGTCTTACACTACTCTGTAAAAAGTTTAAACTGAAAATGACCTATTAGAACTTTATGTGCAGGTTTTAAATCTTGTGGCCTAGTAACTGTGCAATTTTAAAATAATTCTTTTATTTTGTTTCGTTTCACTGTGATCATCTTACATGTTATTGACAATCAAACATGTCTTCATCTTGTTTTAAACTTCACGGTTATTCACTCCAATAAGACAAATCATCATCACAGATGGTATCCTGTAACTTATCTACAATATAAATTTCTTCTTCCTGTACTCTATTTTTCTTATCTTCAGATGAGTCAGTATCTCCTATATAACCAGGTTGCTACCTTAACCTCACTTGAGAGTCAGTTCCCAATTCAGGTGTAGCGTGGCACCATCTTCGACCACATCATCACTTAACATCTGGTGACTTGTGGTCTTACGCTACCTTGTAAGTAGCAAAAAAAGAACTATCTTTAACACCTAAGCAAAGATAAAATTTAACAACATTGCAAAATATTTCTGATCAAAAAGACACACACGTCTTTGATAATGTTATAGTCTACACTAACAACGCGATCAATTTAGCCAATCATCTCAATTGCCAACCTATCTAGCTGCAACTATATTAAGTGGCACTTACAGCAATACTGTTCAGTATTAGCGGCACTTACATCAAATAGCAATTCAATTAAAATAAGTGTAACATTACACAATAATATCAATTGGTATTCACACACCAACTTATTGTTACACTGTGTCACTACAATGCTACGTATAAAGATAGTAGAGAATCTATTTATTTCCAACTAGATGACATGGTTAACTTCATACCACCTGTCAAGTCCCATACAAAATAACCTATTCTTCTTTTGGGGTTTCCCTTCTATAATAAAGCAAACAAAAATAAAAAAAATTCAAATCCGTCAAGCCATTTTTTTTTAATATTAGCTAAACTAACGAATAGCAATTGATGTTAAGTGACGATGTGGTCTAAGATGGCGCCACGCTACACCTGGACTGGGAACTGGCTCTCAAGTGAGGCTGCCGGAACACACCGATAGGTGCTTGGCGACATATTCTTAACAAGAGGGTGGTAGCTAGCCAGGCGAGTACTAGAAAATACCCTACCACCAAGCTATGGTTTCATCACGATGTTTTCCTTCACCGAAAGCTCAAGCTCATTGTAGGATTCGAACCCACGTCCTACGGATCGCAAGCCGACGTCACTACCACTGAGCCATCATCGCTATTTTAATATAAGAAGAAGAAGAAGAAGATAGAGATCATTTATAGTTAGTAGAGACGCTTATTGTCACGTAATTTTCACTTTTCTTAACCTATATAAACAAACAATGACTGCACGGAAAAAAAGGATCTCTTCTGGGAAGAATATCAATATTCTCAGAAAAATTGTTTACATCCAAGTAAATATTTTCTTAAGGTAAGTAAATATACTCATTCGAAGAAAACCTGTTTTCTCAAATTGAGAATAATAAATACTTGATTTTAACTCTTGACTTAAGAATATGTTTTTGTTTCAAGACTATTACAATCTCAATTGAAGAAAATGTGTAGTTTTTACTGAAGACTATGAATTTTTTTTAAAACAAGATAATGTCGTTTTCTTTCAAGAATATATTACATTTAGTTTAAGACAATTACATTATTTTTGGCTCAAGATATACATTTTCTTAATCTAAAAGTTCAGATTCCTTCCATTAAGAATTTGAAAAATCTACTTGATTTTACTTAATTCAAGAATATATTATTAATTGAAAAATACTTTAATCTAATTTCAAGAATACTTTTTATTTTAACTGGAAAATATTGTCTTACTTGAAATCAACACTACTTTTTCTTATGCCAATAAGGTGATATTCTTGCTTCAAAGATTTCGCTTATTTTTGAATAGAGAAGCACTTTATTCTTCGTTCAAGAGTTGCTACATCTTCTTATAAAATATTACTTGTTTCCTAGCAAGAACTCAAAATCCTTCAATTCAAAACAATATTGATTTGCATATGAAGAATAATCTATTTTTGGTTGAAGAAGTTCAAATTCCTTCCATTAAGAATTTGAAAAATCTACTTGTTTTTACTTAATTTAAGAATATATTATTAATTGAAGAATACATATATCTAATTTCAAAAGTAATTTTATTTTAACTGGAAAATATTGACTTACTTGAAATTAACACTTTGTTTCTTATACCAAAAAGGTGATATTCTTGATTTCGCTTATTTTTGAATAGAGAAACACTTTATTCTTCGTTCAAGAGTTGCTACATCTTCTTCTAAAATATTACTTGTTTCCTAGCAAGAACTCAAAATCCTTCAATTCAAAAAAATATTGATTTGCTGAAGAATAATGTATTTTTGGTCAAAGAAGTTCAGATTCCTTCCATTAAGAATTTTAAAAATCTAGTTCTGAACTTCTGACCATAGGGCAACATGAAAATGATGTTTACACTACATATAAATGCGACAGGCCAGCCAGCCGATTTGGAATGGTTAGTTTTTCAAAGTCATGTTTGTTTTTTTAGTAGTGTTTAGTAGACATAAATCCGTGGTTTTACGTATGGCCAGTTTGGGATACAAATTAGAATATACTTTAATTATAGCTTTGTTGCAAATATGTAAACGAAAAGCGACAACACCATGCCACAACTACGTCAAAAGCATTTTGTATAAAAACAATGGGTAATTTACAATTGAGTAACGCTATAGAACGCGCGCTTCAGTGTTTGGTTCGAATAAGATTGTTATTTTCGACGTAAAAAAATAATTTAGGTAAAAAATGACATCAGCGCCATCTCTTGACAACATAGCGTGTTGAGCTCTGGGACCACCTTTAATCTCATTTCAAGAACATTTTTATTTTAACTGGAAAATATTTACTTACTTGAAACAAAGAAAAAACCTGTCATGATCTTGTATGACCTACATAATCTTGTAAGTTACCTAAACTTGTTTCATAGCAAAAACACAAACTTCTTCATTGCAACAAGAAAAAAGTGTTTAGACAAAAATCAGAAAACATCATAAAAGTCAACAAATCTTTAACAATAAATCATGATTACAGCCTTAGATTACCTACAGTATTTGTCTTCGCTCGAACCTCGGAAAAAATCTATAATACCAATCTAAAAGTATAATATCCTATGTAGTTTAAAAAACTAAAAATCACACTTCTATAAGATACAAAAAAGTATAAAATAATATTATATCGTAACTGATACAAGTCAATTTTATTATTTTAAATTTATTTGTATGGTATAATAGTGTGATTTTTAGTTTTTTATTTTATTTTTTACTTTTTAGTCTTATGTCACCAAGCCCAATCTATTGTACTCGTCAAAACGAATCAAATGAGCCCAAACTCGAGGGGTTTTCTAGTAGCCACTGAAGAGTTCCACTGTCTACCTTCCGGATGCATCAGCAGACCCTCGTCACAAAGTCCAATCTACTGGACTAATCAAAACGAATTATATTAGCCAAAATTCGAGGGGTTAACTAGTAACCACTGCAGAGATTCACTATCCACCTTCCGGATGCATCATCAGACCCACGTTACCAAGTCCAATCTATTGTACTCATCAAAACGAATCATATGAGCCCAAACTCGCGGGGTTTTCTTGTAGCCACTGCAGAGATCCCCTACCCACCTTCATCATCAGATCAGGTCGATGGTATCAAATTATTGCATTGTCACCGGGATTACATACACATACAAAGTTTCATTTTGATGCGACAATTAGAAGTAGGTGAAAATTGACTTTCAAGATTTGATTACATTGTTAGTTAGTTAGTTACAAGTGAAGTTAATAAAAGTGTTATTAACCGGTCAAAAGTAGTGGAACTCGCACACCAAGGGTTCCGTACTATCATCTAAAGAACATTGAATAAGTAAAAGTCGAATACTATGCCGCCTATAAAAAGGAAAATTTTGTTTTAAGAAAGTACAAAAAACGCTCTTTCATATGATACCCCACATGTCCTACACCATTTCGGATTTGATTCCTTTCAGTCTCTGTTGCAAAAAAAAAAAACTTATTCGCAAAATGGTTGGGTATCTAAAACTGTTCCAAATTTCGAGGTGATTCTTGAGATATCCAGCTGAGACAGATGGACAGACAGACTGAGTCGCACCATAAGAGTTCCTTTTTACCATTTTGGTACGGAACCATAATAACAATTTTCCAAATGGGTTTATTAGATGACGCAGTTTTAAGGTACATAACAAACATAAAAAAGTTCCTACAACCGAATTGAGAACCTCCTCCTCTTTTAACCGTTATGTATGACCAAGCTTTTTGTACGATTTCGTGCAAAAAGGTCGCCAAACCATAAGACGCATACCATAACTATTGCTCGGACCTCTATCACCCACTCTAAAGAATGGGGAAGTTTATATTTTTACGTATCGAAGCTTAGGTATAACTAGCGGCACGAAACTCTAGCGCTCGACGTCATTGCGCAGAAGTCAAAAAACAGGTATCAGAGGGGGCTACAGGGACGAAGAGTGTGAGAGAAGAGTACAGTCGCGTTCTAAAGTGAAATTGATATTGCCGTTCATTGTTATTGTTTTTTTGTGATAAGTTTGAGTTCGTTTGTTATTGGTGTTTGTCTTAAATAAAAATTGACAAAGTTAGTTTTTTTTTCTACGCCCTATAAACTAAATCACTCTGTCACATGATCAAATTCGTTTAGAAGTCGTTTTTTTCATGCACTCATTTAAATAGGAAAGAGGTTAATTTTGAATAGTAAAACAACCTGTTACGAGCTATGCAAAACTTTAACATTAACTACGAAATTCATGTTTGCGCACGCGACAGTAGGTACTTATTCCTCCACATTTCGCTCAGTGATAGACTATTTATTTAAGTATGTTCTTAAAATTATTTGGTTTTATTACCTAATTAAAGTTATAATTGTATCATGTTCGCGACTGTACCCATGCGCAGATATCCCCTCCACGTTTCCCTCAGCGCTAAACTTCCGTGCCGCTACCTATATGCTTTTTTTGTAGTGCCCATAAATCACAGATTGCGCAAACTGTGTGCAAGGAAAGAAGTGTTTTGCCAACGCGATTGAAGCCACGGGCAAAAGTTAGTAGTTACGTACAATTAGGTACCTATTATACATACCTACATAATTTTCCTACTAAGCTAGCAATTTAACCGGCATCTAACCTTACATAAAAGATACCTACATATTACATATTTCTAGCCCCTCGCCCTTGTTAGTGTACATACGAAGATTTTCTACCTCATGAAACTCCGGGACACGATGAACTCATCGTGATAAGTCGGTAAACGCAAAATGAATATAAGTTGGTACTTAGTTATCAATATCTAAATCTTCTTCAAGAATATTATAATACTTAATTAGGTATAATAGGTACATAAGTACATATACTTAGTTACAGAGGAAATCGTTAACAGACAGCTGAGACAGCCGCGGCAGGGCCTATGTACCTAGGTATTTTCTATAAAACTAAAAGACCTAGGTAGGAACTGTAACTATAAAAACAACTTTGGGTAGGTAATAGGTATGAATATCTATGATTTTAAAACCAAGACTTTTTGTCTTAGCAGAAGAAGACACTTTTTTGGAATCCTTTTCATTTTTCTTTGTTCAATATTTGCTCAGACGCAGTGTTGCAAGTAAATAGCAAAATAAAACGAAATGGCACTTTCACAAAAAAAATGTTGGCTTATTTGTCAAAATCAAGTTTATTATTTATTCCATAAGAAAAACAATACAGTGAAATAAAAAAGATTAGCATAGTTTGTTTTGCGTTTGTTAACAGTTCACACATAGCAATGAAAAATACCTCGGCTTTGGGAAACTAAGCTTCCAAACGTTGAGAAATCTGTTCCATAGCTTTCGCGTGTATCCACATTTTTTTTTTGTTGAATGAAGTACCTTCTAAAGTCGGTCCTAGTTCCATGTTATTATATTTTTGTATTGAACAGATATGACTCGCAGTTACACTATTATTAGAATAATATTGGACAGCCTCCGTGGCGTAATAGGTGTGACAAAAATTTTAAAAGTTTATTATGTTCAGTGACCTTTAAATTAGGTAGTTGACCGATATGGCGCAATGGGCGAATAGCCGACTGCGAAGCGTGAGGTTGCGGGTTTGATTCCCGATACTGGAAAAATATTTGAGCATTGAAAAAAACAAGAGCAGGTATACAAGTATATTATTTTATTATGTCTGGATGTTGTGGATCCCCGATCCACGTAGTTTCTCATACCCTTGATACAGAGAATTTTA
This sequence comes from Opisthograptis luteolata, assembly GCA_931315375.2. Classification (NCBI taxonomy): domain Eukaryota; kingdom Metazoa; phylum Arthropoda; class Insecta; order Lepidoptera; family Geometridae; genus Opisthograptis; species Opisthograptis luteolata. Next base: position 4,748,277 of record OV928041.1, on the reverse strand, counting down.
GTTGGTGGTCAGAGCCTATGTATTGTGCGGGTATCTATACTAATATTATAAAGCTGCAGAGTTTGTTTGTTTGTTTGTTTGTTTGTTTGTTTGTTTGTTTGTTTGTTTGAACGCGCTAATCTCAGGAACTACTGGTCCGATTTGAAAAATTCTTTCAGTGTTGGATAGTCCATTTATCGAGGAAGGCTATAGGTTATATTTTATTTCCAAATAAATTAGGGATCCGTAAGAAAATTGCTATTTTGCAACCCAAGGTGTGAAATCGAAAACCTATTTTTGCGTGCGCTGCAAAAATTATTGACACTAGAACAAAATAATGTACTGCGGGTTTGTAGGTCTCATTTAGATCTACAAAAAAGTCCGCGAGAGCATATGTCTAACTATTATAGTTATGCCACAATAAGTGATCTTTTATTTTAAAAATTTATTTTTTGATGTCGCCGCTAGAAAAGGCTCTTTATTTGTATCTTGGTATTAATCCTTATCAAAATAAACTACTTCTTATTCAAAACTGCTTCAATGCCTTCCCATAACTTTTTGAATCATTCAATTCGGACATTCCATTCGAAAGATATCACGAGTTTAAAAATGTAAGTAGTAGTAGTAGAAAAATAAAACCGCCGCACCGCAGCGCAGCGGGAAACGCGGTGAGGTGAGCGGGGCACCGGGAGAATCTATGAAATAGGTAAAGTGCGGTCGCGGACCAGGCGCGATTCAAACGTGCGGTCCAAGAAAAATTAACTTAGAATTAAAATAGGATAATGGGTACCTACAGCAGGTAACGCGTTGAGGGGGCACCGAAGTGCGGGAATAATTTTGGAGTACATATACGGAATATAATTATACGCTATCGCGCCTAAACTACTGACCCGATTTAAATGAAATTTGGTATAGAGATAATTTGAGCCCCGGGGAAGGGACATAGGATACTTTTTATCGCGATAAACTGTAGCCCACGCGGGTGAAACCGCGAGGAACAGCTAGTTATTAGATAAGTTGACTGGTAGACGAAATTTAAAAATAATTGCTGGCAACACTGTCCATGCATTCATTTTTGTATCACGCCGACTGCCAACGCGTTTCTGTATTGCGTGCGCGTCGCTCTGTTGTTGCATTTTTGCTCTGCGCGCCGCTCGCTGAATTCGCAGATAGGTTAGTTAGCATAGCACTCTTTGTTAAATACCTGTACCTGTACCAATATTTTACAATAATTATGATTGAGACAACGCGTGAATTGTTAAAAACCTGGGGGCTGGAAGAAGACATAATTGAAAATTTCACCAGTAAGTACGATCTATCTCTATCTCTAACGTAAACTTTTTATTTATCTGATGTACATAAGTAGATATTGAGCTAATGCTTATAATTATTTTCTCAATGGTTGTAGGTAGGTACCTACATAACTGGTTTAGAGACTGCCAGTGGGTCGTCTTAGGGGCGGTTGTGCTCATACCTATCTACATACCTGCGCATATGAGACATGTAGGTGTAGGTACTTACCTAATTATGTGTGTCCTTAATATTAGATTATATCTCGCTAAGATCTAAAAACATAATCGAACTACAAGGTTTACATATAATTTTTTTACGGTACATGTTTTACAGTAGTTACGTTTTACTTGCGGTAAATAGTTTATGATTGTATTGCCTACCTTTATTTATTACCTTACCTTGTTTATTTTGCTAATCTATGATAGTGTGTGTAGCATAAGTAGTAATATATAGTAGTTAGCCGACAGTAGTTGGGAAGACGTACAGATGTACCGAGGAAGAAACCACTACCTAGAGATGGGTTTCTTCTATTTCTGCCCCACTCATTATCTAGAGATGTACCTAGTAGAGGTAGTAGTAGTAGCCATACAGCAATTTTTTTTTGTAATTAGTTCAATTAAATTATTCACCATTTTTTCCTCATTGTAGATATGCACAAAGAAGATTATTTATGGCTGAAAAACAATTCAGATCCATGGGAGAGTGTACTAAATAAATGGAGAACTACCCACGACCTCCGCCAAAATTCCGCTCATGAAACCGTAGGTGCGCTAATTGAAAATTGGCCCATACTAAATAATATCAGAAGCAGTGTCTTGGTAAGAAACATTAATTTCATCATGTAGTCTTTCTTATACTTAAATATTTTTTACTGTAAGTGAACTTTTTTTTTTTTAAAGTGAACTAGGTTATACATCTCACATTAACTTATTTTCAGATTCAATTAGACTTTGATGAGATATATCCAGGAAGAGAAAATAAATCATTTATAAATTGGAATGAATTTATTTCAAAGATTATAACAGCAAAAAGTACAAGTGTGAACGAAGAATTGCTTGAGTACATCAATGCATTAGATGATGAAGGTTGGTACAAAGTAATTTAGTTATAGGATACCATTTTTATTTTATAAATCATGCTATCAATATAAAGGTTTTTGTCTATGTCTCTATCTAAACTGTATTTATGTTATTAATTGTGTAAAAATTATTTTATTGTAGAAAAAAAACTACCATCACAAATAAAACTACGTTGCAATTTGGTGCCACCGAAAGGACGCCTTAACAGAAAGCAAAAATTTTCAACAACGGAGTGAAGAATCCTTCATCGTAAATGTCAAGGTAGTTACACCATCAAGGCACAGTCAGTGATAAAAGTAGGTGATCATTCTCGATTTTTCACATGTGTTTTAGATCAGTAATGTTTGATTTTGTTTTACAACTTACAAGGTAGCGTTTGACCACAATACAACACACCAGTAGAGGTGTAAAGAAATAATAAAGAAAAATAGCGTACCCATATGTATTCGTTACTATTACAATGAGTACTCGTTACTATCGTATCGTTACTCGTTACTCGTTACTTTTTATATCTAACTAGCTGTTCTAAAAAACTGTGCAGCCGTATTTGATAGATGTTGGTGGAGTATATTATCTAATTATAGATAAGGTCAGGTATGTTTTCCAAACGGCCTTTAAGGCCTTTGACACACTATTCAAGTGTTATCACGCACTCCATGTTTCATATCCGAAACCTGGATACCACCTGTATTTACTAATACAAATATGTATCTATAATATAAATACAAAATATGATGTGATCCCGCCCTACATCGTAGATTTGATTTCTATTGCTAAATGCTAAACAAAAATGTATGTATGGTATAAACACTAATAACCATCATCTTGTTTTCTACACTTGCATACGCTTGATATTTTAATAAAAATGCGGTGTTCAATATGTAGCACTGAATATGACGATTTCAGAACATATTTTGTACATTTAAGTTACTATCACAATGTCACTGATTATTTTAAATGTCCTTATCAAAACTGTGAGCGAAAGTATGATACAAAATCGTCTTTGAAAAAACATTTAGGTGGAAAGTGCAAAACAGAAAGTAATGTTAACTCCGGTGCTTTTGATGAACCTACTAACGATTTTGAATCAACTGTACACAATAATGAACATGTCAATGAGAAGTCAAGTCCACCATCGGTCAAGTCCACCATCACCATCATCAAGTCCACCATCGGTTACTAAACAACATTACCAAAATGGACAGTTAATTTTTTCAGCTTCGGATATGCTTTGTCTCGTTCGGAACTTCAGATTTATCATAGATGACTTAGTGCAAATGGGTGATCCTACGTGGCAGCTTTATACATCGGAGCTTCTTGATTACTTGAGTAATTTGATTGAAAGTTATCTAGAAAACCTACAACATTTGTTTCACTGCTCTTTAAAACCCAAACACCATTTTCTTCTTCATTATCATAGAGTAATTGAACAAATTGGCCCATATTAATCAGCGCGTTTAAGTTTGAATCAAAACATAAAGAATTAAAGTTAGTAGCTCAGTCAATATCTTGTAGGAAAAACCTGCCTTTGACACTTGCTACGAGGCATCAGTTGAAAAGTAGTTACAGATTATTTGCACAAAACGGTTTTGTTGATAGTATTTCATGTGGTAAAGTGATGCGTGTTCACGATTACCCAAGTGAATTAAATGAAGCTGAGAACATCTGCGTTGTATATTTTGAAATTAATGGAATACAATACAATGACAAAAATGTTATTTTGTACAAATACGACATTAACTATCCATTATTTTATAAAATTTACCAAGTTTTTTTGAAAGAAACTGATCTCAATATGGTATCATTCTTGTGTACAGTGTTAAAAACGGTAGGTTACTGTTCTCATTACATGTCATTTGTTGTGGAAAGTACAACGCAAACTAGATTAATTCGTTTGGATGATTGTGATAGTACAACACCTACTTTAATCAGAAAATTAAATGAATGTTATTATGTGGATTTGAAAAGCTAAGAATATTCTATTTTATATTGAAATAATGTAATGCTTACTATAATATCATGTAGGTATGTGTATTTTGTCTATGATTGTGTATTTTGTCAAGATTATTACACCTATTTTAAAACTGATCTCAATATGGTATCATTCTTGTGTACAGTGTTAAAAACGGTAGGTTACTGTTCTCATTACATGTCATTTGTTGTGGAAAGTACAACGCAAACTAGATTAATTCGTTTGGATGATTGTGATAGTACAACACCCACTTTAATCAGAAAATTAAATGAATGTTATTATGTGGATTTGAAAAGCTAAGAATATTCTATTTTATATTGAAATAATATAATGCCTACTATAATATCATGTAGGTATGTATGTTTTGTCAAGATTATTACACCTATTTTAAAACTGATCTCAATATGGTATCATTCTTGTGTACAGTGTTAAAAACGGTAGGTTACTGTTCTCATTACATGTCATTTGTTGTGGAAAGTACAACGCAAACTAGATTAATTCGTTTGAATGATTGTTATAGTACAACACCTACTTTAATCAGAAAATTAAATGAATGTTATTATGTGGATTTGAAAAGCTAAGAATATTCTATTTTATATTGAAATAATATAATGCCTTCTATAATATCATGTAGGTATGTATGTTTTGTCTATGATTGTGTAATTTGTTAAATAATACAAAGTATCCTAAAATAAATTGTATTTTATTAAAGCGCGTATGATAAATACGAGTCTCGCATCAAAACAAATACCTTTTAGTTAAGTAAAGAATAGGCTTCACCTGAGAATATATCGTTTCAGTATGAAACAAACAAGTCTTATCTAAAAACAAATATCTCTTCAGCTAAGAATAGAAAGAGCTTCACCTAAGAATATATCGTCTCAGAACAAAATACACGAGTCTTGTCTTAAAGCTAATATCTCTTCAGCTAAGAATATTACAGGCTTCACCCGAGAATATATCGTTTCAGTATGACACAAACAAGTCTTGTCTTAAAACAAATAGCTCTTCAGCTAAGAATAGTAAGAGCTTCACCTAAGATTATATCGTCTCAGAACGAAACACAAGAGTCTTGTCTTAAAGCTAATATCTCTTCAGCTAAGAATATTACAGGCTTCACCCGAGAATATATCGTTTCAGTATGACACAAACAAGTCTTGTCTTAAAACAAATAGCTCTTCAGCTAAGAATAGTAAGAGCTTCACCTAAGATTATATCGTCTCAGAACGAAACACAAGAGTCTTGTCTTAAAGCTAATATCTCTTCAGCTAAGAATATTACAGGCTTCACCCGAGAATATATCGTTTCAGTATGACACAAACAAGTCTTGTCTTAAAACAAATAGCTCTTCAGCTAAGAATAGTAAGAGCTTCACCTAAGATTATATCGTCTCAGAACGAAACACAAGAGTCTTGTCTTAAAGCTAATATCTCTTCAGCTAAGAATATTACAGGCTTCACCCGAGAATATATCGTTTCAGTATGACACAAACAAGTCTTGTCTTAAAACAAATAGCTCTTCAGCTAAGAATAGTAAGAGCTTCACCTAAGATTATATCGATTCAGAACGAAACACACGAGTCTTGTCTTAAAGCTAATATCTCTTCAGCTAAGAATATTACAGGCTTCACCTGAGAATATGTCGTTTCGGTATGAAACAAACAAGTATTGTCTTAAAACAAATTTCTCTTCAGCTAAGAATATTACAGGCTTCACCTGAGAATATGTCGTTTCGGTATGAAACAAACAAGTATTGTCTTAAAACAAATTTCTCTTCAGCTAAGAATATTACAGGCTTCACCTGAGAATATGTCGTTTCGGTATGAAACAAACAAGTATTGTCTTAAAACAAATTTCTCTTCAGCTAAGAATATTACAGGCTTCACCTGAGAATATGTCGTTTCAATATGAAACTAACAACTCTTGTCTTAAAACAAATAGCTCTTCAGCTAAGAATAGTAAGAGCTTAACGAAACACACGAGTCTTGTCTTAAAGCTAATATTTTTTCGCTTCAGCTTCGTTCAAGAATATGTTTTCTTAGTGTGAAACATTTATGAGTCTTGCTTCAAAAATAGACAAACCAATTTTTTAATGATTCTAAGAGAAATTTACTCTTTAACTAAGACAAATAATATTCTCAAAATTAAACTTAATAATTCTTGAAGTAAGGCTTAATTGTCTTCGGAGAAGACAATAAAGCTGAGACAATATTTTACTTCATACAAAAATATATTGTTTTCCCCATATATGAATCAGTAATTGTCTTGACCAATACGATATTGTCTTAATATAAGACATCTTTTTTTTCCGTGTGTCTAGAGTGTCAAAATTGATGTTGATTGGAGTCAAGATCTTTAAAAATATACAAGGCCTAAAGCATCAGCTGGCACTTTTTAGACATGCATGTTACACCACCAACCGCTTCATTTCTTGGCTTCCGACGAGATAGCAATCCAAGTATTTTAGCTTTTCAAGCAATGATGGCTCAAGGGTAGTGACGTCAACTTGCGACCTGGGGTCGTCTGATGTTTTCATCGTGATGTTTTCCTTCAGAGTTTTGAGTGAAACGCACGCGTTACCGTTCGGCCACCATCGTTCTCGCTTGTCTTTATCTGCCCTTACTAGCTATAAAATGTATTGTACTACGTCTATGTTGATATTATGGAATAGAAATAAGACTCCTGCTGGGATATGTGTACCGCTCCTATGGGTGTGATAACATTTCAATAAGGCCATTGAACAAATAGCTTCCTTATTGGTGTTGTGTCTCTTTATATTGATGTTTGGCTATATTCAGCGATATACATATAAAATTCAAGTTCGTACTAACACTCACTGTGTTCCACTGAATTACACAGTGTTCTGTGCACTTTTTTTTAGTATGGCTTTGACATTCGCTAGGTTAGTTTTGACATAAACTGTTATTTTCATAAGACAAAGAAAAGGTTATCCTGAAATTAAAAAACCATTGACGTAAGTATCTGTGTGTTAGTTCAAAATTCAATACAATTATGAGTTGATTTACTGAATAATTAAATAACAACTTAAACCATACAAAAGAAGAATGTACATGATTTGTGTCCTGATGACCTACACTGAGAAAAAAATTCTGACTTTCCTTCTGAGTCTTACCTTCCAAGACCGATTCCTTCCTTATTTTACCTTAGTTTTCCTTCTGAATTACAAGTCCTTCCTTTTTGACTCTGAAGGAAAATGGTATTTCGGAAGATCTTTTTTCTCCGTGTATTCGAGTAAATCATAAAGTTAAGCCTATTATGTATTTCGTTAGAATATTGTAAATGTCACAGGTAAAATTCTCTGTGAACCATAGACAAAGGATCACACTGTGAACGGACATAGAGCGCCATTTTCGTCTGTCTCAAAGGGAGGTCTCAAACCAGCCAGTTAAGTAAAAAAGAAAACAACACACGTACCGCAAAAAGGTTTCTCTACAACATAATGTGTAAATTACGAATGTAGAGCAGCACGTATGCACTACTGTTTAGATAGAACTCTACTAATTAAAGCTCCGACTCTACACGGAGATTCACGTGAGACCCATGTAATTAATATTGCGAACAATATCTCTACTCGCCTTGTCGCGTAATTAGGTACAGACAACTACATAGAATGTTAATTTTGGTACCTTGTCGCTGTAAATAGAGTGACACGTCACAAAATGTGTTACTTTGTATGATAATTAAAAAGGAGAACATTTTATAGTGTTTTGTGTTGCCATACTCAAGTGGTAGTGGAGAAGTTACCTGAGACCTTTCAGATACAAGTAAAAAGATGAAAATGGGTTGGTAGAGTAAGAATAGTAGAGCTAATAATATTAATAAACCCCTACTGGTGTACGGATACATCCGTTTAGAAAATTCTAAAAACTTACAGACTAGTAAGGTTTATTAAAAAAATAATGATGCTATGACCAAAACGGAAAAATGTGTAAAAATCTTTAAAAATATTTCAGCAACAAATATAGTAACTAAGTAACTAATTATTAGGTACAGTAACTAATTATTTTTTGGCGCCGCAAAACAATAGGAGCTTCGTAAGTCGACATACCATATCAGTATACATAGCTGTAAGCTAAATTGATATAGTTATATAATTCAGGTAAATCAAACATACCGCAATCTTAATTGATTCCTCCAAAATTCGTGAGAACAACCGAAGTAGAATGAGTGACTCATGCGAAAACTAGTCGGAGGGTAACCTAGATTGCATGACGTTACCTTCTACAATTCCGATCGGTAGCAGCAAGCCCCGTTGCCCGATGTGTCAATAAAATTGATCACAGTATACTCCAGTACCTCCACTAAAGGCCAGTTTCAATAACCGATCTATCCACGGTTAGAGATAGAAATTTGATATTACTTCTATGAAGCTTATGTCAACACTAGAAAATGCCCTATCACCAAGCTATGGTTTTATCACGATGTCACTTATTTTAAACTGTAATTAACTTCGACATAGTTAATAAATCTATTGCAAGAATTTGCCATTCCAGTCTAGAAAATTAAAATTATGAAACTCATTTAAAAATTCCCATAGCTCTTTTGTTTTTCCGGACGGTGTATGCTGATGTAGACATGGCCTTTCTAAAGGCAGGGTGCACTGTAATGTAAGGAAAGTAGGCGGATGGATACTCTATCCGGCAAAATTTGGTTTTCCGGCTGAAATATAAAACATTGTGCGTGCGACGTATGGAAATAATCTACTGGATGGAAAAAAATCAATCAAGAAGATTTGGAGATAGTTACAGAAAAAAATACGTGGGGCGAAGATTCTGACAACATTGACGTATGTAATTATTATAATTGTAGATTTTACAAAGCAGATGTGTTATTATTTAATCACCAGTCATGGTAATTGCACAGTAAATGATAAGGACAATAAGAAATAGATATACTTACACTGACCAGACACAGGCGTACGCTTAGTTTGTGACTAGTTCTCCATGTCGTATAAAACATAAGCAATAAAATCGTCCTGGCAACTTGTACATACTACTAAACTGTATCATTAATAAACTGAGAAAATAATTAGAAGCAATCTTCTCCGACTGTAATAAAAACTATTTGGTATCAGGAAGCGTAATGAGGGGCTGGTTAGTTGGTCATTAGGCCAACTAATCCGACAGTTATCCGCCTATCTTCCGGCAAAGCCTCTTTCCTATACATCCCTAGACTTGTACAATAAAACGTCTTCTAGTTACTTCTGAAATGGCTGTTGAAATAGGAAAGACTATGTAAAACAAGAGCTACATAGTTTTATGAACGCTCTCTGGCAACAATCGAGGCGGGAATAAATAAAAAAATAAGACAAGGACATGCACCGTTTAAAGTCACAGGAGCCAACGGGATGATGAATATTGCAACTGGCCTGTGCAGAGCCAAATAAGAAATGTACAAGGACTAGCTGTGTTTTTGAATAAGGTGCTTCTATGAAGTGACGTAAAAAATAACGTTCTAGTAACTCCCTAATTAGATGTATGATATATAACTTTATTTAAAAAATATTAAATGGAAAGCTAAATCTCAATATGCAGCTGCAGTAAAGAAAAATAATAGACTGCATAATTAACTTTTTTTACTTCAGAAAATGTATTATTTTTTTTTTGCTAATAAAATTGTTCTTTTTGTAGTAAAATGTAAACATTACGTAGCAAGTCTGTAAACAACCTAGGCTTACAAAAGGGAGGTGAGCAGGCTGGAGTTAGTTTTAAATACTCCGCAGTCTGTAATGGTTACTCCAAGGATTTAGCTTCACATTAAGCTTAGCAACAAAGCTTTCAAATTAACTTTATTATTATCTGTTTATGTCTGTTTGCGAAAACTGAACTTGGAAGCTTTGTTAATTAAGTATTTTAGTTTTATTTACTGTTACACCATACGTGTTGGTTTTTTACCATATAGGATTCAAAACAAGATTGATTCGCAAAGACAATAAAATTGTCAGCTAAGCTTGTGTTGTTCTTACTTGCTTTACAGTAAACAAAAAAATGCATTTTATAAAGCTACAATATATAAAGACGGTAAGCTCTTAGACTAAACTTGTTTCTGAGATGAAACAATTTTACTATTTGGCTTTAGCCGCGATGCCTTTTAATTTTTTATGATGCGTTACTATACTAGAGTGCCTGTCAGTTTAACTTGAAGCATCACTGCGAATATTCATATTTAGACATTGATATTTATGTCAAGGCATTTAATACCACTAAGAAACAAGTTCATCAATTTGTAGTCACCTGTCGTGAATCCAAGCATGAAAGCTGCTTGGCAAAGATAGCTATTTTTAAATTCGTCATGTTTTCAATGTATATACCACGCAAAGCTGACATTAAACACAAATTAAACTTCAGATAAATTACATAGAAATTTCATCCTGAGAATAAGAAAATATTTCTGCGTGAATATTAATTATTGTGATAAAAACGATTCATCCCAATTACATTATTCACACACAAATATTGTTATATTAATTAACAACGATACCAAAAATATAAAATGATATCTAACATCGTACTAGCGACCTGCCACGCTACTTCGTCCACGTGGTCATTAATATTTTTACTAACTTTAATATCACATTTGACATATTAGTTTTATCTTTGATTTCAAAAAATCATTTTTATTGCACCCCTATTCTATCAAAAAAGGCTACCTTCAAAATTTCACATCTCTAGGACCAGTGGTTGTAACTGTGCGGTGATTTTTCAGTGAATCAGTCAGAACTTTGAATTACATGCGTCGTATTTCGTCACTATAACATTAGCAACGTTTTGTATTAATAAAACCGTGCTGTAACAAAAACAAAACCGTATTATAAACCTGCCAACTGACAGACGATCATGTTTACAAACTGTTCCTCGACAACTAATGGTTCATTTTGTCAAATACTCGACTTCGTAAGGTTATAAATTCAACAAGCCCTATATGAATCACCTTAATGAATCAACCTATCCCAGATTACTTGATAAATCTTCCAACAGTTAATATTAATATTTCACTTTACCAGATTAAGTGAGAGACGTAAATAAGATTACATTTTAGAGGCGTTTAATGGATTTGTTAATATTTAAGTCGCGTGTCGCATTGTAAACACTATGGCTAGTATTGGCTAGAGAATGAAATGCCTTAATGCAACCAATTAATTAGATAGTTAGTTTTTAGATATTGGATTTTATTTCTTAAAATGTTTAACATTTATTTTGTTAGTATGTTATTAGTTAAGCAGTCAAAAAACAGTAGCGTACACACATTACTGTGTTCCGAATTGACAAGCAATGTTTCAATTGAAGTTACAAGAGTTTGACGTAAAGGGATTCAACTCTTTATATCTCAGAGTGGCGAGCGTAGTACAACAACCGCGCAGGATTTTGAACTGTTGAAGTACAACATTTGTCGTGGCACTGAACTGTCATGGGCACTGTCACACTTGCTCGTCCAGTCAGATGCTTAAAAAACGAGTGACCAGCAGCTCTGCCCTAAGTTTTTCAGTTTTCCCATGATATATTAGTAATTTCCGGTATAAAATTTTGCTTATGTTGGTCATTATGACGAATGATAACCATGGGAAAATGTATATCAAAATCAGCTGAGCTGAATCACAAAACTAATTCTTACTAATTCCCAAACAATAAAATACTTTTTTTAAACTTAGCTACACTGTATTGACTATTAAATTAGATATTTATAAAACTGTCCAGAACACGAAGGAAGTGGTTTTCTACATACAAACACATTATCTAAACTAAAATAAGTTGTCAATAAAACGGCTGCATGTCTCGGCGGCGCAGGACATAAAGTCAAAACTAATAGGCGGGCTTACATAAACCAAAACACTGAAACCGAAACGACCGTCTGCAATACCTCTCATATCCCGGCATAAGGAAAAATCACTGCAAACGGCCGTAAACGCGACAAATTTGTGTGCGAGACTCCATAAATTAATGTTCATTAAAAGTTTTCCCGCGAGAGCGAACGGCATTTTATTCACTCAAAAATGGACTCTAAATCGTAGGTTGAACTATAAACCTCACTTTTAGAATTCAAGCTGTGTTCTCACCTACGCGATTGCTGCGACAGCAATGTGGGATTGTGTAAAATAGACTGTCGTGATTTATCAGATAATTTGGTAACCCATTGGACATTTTGATCTTCTAATTTGTACTGGCGGTGCTGTAGGCGACGAATTGGAAATGTTGATCGATGTGAATGTCTATGACGTCTTTTAGCGCGTGACCGAGAGAGAGTTTTTGAATGACCGTGCGGGCCCTGCTGAGCGTTGCAGCGCTGGTTGATCACTAGCCACGTAAGATTTTCCGAGTGTAAGCGGATTGCGGGCCCGAAAAAAGTAATATTATAGTACCAAGTACACGTCCTGCTATGCAGACGCGCCGGACGCGTAGGAGTGTCCAAAGTTTTACTTTTCACGTGAATTCCGCCAGTTAGTGTTTCTTTTATGGTTATTTTTAGTTGCATTATCCGTAAAGTTATAGCTTTGGTTTGAATCATATTTTAGAGCTAATAGCTGAACGATCACAATCTTATAATCATGATGTTTTCTCGGTTGCAACGTGATATAGTCGTTATGTATCAAGATCGTTTGTGGTTGTCACTGAGAAGCATAATGTTGTGTCATTAAGATTGTATGTCCATTACCTGAGATTAAGTGTTGTGTAAGTGTCAGAATCAATCAGTTGCAAACATTACGGAACCTAATTTTCTTTATCATCTTTATCATCATCTTCGAAAACGTTGAAGGTATTTCTTCTTCCTAATAGTGTGATGAAAATGGATCTTGCAGTTAAATATTTATCAATTCTAATCCTACGTCTATAACCTAAGGCGTTAACACACTTCACGACTTGAAATCAACAAAGATATCACAGAAAGCAAGTTTCGTTAGATTTACACGAACGCAGCTGGCGAGGTTTGTCAAGCTGTTAATGAAGATTTGTAACCGTCTGTTAACTTTAGTGTGGTCTCTGAAACACTAAAGAGAATTTCTTCTTTATCCCACATAAAAGAAGAAAAAAACGAAGCTGATAATTTACAACTTGCTTTGAACTGATTTTGCGTGGACGCTCGAACTATTCTCGAAATAATAAACATGCGTTCGCAATAACGTCTACATCTTTATAAAGAGATTTAATTTTATGAAGACGTACGCCACTCAAATGCTAATCTTGTCCGGACGGGCGGCAAAGGCCCCACAGCGTTAAACTTAATGGGAAACTAACAAGCGTAAACCAAAACACATAAAACAATACAAAACAGCCCCGAGGTCTAAAACTACGGTCTCAATAGTTCACCACCTGCCACGGTTCTCAGTTCGATATCAAAGCGAGAAACTTTTCAATTTCCCTCTTATTATCAAACCACATTCATTTTCGTCTAACTTTTGGGAAGTCCCATTTTGTTCTGAAAACTTTGTCTTGTATGCTGGTGACACGACATGTTTTGCCGTTTTCTGGGTAGGAAAAAAAAATTAGAGACGGCCATCACTACGTAATTGAAGTGTCAAAAGTTATCTGATTTTACTTGCAAAACGCGTGGCGATATGAAATTTTTCGCGCTACCGAGATCGTTGGTTGGAAAAAAAGAGAATTCGATATGAGGAAAGTGTCTGCAATCAGCATTCGACCTAGATTCCAATGGATATTATGCACATACAAGTGTGAACTTACGAGTATTAAACGAGACTGCAAGAGAATTGTTTGCTCGCTGAGTAAATAAGTAATTAATACTTAATTGAAGTTATTAAGTGGAAAATTGAACGGGCACGATCTTTTGCGGTGACTTCTTTAAATACTTTGCATGGCTTTTATCTTTCTAACTATCAAATTCGTTTGAACTCTGTGTAAACCTAGTTATTTCATGGACTTTGATGTTGGTATTTTCAACAGCGTCAACTTTCTAAATTTGCGTTAGTTTTACTTTTCACAATGAAACCATTGGCATGAAACTATGTTATATTAAGAAATTGTTATGTTCTAAAATGGCTTAATAATCATCATCATCATCATCAGCCTATTCTTTCCATTTTACTTAGGGACTAAGGGCAATAAATAAAATCTATCACGCTGGCCAAGTAAGATGTCACATGCCCTTGAATATTGGGGTTCTTAAAACTTGCCGGTTTCCTTACGATGTTTTCCTTCACCCTTTCGAGCGACGGCAAATCCATACATAACGTATGAAGTTATAGGTGCGGGCCAATATTAAAATTGTCTTAGGTATCGGCAACTGGTAGGGTACGGCCACCATCGCATAATAAAACCAGGTAATACCTAACTTTTTACAAACAAGTGACAACAAAAAAGTATTGAATTTTGTGATTGATTGATATTTTGTGGCGTTTTTCTATTGAACTGAATCACAATGCTAGATTTCCTTAGGAGTACGGCACTTAGCAATAACCCTGCTCAACAATATGCTTCCACATTACTCCGAGGCCAATTAAAACTAAAATATAATGAATGCTAAACGTTCAAATCGACGTAACGACGTCATTACCAATGGCCTAACAAGGTAAACGTATACAACATTTAGTTAATTAAATACAAACAGGCAATGAAGAATTGGGTTTGTGGGGTATTATAGAACGCACTTATGAAATTTTTTTACTTTAGATAACACTGGCTTTCTAATTAACAGTATTTTACTGGGGAAACTTGGTGTTACCCAGATTGAAGCATCGAAAGCTCAGTAGTAGTGTCGAGAGTTGGAGGTATTTCAGAAAGAGCACCAATCTGAGTAGCATCCACGCGAACAGCACCTAAGCTATTTCACGAAGAACACTCAATATTTTGGCTTGTGCTCTTCTGAATCCTGCCGCGTGCTTGAGCTTTCGATGAAGATCGTGATAAAACCATAACTAGGTGTTAGGACACTTACCTAATGCTCGCTTGGCTCAAGTCGAGAATCTATAGGTAATACGCACCTATCGGTGTGTTCCGGCAGCCTCATTTAAGGTAGTTCTCAATCCATAATATGGAGCGGTATAGTAGCGTGGCGCCACTACATACTATTTATTATACACAATTACACTTGTGGTGTAATAAAATGCTATTCTATGAAATGTAAACTTTTAGTAGTTGTATACATTTTGACAGCAGTTTCTTTTTGCGAAAGCTAGATAAAGCCATTTTTTTCTGTTACAGAGGCAACGGAGCAACAACAAAAGGAAAATTCACAAACTCCTTGTCTGTCACGTTTCATGTCCAGGATGAAGAAAAAAACACAAAAGTAACATCTACCTGCGCTAGTAAAAGTGCTACATACATTGCAGAGCACTGCGCGAGACATGGTCTGCACTCTGCACGTAGCCCCGGATGCAAAACATTCGAGGGAGCTCTCTAGGCCCCTGAAAGAACCTCATCACGAATGCATGCACCTCTGCATCCAGTTACGAGATGACTGTTGACTTTGCTTATGGAGGACTGCATGTGAATACGCCTAGGTGGACTCATTTTTGCATGAATTTGGATGTTGATTTTTGTAAAGGTTTCCCTAACGCTAGAGGGTATATTATTAAGGTTTATGGCGTTCCAATTTGTGTTCACTTTGATTTTGTGTGCAGCTTTCAAATATATTTTGATACGTTTGTGTGTTTAAAGAGTGAAAATCGAAGCCTACAGGTATGTGATTCTCTAAGCGTTATTATTCTTAGTTGTCTACCAAGCCAAGTCAGCTATGTTCAGTCTAGATGGATGCTGAGTCAATGCCAATGGGACGACGCTAAAGTTTGGTAGTCTGTTAGGTATCTGAATCAATCGGTTAGCAAAGTACTAAAAAATAACTTACTGTGACGGAACCCAAGATAGTTTCAATATGGACGCATTAATATACGGCCGTTCCCAATAACCAATCTAACCACGGTTTGCCTTACTAGAGATAGAAATGTGACATTATTTCTATGGAGCTTATGTCAAATTTCTATCTCAATTTTAATAAACTACCAAATGTGTCAAAATCGGAGCATAGATTCATATTGATTAGTAGACTTGGGCCCCAAGTAGATCTTCTAAAGCTGGCGGCATTATTTTGCAATCTTGGCATCCTAGATGTTTTGTATGACGTGACGTAAAAAGCGCATCAAAGTAAGATACACTTCTCTAGTCTGAGAGGGCTAGATACATTTTAAAAGTCAAACTAAATCTGAAATTACTAGATTCCTTACTGCGTTTCCTTACATTACGTCCGCTCTGGGCCAGTACAGTAATAATGTACGGGAGCAAATATTAGCACAGACTCAGACAGGCAACAACGGGAAGAACGAAAAAAGTGTGCAAGTCTACCTCTGGTTTAATTGCGTTTTTCTAATTACAAATTTTAATAATACCGCTTTAGCGTGAAATGGTTTAATGCAAAACTGAAGCTGTTTGTAATTTTATCGTTTTGAATATTGTTTAATGACCATAAAAAGAAGGTACCAAGAAGGTTTTAAACAATATGGGTAAGCATCAAATCGCTTGCCCTTCGATAGAATATTGTTCTAATCAACTAGCTATGCCTCACGGTTTCACCCGTGTGGGCTACAAATTATTGTAATTAAAAGTATTTTGTGTTCTTTGTTAGGGCTTAAACTACCTCCACGCCAAATTTTATCAAAATCCGTTCAGTGGTTTAGGAATGAAAATGTAACTAACAGAGGGAAAGAGGGAGTTACTTTCGCATTTATAATATTAGGTAGTAGATATTAGGTTAAGTATGGATACTAAATATGTGTTGTATCGAATCTGTGCTCAAGTTCTTAGAAAAACCAATAATACCAAAACAAACATCGATCAGTAAATACGAAATAGTCAAACAACGTCACTTACTCGTATAACCCTTTCCCTATAAGGACCTTTAGCGTGAGTCATTTGTTTTGTACTTACCTATGTGTTTTCGAAAAGGCATTTAGCCAGTTTGTAATATCGAGATTTGGATACGAATTTTCAATGAGATCTAAATACGAGAGATAATGTGAGAATCGAACTAAACAAACAATCTTATGAAATACGCATATCAATCGGTAATGCAGTGTAGTTTAGAACATTGCATTATGCCTATAGTTGCAAAAGTCTTTAGTTTAGCAAAAACAAATAGTGGGACTAAAAACTTTATTTTTAGCTCCTCTGCTCCATAGGCATGTAAATAAAAACCATCCTCAAATCCCACGACAATCGCAAACATCGTATACAGTTGTAAAACAAACAATCCTATCCTTAATGAATCGTGGAAAAACGCTGACTGTGCATATTTACTCTGATGTCAACGTGGATGCAATCTGACTGTTATTGTTTAGACTGCGTGTTTAATTTTTGTTTTAATTAATACCTACGGTATTTGAGGAACACTTCACATTTTTGCCTGGTCTACAGAATGGACAAATGATTGTTTGCAATTACTTTATTCTGAGTTTCTCTAAAGGATAAAATCAGGAAGGATAGTGAATGAAGCGATGGTAGTGACGTCGGTTTACGACACATATGTAGTTCCTGCAATGAGCTTGAGCTTTAGGTGAAGGAAAATATCGCGATGAAACCATAGCCTGGTGATACGGCATTGTCTAGTACTTGCTTGGTTAATCTGTTGCCAAGCAGCTATCGGTGTGTTCCGGCCCCTTCCAGGTGTAGCGTGGTGCTATCTGCGACCACTTTGTCATTAATTTAACAACAGGTGACTTGTGGTCTGGAACTGGCTCTCAAGTGAGGCTACCGGAACACACCGACAGGTGCTTGGCGACAGAGTCTTAACAAGAGGGTGGTAGCTAGCCATGCGAGTACAATAAAATACCTTACCACCAAGCTATGGTTTCATCACGATGTTTTCCTTCACCGAAAGCTCAAGCTCATTGAAGCTTTAGTGTAACATTCCGGTAGGTATAAACTATGTATTAGTAAATGCAACCACAATTCCATCAAACTATTATGTAACCCACTTTATTTTCCCGCAGCGAAGCAAAAAAAAAAAACAAGAGAATTCCGAGAAGCATTATCAGAACACATTTTTCCCATCTGAGGAAACTCGATAAAATGAACCAAAGGATTTTATGTTCCGAGTTCTTGCGACCCGGTTTCGAATGTCCCCACGTTTATTAGAGTCCCTTAATTATGTGAGACTTGTGAGAGAGTTTGTTTTGATCTTATTCCGTTTTATGGTATCATGCCTTTGATTGAGAAGTGTCTTAATATCCATTCTAATTTTGGGTTAGATTATTTATCAGATAATTAGGAAAACCTTTATTAGGTTACATAATGTATCTTTGATTATGTTGCGTACTTATTTACAGCAAATTGTGGAAAACCCGAAAACTTAATTATTTTGGGACCCTTCAAGTCAAGAGTGAAAAGGTATCTGTAATTCAAGCCAGGAGGAGAATAAATATCACCACACACAGATCTCGATGAATCACTATAAACAGCCACTCAAATATTTTCTTACATAGCTCCCAATACAATCGACTGTCACTACTATTCCCCGCCAAAATCTACCCCATCCAAATTGATAGAAAGAATATAAAGTTGCCATTCACATAAAATGTGTACAATCGTAGACATTCTGCCACAGATATAATTATTATAATTAAATGGATTAATGAGTATAATGGCAATATTTAAGTAAGAGAATGAAGTTACTATGAATTCTAATTGTTACATGTTTTTTATAGTTATATTCCGACATAAGAATTATTGCTCGTTAACATATCTTTTAGGAAAGCATGCTCCATCATCGACCTCGTCATCACTTGCCGTTAAGACTGGGGTCAAATACCTACTACCAATAAAAAAAAATATATACGGCAATTAATTTTGTAAACAAAATTATCTCATTTGTCTTTTTTTAATTGTCAATAAAAACAAAGATGTACATAATCGTATCTCTTTGTGAAACCCAACTATTAACTACAACAGAAACGGTTCAGTATTTTTATTTTATAAAGCGAACTGATTTTCATCGCCATCTAGTGATATTTTACAGAACTTTTTGTTTTTAGTAGGTACGGGCGCACTGAAAAACTTGCCAAACAATCACCAGGCCATAATCCAAATCAAGCAGTGAGCGATTACCTATTGTCTTGCAACTAGCATATAAATCAAACCCGTCTGTTTAAAAATAAATAATCAATCACGAGATTGTAATAACTTTTGACGATACAGATTGACTTCTTGCAGTAACAAGAAGTTACTGATATGCTATTTTTTCAATTAAATAACGAGATAAGGTCGTTTGTCTTATTGGAGGCGTCAAACTCGCGTGTGGCAATTGCAGCGAACGTTGTTGGTCTTGGCGTTTATGCTTATCTAAATAACGCTGGATTATCAATTTTAAACCCAATGAAAATAGTATGTGCTCCGCAGTTTTGCAGACAAATAGCTGTTAAACCAAATCAGGGATTTGCGTTGACCGATAATGCTGTGGTATTCGAAACATGCAATTCTTTACAGCTAGCTAACAGACCACTTAAATAGCTACCGCCCAAATATTTAACGAGTTCATCTTTATTACAATTTTGGCTCGAATCCAGTTGGATAACGAAGCGAGTGGCTATTCGTTTGGATGATTGATAGTGTTGGGTTAACACCTCTTTGCATTCGTCTTGGTTGGGGATGTAACTGCGTGTTACGCCGGAGATGAGAGCTAGGCGAATTAATCATTCGGCTAGTGTCATTCGTTTCACGTTTTGTTTTGCTCAAACTTATCACAGGAATACGTAAGTATACTTATTTACCACGTAATTAAATTCCTACCACCTAGTTTAATAACGTTAGCTTAATAACGTTTTAGTAATGTCTGTCTTTGCTATTTTTTTACCAAGCTAAATTATTTTGTTTATTTAGTAGGTATAAATAATTTTACCAACAATTTTCTAAGGGAAACAGTTTACCTAATTCTTTTTTTTTAAATGCCTCATTTGTTTTTGTATTGAAGTAAAAAAACAAAATTTGCCGGATATTATGCCGGATACCGGAAATTTGCCGGCAACTTCATCTCTAATTTTGATTGAGTGTAGGCTTTTTGTTGTGTTTGATCAGCTAACCGATCGTCTGACTGATTGGCTGCCTTCAACGTTAATTCTTAAACAAGACCCCATTGTGCTCTGTGCTTGTCTATGGTAAGTGACATACGGATATAGAGATGAATTTATGATTTTATTCAACTTTAATTGAGTTTTAGTCTGGTAAATATTATGATGGAACCATAACTTGGTGGTCAGACATTTTCTAGTGCTCGCTTGGCTATACCGAGCAATCTGTCACAAATAGGTAGGTACCTAACGGTGTATTCCGGCAGCCTTATTTGATTACGATGGCGCTTAGGGTCATAAGTGAGTATTTTAAAATTATGTTTCACTTTTTATAAATCATAAAATAATAATAATATAGGTAAAATATCTGTCGACGTATTTTCCAATGAAATTAGTTGTTAAGCTGTTTGTGAATTATAATTCTTCTTGATTTCTGTTTAAAAGCTCGTATAAAACCAATTCGTTTACATGTTTATGGCGAGTATAAAAATGTGTTTATGCAAATCAAAGAAACAATACAATTACATTGCTAATTCGATTTTCATGTTTTACAACACCAAAATCTTCGCAAACACATTTCTGATTTTACGTTCACATTATGGTTAATTGTATTTTTTTGGATTACAAGTACCATGTCTGCTTTGATTCCAAACAGCCGTATGTCAGTTAAAATAAGACTGTCTATAAATCATGGTTTTTATTTATAAGCGGTTAGCAGTTACAATAAAAACTTCGTAAGCAAATTGTACTCTTGTCATGTTAAATTGGTTCTTTGCTGTGATATGACACCAATGTAAATCCAATTACAGGTTGTTGACCCGAACGAAACTTTTATCACACGCTTTAGGTTTTACCTATCGGTGTGTTCCGGCAGCCCCACTTGAGAGCCCATTCTAGATGTAACATGGCGCCACCTTCTACCACATGTTCACTTAACATCAGGTGACTTGTGGTCAAACGCTCCTCTGTAAGTAGTAAACAAGTTTCAACATCAAAAGAGTTTCTATTCACTTACAAACTTTGCTACTTCTTTAAAAAAGTAATAATTACATAGTTTATGTAAATTTGTTCAATATAATATGAACCCAAATATACATGGCGAGAAGTAAAACACCTTGTCAGCATCTTTGTTTCCCGATAAGTTTAATTTGGAAACAAGTCGAGAGTGAATAGAAAGGCATGCTGCATCATTGTCCTCATATCACTTACCATCAGGTAAAACACAATGAAAGGCTACTGTTACTCTTAGTACAAGTTTTGAAAACTGTAAAAGTAATCGTCAAAGTTTACTACCGCTAACTTGTCAAAGTAAACTGGATACCAGCGCTGTGTGCACATGCAAATGTAAATAAATACAGCACAAGCTGAGGTTTACCCCTTTTGCCGTCATATTGTATGATATGTGTTTTTGTTTTTCTATAAAATGTATGTGTTTTTTTTTTAATGGCAATAAGTTGATTTCATTTTATTTATTATTATTATTATTTAAAGTAGCAATTCGTACTGCCTAAATGCAAAACGTAACTCGAAAACTTTGTTCGAATTTGAATATAACGATTTGAAATTACTCGTACTACCGTTTTTGTTCCTCTAAGTTTCAGTAACGGTACTGAAAAAAAAATGTATGGAAGACAACGAAAACTATTACGAGTATATACTTGTGGTAAACGATCAAAACTTGAGGTAACTAACTAACATAAAACATGAATACTGTGGAGTATTCTAAAGCACTTGATTCGCACGAATACATATTGAAATCAAACTTATCGCAGCCAAGGCTTATCCCTACTGGAATTCAAAAACACCCACATTTTCCAATAAAAATCCATTCACTCGAAATCATAGCGTAACAGCCGTCACGAATCTGTATAAACATGGACCGTTTCGATCCAATAAAAATAGACATTGGAAAATCAATACTAAATAATAGCATAGTTTGGAAAGTTAGCTTTGGATGCCAGCTTCGAGCTTTGTTTGATTGATTGCAGCACAAACACGGTTTTTTTATTCCGGCTATTCCATCACGGATGTTTACCCGTTCCGGAGAAGCGAGAGATTCACTTTTGTGACGTCACGCCATCCAGGAGGATGGAATCACAGTGGAATGAAAGGTAGATACATTTTTGGATATTTTATTACGGACTTTTGTATTACATATTTGACTGTTATTATGCACTATGAGGGATTCCCAAAAGTGTTGCTCTATTTAGAACGTATTTCATTCGATTGCTTTTCATGAATCATGAATGAAATTGACTTTTTAGAGCTATAGAAGTAGGCACTGTGCCCCGCGGTATAAGTAACCTATGATGGGTAAAACCTACCTCCATTACAAATTTCACCCACAAGCGTTAAGCAGTTCTACGGTCAAGAAATGACAAACATACTTACAAACTTTTGCATTTTTTGCAGTCATATAATTGATGGATGTATAAGACAGGCTTAAAATAACATTAGTATTCGGTACATGCAGTGGAAAAAATAATAGGTTTCTCGATTCTAAACATATTTTAAAAACTAAGATCATAATATTTTGAAGTTTTCTTTCTGTTTGATATTTTTACTGTACAAAAAAAGAATGTTTTTATATTTGTGACGTCATTCCGGGTGCGAACAGAGTTCTTTTGTTTTTTTTAATAAAGTTACTGAATTTTTAACGTTGAATACTTTGTATCCATTATTTGGGCACCATCTGCGTTTGTCCCATCAAAATCTCGGGCTCTTGTTACAAGAGTAGTACCTACTATACTATACAACAGTATATTTTATACAACAATACAACTTGTTATTCATTTTCCTTCATACTTGTAGAAGTTTCGCAAAATGTTTACTTGTAGGTTTCCAAATTATTTATCGGAAAGTAGTTAGGTATAATTCTGCTTTTGTTTTTGATTAAAGAGAATAAACTTGAATCGGAAATATACTATACTCATTGAAACATATTTTGATCATTATACTATTTATTAGATGTGCCTTGCATTAACACACGCGGTTAACTTTTACCCGTAGAAACCTTTTCCCAGCATAAGAACTTCTAAATTTCACTCAATTCATTTGAATCGAACGTGCACACGCACTGCATTAATAATATTAAATGTGATAGTTAGTTAAATAATGGTGTCGATTTGGTTTTGCATTCTCTAAAACTAAACTAAGTTTGGCAGGTCTAATAGTATTGCTGTCTTTTCTAACCACTGAAGTAAAAAAAGGACAGCATTACTAATAAACCTGTCAAATTTAGTTTAGTTTCAGAGAATGCAAAACCAAATCGACACCAATGTCATACAAACGTATACTGACACTACCTTTTTAATTTTTACTTTTTACAGGGTGGGTAGCCAGCTTTTGACCACAACATCACCTGATCGTTACGCTACACCTGGATTGGGAACTGGCTCTCAAGTAAGGCTGCCGGAACACACCGATAGATACTTGATGACCTAATAATAGCCTATGCTCTATTTTTCTCATTAAAAATCTTATCAAGTCTATTTATAACAACACAAACTAAGTATATGAACTGTTGACATTCCCGCTTAAGTAGTGAGATCACTTTTGCATCATCGCTTGAGAATCTCAGCCGACGATAATTTACTCTAACAGGAATATGTAGGGCACCCATTAAACTAACGACTGATAATTCTAACTGCTCAAGAACAAATGCGCGGATCACAGTCATTGTTATTATGTTATTTAATGTCAGTGATACTTCTTTGGCTCGCGTGATTTTCGAAAGTTTTGGTAACAGCACGTTTCTTAATGAGAATTAATAAAAATAGAAAGCTGTAATGATGCCTTCTATTATTTTTATTACCTGTCATTTCTAAGCAAAAATATTCACTAAAGACTAAAAATACTACAACATATTTCCACCTGGACTTTTCCCACAGGATTTTTATCACAGTAAAACGTAGCCTTTGACACTCTGTCAAAGAATAGTGTAGTGTAGCATACTCACAAAGAATTTACAAAATCGAATCAGTAGTTTTGAAGGTTACCTTGTACAACCAAACTCACAACTTAACCTGTACATATTTGTATCTATATTTAGTGTAGATAAAACTGTTATTGGATCATTCTTGTAAATTGAGGACATTTATGATAATGTGACTTGATATGGAATTGATTCATTCAGGGCCGGTTTTATAAACGTCCGTAAGTCATACCAAATTGACATTTTTTCCGTGCTAAAATTTGACAAATTTACCGAAACTTGGTATGACATTTAACTTACGGACGTTTATAAAAAGTAACTATCGGTTTGTTTTAGTAGCCCCGATTCCTCTTCCAGGAGTAGCTTAACGTCACTTTTGTTTCAAACACAGAGATGAAAAACAATGAATTTTGATTAATTTTCAGGGTCCAATAAACTTAAATTTCAACTTAAAAACAGTAGTATGTCTGTGTAATCACGGTGTAACATCCAGACTGTTCTGATATAAGTATTCGCTGCGCCAGTGAAGCTACGAGCAAAAGTTAGTAGTTAAATGCAACTCATTTCACATACAAAAATATTCTCAGCAAATATGTACGTAAGTATAACGATCACAAAATTATTGTAATCGATTCTGGCAAGGCAGTGTCTCTAGTGCATTCACGTACCGACGGGCACTCCACGGCCAAGTTTTAAAGATGATTTGTTTAAAATACTCCTACCAGAGCTTCGTGATGAATATCACAGCAGCATATTCGAATAATGATCCTGCCTTGCACTGCATTCAATGGCATTTTGCATACAATATGGGAGATGGATTTATATTAAAATATGGCGAACGTCAGCGACCGCTGCCCACAATAAATTATTCATCGCACAGAGTCAATTTTCAAGATAAACAGGGGCAGATATCACCTTGTCAAATTCACAGATGCGCTCATAAATATTCAGATTACACATTATTGTTCTCGGCTTGTCTGTAATTAGATCGCCCACTAAAGGAAACTGCCTTAATAAGCTGGTAGCGACAAAGTTCTTAATAAATTACCTATGCGGCGCGACGGTGAAGCTCGTTCCGCTTTAATACATGGACCTCATTAGAGTCACATTCAGGATAATGTTACATGGGAAGCAAGATTTTGCTCGTTGCAAGTTTCATTGACACTTGGTTAAAGTGACGATTAAGTAAGGATAAGATAAGCCTCATTTTGCTTTCGTGCAAATGGTAAAGGTAAGCATCGTGAAGAAACTAGGCTGTCCCTCACAAATACACTGACAGGTATTATAGACAGACTGTCCATCACAAAATTATAGGACTTAAAACTACCAATCAACTGGAACGGTGTGGTAGATTACGGCACATTATTTATCTCTCACTTTCTTTCCTTTTCTAAACGAATCCCAGCTATGGGAACGTAATAGAAGACGCAAATTTTGATTATACAGTAACATCTAAAAAAAAAAAAACGTAATCATTTTTTTATTTCAATTAGTTGAGCAGACTTTTGAACCTGATGGATACTTTCTACTGAAACTTTATGAGATGGCTTCTAAAGTATGCGTGCTCATTGAATCATGTTCAAAATTAGTAGCTGTCAATACATACAGACGAATAAGTCAAACTCGTCGGTATGACGAATGCTCAACATGACCTTACAATTTATATCTCTGAAGCATAAATCAGGCTCGAACACACGATCAAACTGACACGAATCTCATACTAACCTCTGAGAGTCTCAAGACGCGAGAATACAAACTTTTCTCAGTATGAGCTTGTTTCCATTGTATTTGATGTTAAACTGATAAAATATTGGACGGCAAATGCACGGTAAAAGTTGTCCGACTGTTTTATAAACAATTAAAAATATTGTTTGCAATATCCGCCATGTGTTGCAAATTGAACGGAAAGATTTGTAGTGAAATTAAAGATAATATTTAACATCTAATACCTCAGAGTGACGAGCGCAGTACATTGGCATTTAGGAACAAAAGTTCTTTCAAAGTTCAAAGTATTTTTTAAGATTACACCGCTTAATAGACAAATTACCAGTAAGGTCGGAAGTTTGTATCTATCCAGATGAACTTTCGTCATGGAACTATATAGTACTATTAAATTTTATTATGAACATTGAGCCGATTTTTCAAGTTAACAGTCCAATTTATTTACCGGATCCACATCCGATACAATGGGGACAGACTCTAAGTGTTCGTTCCAAATGAATAGTAATAAAATGTTTATGATTATAGCATTCGTGGAAATAAAAGTGTATGATCAGTGAAAGGAGTTATAGGCACAGGCAGGAAGCCATATTATGGGAGAGTACTCTTTGATATGGACTCTCTTTATAAGTATTTTACTGGCTAATCAAGTTTATTTGAAGAAATCATTGAATCGTTATTCATTTGGCCGTAAATTTATATTTGACGGGTAATAAGTTTAATTTCAATCAGATTGAACGTAAAAATAGAAACTGTTTTTATAACGAAAAAAGACTGCAAAAGATAACAATATCATCAAAATTACCTTATTTTACTAGCCATAAAACCATAGGGACACTTTTTTATGTACGAATGGGCCTGCGATTGATCACAGTTCACCTGATGTTCAGTGGCGATGCAGTCAAGGGCCACCATGATCCATTCACGGTGGCACATAAGGTGCGTATTCACTATTCACTCTAGACATAAAGAGAGCCAGATTACACCCTTCAGGAAATAAAGCAGTAGAGAGCTAATTGCAATTTTTGGCACAGGCACAAATTATTGTAAATTGATTAAAAGATTTGTAATCGCATCACACCTAAATTCAATTTACGTATTATTTACTATTGCTAGCTATAATATTAGATAGTGTCAAAGAGTCAGCTCATTCGCTTTAACTCTCATTATCATTTGTGAGACCAAATCTACTGCACTGACTCGCCGCTAATGACCGCATTTATTTAGATGGTCCAATGGCTCACGCGCATCCTTAACAAATAGACCAATAGTCGTTCGAGGTCCGCACATGCGTCAGACCCGTGATAGTGATAGATGCTCGGCGTGCGTCCGAAACAAAGGACAAGTGTTGGTTGCAATCACGCAGCCTATTCAACTAGTCCTTGATCTGCGAATAATGGAAGAGACTACTATTTTAGTGGCAAGTGGCACATCAGCAGAGGACTCACCTGATGGCAAGTAGTTACCGATGTCTATGGGCATTTGCATCAGTAGGCCCGTTGTTAATGCGTTGCCGATTCTGAAGAAATCTGTTGATGCTCATTTTGCAGCTCTTCGGGTAAATTTACTTATGCATTACAATATCCTATTACAATAAGATACAATCCTTAAATGTGTTTGCTAAATTGTTTGAAATAAAAATAATACGTACAAAATCAGATTTGATACAAAGGAGTGCACATGCAACCATACATTCGTTATGGAGGCTACCAGTACTTTAGATCGTATTTTACTGACTCAGTTTTGAATGGAAAACGGATGTAGAGCATACACACTTGAAGTTGTAACCTCAAATTAGTACCATTACCTTTCACCAAAGATTTAATATCGTTTGAAGGTTGTCCGTAAAAATAAGTGCAATATCCACTTGGGAAAAATGAACTTGCAAAAAACAAATTTTTCATAAAAAAATAACGGAAAAAGCTCAGTTGAACACAACCTCTCTTGCCGCATCCATTTACATTTTTAATTTCGCGCAAACCACACCGGCACGCGAGCAAAACTCATTCAGCCAATTAGACGTACACCCAGTGTTGCAACCAATCATCGTTTGACACAAGTCAAATTGGAGTTTGAGTGATTTGGTCTGATTGATACAAATCGAGGTCATCGACTGATTTATCAGTGTAGCTCGCCATGTGTATAATGGGTGGCTATTAATTTTCAATAGGACTTGATGGTTTGCTTGGTGGTAACCATTGGTGGGTAATGAATGAATTAGAAGTTTGGAAGACACAATTGTCGGCTTGGACTCTTATAAAATAAAACCTTCAACCGTTGGGATAGACGTGTTCCGCAACTTGGCAAATGTAGTATATATAGAACGCCCTGCGCCTATAGGTGGGGCGACGATATGCACCAAATGCCTGGCAGTATTGGGATGAGAAGAACCAAAGACCAGGTTCAGTGGCGCGTACTCTGGGGAAGCCCATGTCGAGCAGTGGGCTGACACAGGCTGATGAGAATGATGATGATGATGATGATGATGATGACCCTTTTTATCTTGTTCTCAATCAAATCAAAATCTGCATACTTTGCAATCAATTGTTTAAGAACCAGTTTGACAAAATAACTCCCTTTGCACCCGAGATACCAATTTTTGCCTTGCATTAATCATGCTATGGAAGATATCATTATAATCGCTCTGCTGCTGGTTTTAGGTTTTAAGCGCATTTTTTTCTCAGTCATGTTCAAATGATTTTACTCCACATTTGTCTTGCTGATCAGAAATTTTAGCTTACTCCATTTTAGTCCCATCGGTATTTCAAAGGATCCTGAATACAGTTAAATCATCATCATCCAATGCAGTGCAGAATATACGATTTGCCTCAAGCTATGTATATATAGTTAGAGTGGGTGGCAATTAGTTTTCATTACGCTACGTTGATATGGATGGTGCAGTGATTGGTATTAATTGGTAACGAATAATCATCTTAACAACAGTAATGATGGTTTTGTATTCTAGAAAATATTCAGATTGTCAAAAGTCAAAAGTGTTTATTTAGTAGGATTACATTACTTATGATCACTTTAAAACGTCAAACTTAAAACTAGCTACGCCTGTTCCAACCTCCTTACGCCGGCAAAATAATGATTTCATGATGATATTTATTTTAAAATGTCATACCAAAACGGCTCTCAAATTTTGCACTGAATTGTATCTAACAAGTAACAACCGATCCATAAGCACCAAAAGGTTAAAAGTTAACTGTTCTATAATCACAAAGGCTCCCGCACAAAAAAGATGGCCTATTCAAAAAATTGCGGTAAAATATAACATCCATCATGATGCCACGTTTTATTGTGCTCGGCGGATGCCAGAAAATTATTTACATTGAATTGATGAGCATTGAACATCCCAGTGACCGCAGATCAAGGACCGACACTTACTTGATCGATATGAAATAGCGATACTGGTATCTGAAATCTTCTAACGAAGACATCACACTTTAATTAACAGATTCTGGCATTGAAAGAATATCTACCATTTTGAAATATCATTATAGATACTTATGCGATACATAAGTGAAGTAGTTGTACGCAACGTTGTACATACGAGAAAAAGGTTGTTTCAGGCCTCTCACCCGATTCAAGAGCCTGGTAGAGATAGCTACTACTGACGTTAACACTTTATTAATATTTTAGTTTTGGACTATTATTCTAACATTGTTTGTGAAGCGGTATATGAAAAAACTCTCAGTCTTGTAATTAAAAATACCGATATATTGCGGTTATCCTTTCTTCGGCTAGTACCTTGAGGTCAGAATTTGACCTTAACCCTGACGGCTTCAAAGCAAGTCCAATAAGCGAAAAATTTACCATCGTCAATCTTGACTAGCGATCTGTCGGGAAAAATACGTTGCTATTAGTGTAGCTACGATTGTAATGGACACTGAGATGCCTGTAATTTGTTTACTAGATGTATGTCCTGAATGGTTGAAGGTTTGGACGTAGGAGTGGAATTTGGTTAAAATTAAAACCAAGAATAGTACAAATCGGTTTGTATTGCTGAATAGATATTACTTATTATACGAATCCATTTTCTTATGGTTTTTGTGTCTCACAGCTAATCAAATGTTTTTGTAAAGCGTGCTCGATTAAAACGTCTACATCTTTTTTAGCAGCTGTCTTTTGAAATACAGGTTTTTAAAACAAAAGATTGATAGAATTTTGTAAAATTGACAAAACCTAGCCCCCACTACCCGTTTTCAATTTTGACATCCCCCTGACGGATGGTCTTTGACCCCACTCGTAATTGATGGACCCTGACTGAAACTTAGGCATCAATAGATTAATGACCAACAGATAGCCAGGTCGGTACCAGATAATGTATCTGGTCACTAGACCATTAATTTACTGCGGTTACTTAACTTGATCAATTCCAATTTATGCTTTAGTTTACTGCATTTACTTTGAAAGGGATCGTGAAAATTACTTTAACTGCTTGGCTAGTTTTTGTTGTTATCTCACAATTGTCTTCATAATTAATACACAAAAAATGCTTATTTATTTAAGTTTGAATTGCCCTACTCATTAATGACAGTATCATAATCATCCAGAACTAGAAAGATCCAGTTTTTTAGTGTCATTATCATGAAAGTAATAATTCATGTCATGTTTACCTACTGAAAAGAAGATATTTTAATTTTCTTACTTCTCATCATCTGCAGTGACTCATGATCAGATTACCATGTTAACCATTTACCATGTAGTAATTTTAGGGTTTTACAGAAGTGTGTTCGGGTTTGTAAATTTAAATCAATTTGAATTCTCTGAATTGGTTGCCGATAAATACATTGCAGAACAGCTTATGAGCCATCTCTCTATGTCTTGCCAGACAAAACCAGTGCCAAAATCAATAACTAAGACAGTTACAGCCACTAACCGAACCAATTACATACTCCGATGTACGAGATACAATAGGCCGTTGTCAACATGTCCTGTTACGGGGAATATTCACAGTGCAGTAGTCACCAGTAGTAGTTCAACTTAGCCTATATTTTAAACCTGTAAACCGCAGTCATCGTTAACTATTAAACTTCTTACAGGGTTATAGCTTTTGACCACAACAGAAGTTACGTGATGTTAAAAATAAACTGGTGCCTCGCTACACATGGATTGGAAACATGGTCTTGGGTGAGGCTACCGGAAATCACTGACAGGTGCTTGGTAGAGAGTGTTTGCAAGCCAGACGAGCACTAGAAAATGTAGGTACATATATTATAAAACTAAGGTTTCATCACGCTGTATTCTTTTCCAAAAGCTGATGAAGTGCAAGATTCACACACACGACCTTACGGGTTGTAAGCTACTTCTGCGCTCATATGATGATAAACAACGAAAACCAATTCTCTCTATAAGTAGGTAACTAAACTTAAGTTCTTTAAGAACCCCTTTGATTCTAAGTTCTAAGGGGTTCTTAACGACAAATAACTCATCAGTGACAAGGTGATGGAAGTAATGCAGTACCACTTAGAGCATATATCCAAAGGGACGATCCGAAGTCTGACTTGAGAGCCAGTCCAGGCGTAGCGTAGCACCACCTTCCACCCCACTATCACATAATACCAGGTAACTTGCGCTGCCATAAAAAAAGCTCAAAACTAAATAAAAGAAGAAATCAAGTTCCCACGATCGATCTGCTTTCTGGCCAGTTTCACCGACCAGTTGACCAGGTACTGCTCAGTTAAATGAAAGGAGTAAGCTAACTGCTACAGATATGTAAACTGTGGTACCATCGCATGTCCCTATTACAGCATATACGAGTATTTACGGCCGTGCGTTGCATATAGGCAGATGCCACACATGCTCCGCCTTAATTCGAATAGATGATGCGTAGGGTTGCTACATATCGTTACTACCTTTGACGTAACATACAAACTATTGATTTCAAATTATTGACCATATCATCACAATTTGTAGGTGAGATAGTCTTCTAGCTTAGCATGTTTGATACTACAGTTCAAAAACAAACTAGCGCTAGAATTTATATTAAATTCAGACATCTAGACAAACTCCATCGGTTTATAATAGTGGATATTCCGCTTATTACCACAAACAGCTTGGCATCCACATTAATCATGCGTACTGCTAAATCTTGTCAGAATCTGTATTGCACCACCGTTTTAACTTGGGAATCTTCAAGACAGAAATGTTTCGACCGCGTCTTCGCTTGAAAATTGCAATCAAACATAGGCTTAAAAGAAAATTGACAAAGAAGTACAAACTCTATTTGATTTTACTCTTGTTTAGTAACAACGGTAGAGGCCAAATTCCCAAGTCAAACATTTCAAGATCGCAATCACAAAGAAACATTATAACAATCGAATCAGTAACAGTCTGCCGAATACCGAGTGTGTCGTTTAAATTCAATAATGTTAGAGTAGTTGCCTTCACTTTAATATTATATCAACTGGCATTGACTTTCTAAGACATAGTAGTTTGATTTATTTATGCATTTGTAGACGACAAATAAATCCATGACAAATCATAGTAAGCTATTATCCCTAGATATGAGCACATGATACATGATGAGTCTTGGATATTTCTATCTATTTAGGTATTTATTTTTCTATATACGAGTAAGTATGTATATCATACACGACGACGACGACGTTATACTAGCAACGTTTCGCAGTCACATTTGTAGTTACACTGCAGCGCAGGAACCTTTCCAAGATAATAAGTAGCTTATGTATTAATCCAAAGTATTACTATGTTATCTATATTTATGTGCTACTCAAATTTATGTTTAATCCAGGGTATAAGCTATCTTCATTTCGAATTTCATTCAAATTCGTTGAGGCGTTTCAGTGTGATGAAGTATGTGTTTCAGGTGACCAACTTCCGCATTGTAATTTGTATTTGTGATAAACGTGGCAACCCTAAAACTGAAATTCATATTAATACCGACCAACAAGAGCGGCCCATCGGCGATATTGATATAAATTGATAACGACTCGTCGCGACATTCATTAATATGCTCCGATGCAAATATCTTATCTAGTGCTTTCATTACTCGTAATGATTTTGACCAGAGTTTGTTCATCTCGAATGGTTTTCTATTTAAATGATTTATGATGTTTGAAACAGTCAAAGTGCTGTTTGAAAACTGTATCTGACTGAACAAAGAAATACTTGTATTTCAGTATCTACTTATACGTAATATTGAAGTATCCGGTGCAATAGTCATAGATAGACAGGATGTTCCTTTTTGACCAAAGATTGAAAATTTATCACCTAATATTTTTATTGTTTCAGAGACTTTTTGATGATAAGACGAGCAAATTCCTCGCATGATGGTAAGCGTCATGATTGCCGGTTACAGTTTAGTGCCATTCAGAATTATGAATACTTCAAAATCCTGCGCGTCAATGCACTGTGCTCGTCACTCTGAGAAGAATTTTATGGTGTATAATATCTCAATACCCTGTAATTTCACCGCAATTACCTTTCGATTCGAAATAGTAAATATTTATTTTGTACATTTTTAATAATGTCTTCGCTTCTTTTCTGAACATGTATATTTTCTTTTGAATGCACTTGTTATAATTATGTAGACCGGATATCTTTTACACCACATACCTCGCAATTTTAAATACTCAATACGTAGTCTTGAACTGTTTCACAAACGAAAAAAAAATTCAAATATTCGACCTTGATTATTAGTACAGTATTTTTGAAATCAAGGAAATCCGTTTTAAGTTAAACAGCAGGATGCATTTCAAAAGCTATAGGAATAAAGGCAAGAATGTTGAAATTATTGAGGATACGCGTCTGATCGTTATAATCATTATTTCTTTTTATCAAGAAATAGCTGTACTCCGCAATCCAAGCGGGAGAGCTGTAAATTCTTAATTTGATCTGTAGATTCAGAGATTAGCCATAACATACTTACAACAAACTTTCATCATCATCATCAACCAGAAGACGTCCCCTGCTGAATATAGGCCTTCCCCTATGAACGTCACAATAAACAAATATTGGTCGCTTGCATCAATTGGCAACTCTTACGATGTTGTCACTCTACCAGGTGGAAGGCCTATATATAGAACGTCTTTCGTTTCATGATCATCACTCGACAACCTTTCTTCTCGATCAGTTACAGATTTGTTGACCGATGTGGCCTGCCCATTGCCATTTCAACTTGCAAATTCTGAGAGATAAGTCTGCTTACTTTGCTACATAAGTAGGTACTTTACCTTTTTAGAAAAGGAATAACGACTTGATATCTTTACTATAAAACATTAAGCGCCAAATCAATGTTTGATTTCAAAGCTCAAGTAAAGTAAAATCATCACTGCGAGAAACCTGTCAGTTACCTATAGTGGTTTCTACATTTTTTTACCATCCCGTTTAATACAAAAAATACAAACATAACAACATACTTAGCAGTTCGCAAATTACAGTAATTGACTAGTGCTATTAATTTAACAGTGTGCAATAAATCTCGAGACATGTAAACTCTCAGTTAACAACGGGTTAATATCTTGAAAATCCGGTCGTAAGAATAAATACGCTTTCATCGCAATTATAACGAATATAAATTTCGCACGTCGATCATGAAGATAAATAAGTTTATTAATTGGCTATCGTAAATGTGCGCAGAGCATAAAAACATCGTTAACGTAAATAAAAGTCAGCGGGGTTATGAGTGTGAATAAGTAAAATATATTAACTGTGCCCTGCGGGTTTACTCGTGTGAAGATTCTGTAGGAACCATTTTTCCAAGATAAAAATTAGCCTATAAGTATTATGTAAGTTGATCGCGTAATGATAAGCGTCGCGTTCGCCCAAGTTCAGTGCCATCCAGAATTTGGAACAGTAACAGTTTAAAATCTTGTGCGGTAGCAGTTGACTCGTGGTCAGACGCTACGTTCAAAAAGCAAGCTTATGTATGATATTATGTATTAATGTTCTCAGGTCTGTAATTATTTAACAACCAAAATTAATAACCCATCTATCCATGGTTTTTCAGTGTAAGTGCGTTGTCACGTTTTTGCCCACTTCTTATAACACCGAAGATCTTAGTGCGACTATTATAATGTAAATACAGATAGCATGCAAGTAATAATTTTCCTCCTACTTTTATTGCCAATTTAGTTAATAACAGCGTTAGCCACGGTTTTTAAATAAAAACACTTTCTCTGGTATTGCACATGCAATCTTCTCTGTTGTGGTTTTACTTAAAACTTCAAGTTTTGTTGTGTGTTTTCGACATTACACACACTAACACTACTTCCTTAAGGGTCGGCAACGCATCGGCAACTCCCCTGGTGTTGCAAATGTCCATAGGCGACGGTGACCGCTTTCCATCAGGGCCCTCTGCCTGTTTGCCAATCTTTTACATAAAAAAAAACTATAATTTTTTTTTCACTAATGAAACTTTTGCTTGCTGTTAAAGGCAGTTAAGAGTTCGAAATCTGTGATCAAGAACCAAGAACCCATCGGTGTTCCGAGTGGCAGTGGGCTGGTCATATAAGCCGCAGAACCGCTGGGGTAGACGTGTTCTTGAGTGGGACCGCGACTTGGCAAACGTAGTGTAGGACGCTCTGCGACAAGGTGGAGCGACGACTTGCGCCGAGTGGCTGGCAGTAGTTGGATGATAAGAGAGAGCCAAAGACTGGGCTCAGTAGCGTAGGTACCTCCTTTGGGACAGACTTATGTCCAGCAGTGGACTGATACAGGCTGATGATGATGATGATGATGATCGGTGTTCCGGCGGAACCACGAGAGACCCAGTTCCCAGTCCAGGCATATCCTAGCCATAACATAACTTGCTACCAGTGGAGACTTATAATTGACTTTTTTTGTTACCACTTAAGAGTAATTTCAATTATTGTACGTCGTTAGTCTTCCTAAGAAAATAAAATAAAATAATCGAACGCATAAAGCCTAACTTATAAGATCTAAAAAAATACTCGAAAAAGCATCAATTTTCATTGACAACGTGAGTTTCTGTTTTTAAGCGTATTTGTTCCGAGGATAAGAGTGGGAATAATAAGCTCTACCAATCAA
Organism: Opisthograptis luteolata; assembly: GCA_931315375.2. Classification (NCBI taxonomy): domain Eukaryota; kingdom Metazoa; phylum Arthropoda; class Insecta; order Lepidoptera; family Geometridae; genus Opisthograptis; species Opisthograptis luteolata. Next base: position 4,712,258 of record OV928041.1, on the reverse strand, counting down.
TTTTCTCCTTTATATCTATTACAAAAAGACTGAAGATCGATCTCAGAATACACTAAAAGGTCTAAGACAAGTTTTGATTGATCGTAGACGATATCTCATGTTGATATGTTGAATATTAAGGCCTGGGTCTCAGTAGCTTTACCCCTTAGGCGGTTGAAAAGGAACCTCATGCCAATCTGTGAGTAATGGAAACGTTTACGAAAAAAAAATAAAAATAACCAAGGTAGTTCAAATGCTTTGAGTTTTAATTTATTTATCGTGTCTTTCTTACTCGTATAATGGAAAATAACGGGTTAAACAACTATTATATACTAAGAATATTTTTAACTGTACAATTTTTTTTCCTAAAATTATATTTTTTATGTAAACGACACTTATAAATTTAATCAAATCACATATTTTAAATTATTATACATGCGAAAATCTATGAGTAAGTGAATGTGTATGTGAACATAAAAAGGAGATAGCTGAATCAACAAATAGGCTAATTTTTTATCCCGGAAAAAGTTTCCATCGGAAAACTTCAGATTTATCCCGTGGGAGGCCACCAGTTACTTTTTTTCAATTACATTTATAGACAAAAAGCTTGTTACTAACTCCGATTTCCAGCTCAGTCTCGCAATGCTCCGCCTTAAAAATGACTAAGCTTAAATAAATGAAGTACCTACAATGAAAGGATACACCAATATGTGTTTTGTATTAGCATAATGTTCGACCGGAGTCTACGATTTGTATGTGATTAATACCTTGTCAACATTTCGGTATATGTACATGTAATTGAGGTAACGCCTCTTAGTCATTTGACTGTGTTTGGGCGGTCTTATCTGATTGGAATTTTACCGATAAGCTGGGAGTACACGGGTAGAGTAAACGGTAGAGTGGCACAGTAGAGTACTAAAGTACTAACAATACCAGTGTGGACAGATTTGGTAGAGTGTTTTATTTACTTCATACAGGGCTGAACCAGAAGTCACCTGATGATGTGGTCGAAGGAAGCACCAGGATACATCTGGATTGGAGCTGGCTCTAAAGTAAGGTATAGTACCTACATTGAAACTTCAAGGGAACACTGATTGCTCTTTTAAAAAACCTAATGTTACGTGTAGACAGTTTCTCTGCCAAAACTGGTAAAGTACTGGAAGCAAGTAGAGCATTAAGCTAGTTGACTATACCGTTTACTTTACCCGGGCATAGTGAATTTTATGGTATCGTTTTTTAGTTTACGGAACTATTTCTTTTAGATGGTTAGGCATTATAATTGACGATAGTTTACGATCCCTAGATTCCATAAGTTTTAGTTCTTTAATAAGTTTGACCTTTTGGTAAGTATATCAAAATATCGTGACAAAAAAATGCTTGCTGGTAGGACGTTTTCTGGCCCTAGTTTGGCTAGCTGCCACTACCCTCAATATAACAATCTGTCGCTAAAACTTATTGGTACAGCCTCATTTGAGGGCCAAATTCAGGCGCAGCGTGGCGCAACTTCTGACCACATAGTCACTTATCATTATGTGGTCAAACGCTAACCTTGCATTATGTGGTTTACAACAATTATGTTATTATTTCAAGACCGCTATATTCATGATAGATAACAGAACACAATATTGTTACTACCTGGTTCTGCTTTGCCTCCATCAGAACGCATAACATCCTATGTTATTAAATTGAAGAACTGGCCGAGCCGAATGTCATCGGCGAGATAAAAGTGCACAAACTTCGCTAGCTCGGCCACCTTGAAAGAATAGGAGAGGATCGTGCGGTCAAACGAAGATACATGGGATCGTCGAGTGGCCGTCGCCCGGTCGGTCGTACCAGGTATCGCTGGAAAGACGAAGTCACGAAGGATTTGCGCGAGCTCCAGGTGCAGGACTGGCAGGAGGTGGCGCAGGACAGACCGAAGTGGCTTCTTTTGCTATTGGAGGCCAAGACTCACTTTGGGTCGTTGAGCCATCTCAGTTAGTTAATTAGTTATTAGTACCAAGTTTATTAGGTACATTAGGTACTAGTGGCTACTAAGTAAAAGGTTCATTCAGAATACCCTTTTCCGACACATTATCTACTTTCTTAACATAATTTGCTGCTCTGTTTTTCCGGTATTGGTAACGTAGTAACTGTAACTTAATCTGTGTTACTAGCTAAGAGGATAAAAGTTAATGAATTACTTTATCCTGTTAAGAAGTTTGGTTTCAGGTTACTCGTTAGAGTAAACGAGGGTACACCGTTGAGAATCTGTGTGACAAAATCAGGTAAACTTGATTTGATTCCCTTGGGACTAAAGAGGGTTTCTATACAATGCTATATATTGTGCCGTTTAAAAGAGAGACGGAAAAACATCGCCATGGCATAAAAGCTTGATGGTTCTTTCTTAATGGCTAGCTACCTTTACCAACTTCTGAAGTTCTCAAGATCTGTATACTTTTTAGACTGACATGGTCATTGACATTAATTAGAAATTAAAGTCATTGACTTAATATACTGTTTTAAACTACCATGGTCAAAATCATTAGAATTAGGTTTTATAACGGGATAATTACCATGTATTTGTTTTTGTTTGAGTTCTCGATATTTCGGCACTGTTGCAAGCGCCATGATCACGAGAATACTAAAAGTTTTTGCGGGTAGGATTGTTGATGTTATAACGGGCAGACGTATCTATCTACCCGCTTCCTCACACGTTTTTTGCTTACGATGACATTACCATTTTCACACAAGTCACTCGCAACTCGATTCAAATCTCGACACACAAAACTCACGGTATCCCCTCGCGAGCTATGACAGGTGCTTTTTCTGCTGTCACACAACCGCACCACTGGATTCCAGGCACTCGACAGTTGAAACCCGTCCTCTCGATTAAAGTTCTTATACTTGGTTATTTCTATCGCTTCTCTAACCAATCGAGATATATAGTGGCGTTCTGTCGAGATTACCTGAGGGTTATGCAACTCAATCCAGTGGTTGGTGCCCGCCTCCAGAAGGTGTTTCGCTATCGCTGACTTTTGTGTGTCATTATTTTTCACCGCCTTAATATGCTCCTTAGTCCTTGTAGCAATAGTACGCTTGGTCTGACCAATGTAGGAGCTACTAAAATATCGAGAACTCAAACAAAAACAAATACATGGTAATTATCCCGTTATAAAACCTAATTCTAATCATTGACTTAAGTTGTAAAACGGAATATTTACCATGCATTTGTTGACAAATCATAAAACAATACAAATACATGATAAACATTCCGTTTCAAAACCTGATTCTTAACCCTTAAGTTCTGTTCTCTCAGGACTCTGTCATCAAGCACCTATCGGTATGTTCCGGGAGCCTTACTTAAGGGACAGTTCCAAACCAGGCGTAGCGTGGCGCCACGATCGACCAGTGACTTGTGGTCAAACTCTACTCTGCTAGATGGAAAAAAAATTAGATCAAGTCAATTTGTTCAACAGATCAGGATATATAAAATAAATTAAGGACAATATATTATAACACATTTATTTTATCGGTGGGCTCATTTTAAATGACACTAGTGCCTATAAGGAGTATAGGAATAAATAATACACAATCTCGATATGAAAAATGAACATGCCCTCTCATTACGCCCAAAGTATATTCATATTATATTAAATCATAAAATACATTAATCTACTTTAAATCTCAGGGCTACCATCTAATCGCTAATTTGTCACAGAGGCTGCATGGTCATAGCGTTAGTCACATCCTTTGTGAGGATTTGGTACAGTACAAGGAGAGGACAGTAAATCACCTTGGCACAACGGGTTTTAGTTCTTCAACCCATTGAGTAACTTTACGATTAATGCTACAAAATTTTCATGGAAAAATTCAACTAAATTATGTGATATCACATGACTTACTTAGATTTTTAACCCCCAGCGCATCAGAGGGGTGTTATAAGTTTGTAATGTGTATCTGTGTGTCTGTCTGTGGTATCGTAGCTCCTAAACGGATGAACAAATGAAATACACACCCACACACACACACACACACTTCCTTCGTTACAATTAACTAATCATGGTAAAAATGTATCTGTACCTTGTCATTATTTCTAACAGCTCCTACGAAATAAGTAGTAGGACCTTAGCTCTAGTTAAGATCCTACTAATATTATAAATGCGAAAGTTTGTGTGTGGGTGTGTGTCAATGTTTGTTATCTATCACCGTAACTACTAAACCGATTTTGATGAAATTTGGAATAGAGATAGGTTATATCCTAGACACATAGGCTACTTTTTTATCCCGGAAAAGGGTTCCTGCGGGATAACGGGAAGACGCAGATGAAAACGCAGGTAGCAACTGGTCTTTAATAAAATTAATAATGTAAAATACAAACAACAATTATGATGAAAAATGTGTAGAAAACTAAAAGAACAAACATTTTCCTTTTCGTCTTCAAATGCTTATTTTACTGCTTACACATCGTTCACTATCTCATTACTCCTTATATAATAGTCCATAACTTTTTCTCCTTCGATCGCTAATAGTCTCTTTACTGTCTTTATTTAAAGGAGGCTTTAGTATGTCTACTGTGCTTTAGTATTTTTATTATTTCTTTAGTGCACCCTGTCTCACCCACACGCAGACATTGTTGTGATATCAGTCTGGATCTCGTGTTTGTCTAACAAGCGGTGTGTACGATTATTATTACTGTGTTTTTTTAAGTAGACGGTTTGGAGTTGAAATATAGAGGACATGATGTCTATGAGAATAGAGATTTTATTATATTATATTACTACCTGTTCCCCGCGGTTTCACCCGCGTGGGCTACAGCTTTATGCATGCAAAGTCTCAGCCCGTACGGTTTAAAATTGACAAAGTGTCATACAAACTTTCAACCCCTATTTTATCCCCTTGGGGGTAGAATTAATCAAAATCCTTTCTTAACTGATACCTACGTCATAACATCTACCTGCATGCCAAATTTCAGCCCGATCCGTCCATGGTTTGGGCTGTGCGTTGATAGATCTGTCAGTCAGTCAGTCACCTTTGAGTTATGTATATTTAATTTTATAGTTCTTCTAGATAATTACACTATTACTAGAGTGGTGATAACGAGGTCAAATCCCATCTTGATCTCGCATATATGGCTTTAATAAAGCAGTTAAAGAACACACTGTGAAGTAACCGACATTTACATGAACCTCTAAATTCAAGAGCATTGAGACTTCTACCAACCAGCAATCTGCCAGTGTGGGTAGATTTTGGCCAATGCTTCTTATCTGAAAGAATTGATGGATCTTAGCAGTGGGAACGTAAAAGTTTGATGATGATTCTACTAACTACTGATTTAGATAACAAGTATTCAAATACAATCAACTCGATTAATAATAATCGAAACTTATAATCGAATTATTTCACAGTCTTAGAATCATTTCTTAATGCATATCAATAATACAGACATCACCACATCCGTCACTTAACATCAGGTGACTTGTGGTCAAACGCAACCCTGTAAGTAATTAGTAAAAATAAATAAATATGGTCATATCCACATTAACCTTTCGCAGCTGAAAACGATTTTAATAAGATTAAAATAATTGTACGCATCCTCTAAGATGGACTAAGGTGATGGACCAAAACTGTGGGCAACGTTATTAGATCCTTTGTTCGGGACGTGAGATGATGTGTTTGTGATAAACGGTCCTGTTAGTTAAAAGACATTCCTTCCTACATTAGAGAGAGTCTTGATAGTTAGTGTAAGATAGAGTAGGTATAACAGACAGAAATGTTAAAATAAAGTTTTAAACTATCACCCAACTACGGACAAGCAATAAAGAACACACAGATCAGGACAAGAACACATACATATTATATTAAAAAAGATGGAAATTGGAAGTTTAATTGAGGTGTAGAATATACAAAGATTCTTTAAAGCTACAATTCTGATATAGGCAGCAAAAACCGCTGCCCAATGTATTAGCAAAATTTTGTCAAAGTATGCAGTACCTCCCATGAACGAGACATACCTGCCAATATTATTATGGTTGAAACAAATAAACCAAGCGAATGGCCTTCATTATCATCATCATCAGCCTGTGTTAGTCTACTGCTCGACATAGGCCTCTCCCAAGGTAAGCTACTGAGCCCGGTCTTCGGCTCTTTTCATCCAACTACTGCCAGCCACTAAGTATAAGTTGTGGCTCCCGGAGGTCGTCCTACACTACGTACGTTTGTCAAGTCGTGGTAACTCTTTTATGATATTTTTTGTATCAAACATCTTCTAAGAAGTTCAATCACTGCTCTTAATAGAGTTAGGCTCGATATTGATTACCAATTTGTACCTGGTGCCATTTATTTAATCGCATTACCGATAATTGTTTAGGCTTAAGACTATTAGGTAATCAAATTAAAGGTTTAACAAGGTTTTATGGCTTTTAAGCGGATCAATTAGGCTTGTTATGTTGCGATCATAATTTTAATGCATTTAAGTGATCGATAATGACCTCATTAGATTAATTTTCTAGGTGAGCGTTATGGTGCTGATTTTAGGTTAAAAGTGAGGGTTGATAATAATCACTACTGTTTTCTTTACTAATTACATGTAATTTAGTTTGAAACTGGACCATTGTCTACTCATTTCTTTCATATACTTTTGACATTGACCACAGATCCAAAATCGGGCGCTTAGTCGCGAGTTTTGTTTAATGTTTTTTTAAGTTGTGGATTATATCTAAAAATGCCCCGACTTTTCTTTGGTTGTAGTGCAGATAGAATCAGAAAACAACAAAATTAAATTGTGATGTAAATCTGTCTCAACATTTGTTTTTGAAACAAACAAACCGCGTTGCAAAACATGAGCCAGCATTGATGACAATCTCAGCAAGAAACATACCTGGCCAGAATTTCTTTCAATTAAAATAACTTTTGTATCCCGATAATTTCCAGCCGAAGCAGAACAAAACGCGCCAATCCCCATTTTCCCGAGATACATTTTGCAGAATCGGATAACATTTTTATTGTTAACAAGGTGAGCCGTGGCCACGACGAGCTACGATGATATCTCCTCGTATGAATGATGACTTCGTGCTGAGCCTCTGGAAGCACTGCTAAGATAGACATGAACGGTCGAGACACGGCACGAATATGGAAATTGTTTAGCTGATCTCCATTTTACGGTAAATATCCTTTTGGGTAGCTGCGAAAGCAGTTGCTGTTTTGAAAATTTGACGTCTTCACCTGCCTTTTTGAGTGTTTGAATTTGATGCCTTATTGGCAAAGAACATAACGAAATCTTATTAGAAAAGCTAAAATATAAAATATCTGACTATTCAGAAGACAACATAATTTGCGATTGTAGCAAACTTGTAAGTTAGAAAATATTTGTTAATGTAATCGCACCCAAAAAATTACCTGCTAGACGTTTATAAGTAGGTATAATTTGTGTTATTTTCATATGAATTTACTGACAATAAGTATTGAAAAACCGTTTTTCAATGTAATATTGAATCCCATATTACAACTTTTACATTATGAACATTATGTTATTTTTCTACTTACTTTTAAAGTTTCTATAATTCACATCCTGGAAGTATATTTATAGTTTAATTATGTATATTGACGTGACAGAAAAAAATTACTGACTATGTTACAACCAACTTGAATACCAAAACTCATTGCCTCACGGTTGAAGCATCGTACTAGCCAAAATTGACATCAACTCTTGTAGTAGGTACTAGTGTCCACGTCATTAAACATTCTTTATTGACTTTTATCTACTTACTCATCTCAAAAGCTGAAATAACCCAAGCATTACCAAAATTTTATCTTAAACGAATCGCATTTTTATATATACCTTTATTTACCTTTCGTAAAACTTTCACCGTGCTTATGATCATCACTAATGGCTCATTATCGCTAACGACATCAAAGAAATCAATAGTTAATTAATTATTTTGAACAGGTAATTTATAAATATTAATTAATCTTATAATGTACCAATACCGATACTTCGTTATTAAATATTCCTATTAAATTGCTAATATTTTTCTTGTGCGGTAACTTATCTTCTTCGGTCTATGGCAACGACCCATCTAAGGAAGATAAGGGGTCGACGTTTTTAGCACAAAGCATTTTCTGTTTCGGACCTTTCCTGCAGGTTATTTGACTCAAACGTGCTTTGAGCGTACCTGTTTACTGGGACCACCTTTATCGAGACTCGGGCAATATTTCGTCGAGATTATCTCTAGAAGCGCCTTTAACGTTCAACATTCAAAGCTGAATGATGCGATGTCTCAGTTAACAAATAACAATCACGCTTTAAAAGTGTCTTAAAACATGAACGTAAAAGATAAGGACTTAAGTGATTTGATTGCAGCTAAGACTAATGTGCGATGCTTTACTGTTAAGATACGGACGTTTACATATCAATATAATATGGGAATGTTCAACAGTTTATTAAGCCAGACTATAAAATTGACAGAGACATGGTTATTACTGAGTAGTGCAAAAGCAATAAAATGTTCAAAGCCTACCAAATAAATTACAAAGAATCGCTTAAAACTCAAACATTTACTACGTTTTGCGGTAAATATATATTGCAGTAAAGTAATTGTTTTATTACAAAAACAAACCTAAATATGGTGGACAAGATTTACAACCAGGTTACAGCGACGGACTAAACAAGGCAACTTCATTTATTTGTGGTGATGACAACCATAAACTTACTAACCTTAAGAAGCATTGTCTTTAGGAATGTTTATAGTGGCAGTAACGTAATTGCAGCATGTTTCTTTTCACTTACCAGGATGGACCGAGCCTAGGATTTATTAGGGGTTACAATTTTCGAAAGATTTTTTGTAGGAAATTCGAGATACTGCTTGCATTGTTGGTAAAAGATGTGTTGTTGTCTTAGCTCCAGAAACCTGTATAGATCTCTTTTGTTTTGCCTCCCATTTCAACATCGAAGAGAATCGCATTTCTCTACCAACTCTTTTGAATGTTCTGGTAAAGAATGTTGGTCACGGTTAACATGATTGTTCTCCATATAGTCAAGCGGGCGTCAGTTCTGGTTTTAAAGTTGGCTCCCTATTTTCTATTGTCTTTTCCCTAAACCTCATGCTGGGCTATTATAGTCACAGCCTCAAAAGCTTCTGTTTAAAATTGTTTCGTGTTCTTTGTGACGTTTCTATTTATTTATTGCACCAATTTGGTTTCCATAAAACTAATGGAGTTAAATTGCAATTCATCAATCGAATGAAATGTAATTGCCTCATTTCCGTCGTCACTACAATTTGTGGGCTATAGTAATAGAGATACCTACTTGTAATTGTCTATTATGATGGACTTTGTGATTGTTACCAATAGAAGCGGCTAGCACAGGGCGTGTACTATATGAATTGTTCATTCAGTTTCCTTTGTTGAGTTGATAGTTTTATTAAATTTCTTCATAAACATCCCACACACGGCTTTCATTCAAGCATCCATTAAACTCAATCAGTAATAGATAGGTCGAGTCATAAATATTCCCTGATAAAGAGTTCTATTCTCCTACATAAAAGTGAAGCTAAAGTATCAGTATCTGGTTGTGTCAACACACTCTGACGTCGAAGAAGATCTCTATGAGATGTTTTTGAACTTAGTTGTTACCAGATAAGTGGTAATATTGTATTTGATGTCCTCATGTAAATATTGAGCCATCGCATAGGCACGTGAGATATTTGCTCTCAATATTGACTGATCAATAGTCGGGTTCCGATAATGACCTTGGTTCTAGAGACCTCTTTCTTAGAAAGATGTATTTTGTGATAGCGTTGCTTGACTCCAAAAATTATCCTATAGCACATGGTACCTATATGTTTAGAGATATTTTAAGTGTAAGATGATTCCAATATAATAGGTAAGGTAACTTTGAAATTATAAGTGCTGAAATTATTTTCTCATGTTATATGAGTAAAATGTGTTTATAGGAAGATAAAATGATATACTATGATATTTGTCTATTCTATCCAAAATTTTCTTTTGGAAATCTCGTGCCATTGTATACAGACACATAATAGGTGAAAAGTCTAAGCATAGAACACTCCATTTATTTACGCTGCAAGGATAATAAAATTCAAAAACTAGCACCACCCTATAAACGTTTTACCTCTTTCATTGTAAGACCGAGCGTTCCTTTATCCCTCTATCCATACCTTTCACACTACGTCTTTAAACTTTCTATCTGTATCACATGCTAAAAGATTTTCTACGAGATTACCATCTAAAACAACCAGAGCGTAATTTTTTTTAATATGTGAAAAAGTAGTCTGTGTCCAGTTTTGGTTTAAGATGTCATAGTCTGGTTAGATACGAAGAGGTCTAAGATCGTCTCCCACGGTAGAAGCAATTTGACACGCACGTGTTATGATTCCGATGGCTTGCGATTAGACTTGCGGTGACGCACGGCCCAGACTCCTCAATGGACGTGTTTTTGTACTTAACTAGCTGATCGTATACTTTTTTGAGTACTTTCTTTTATTTTCGTGTAGAATCTGCTTATTGGAGTTAGTGATTCCATTTGTATACTATTATTAAACTATGCATGTGATTTTGTACCTAATAATTTTTATTACACATTTTGATTACGATCATGTGAAGTCCTGTAGGTCTTACTTAAATTACACTGTTTATCTTAAATTAAAAAAGGTATTCATCATAAAAAAATGCCATCTTAAAAAAAGTAAGTAATTATTTGCCAGAAAAAAGCGCGTCAAAATAACATAATTTAACTATAAAATGTGTGCAGTAAATTTGTAGATGTTTGTTTGTAGTTACTCGAATCCAAAATCAGTACTTGTTTTGGCTTTAGACGTGTTTTACATTTAACTTAAGCACAAAAATGTATGCAAACTTAATATCATTAAGTTAACATCTTTCTTTTTATAGGCATTATTATAATTATAATTACTTAGGTATAAAGTTAAGGACTTACTTGAACGCGGAAAGAAATAGTGAAAAAATGGTCTTAAAAGGGATAAGCATTGTTAAAAGTAGCAACAGTCATTGCATATTGTTCAAAGTTCCTGTCGAATTCGTTTAAATCCATAAGATATTATGTTTCAGTTGGCACTCCTTTTATATTTATTTTCTTTATTTGGTGTACTCAATGGAGCTCATGCTGTCAATCATTAATTTTGCATTGACGTAAAAATGTCCGCCCATTTTGTCAAAAGAGCGGATGGGATATGTGAAAGCCTCCATTAATTTATAAGTTTTTGCCGGAAAGTAATTTTTATTTACTTTAATTAATATTATCTGCTACTAAATGTTTTGTTTATGTTTCGAGATAAAAGTGAGCATAACAAGTTGACTACTTGACATGTCGGTCGGTACTGATTCATATGTCACCACGACCTCCTTTGAGATGAAACTTGAGGAGATGCACACACGAATCACGCAGGCCTAAGACTTCTACTGCATTACCAATATTTTCAAGTGTTCAAAAAACACGCGTGCCATCTGTTGTAAGTTGTAAGCCGATGCATTGCCGGGTCCCACCCGTCATTGTGAGCCCCCACACCCCGCGCGTGTCTTTCCCCTCCTCCAATACCCATGCGGCTTTCGTTCGTTCAAACTTCGTAGGTCAGTTACCGCCCGACCGCAGGGGAGCATGGCTGCGTCAAAAGTTTTACCGCGATCTCGCACTCTCTGTTTACATGCGCTGTAAAAGTTCGTGTACACAACAACATAGACTTTTCAAACAAACTTATAAGTGATACAAAAGTTGTGTGAAGTACTTTTAGTGGATTTATTAGTGACCAATGTACTGTTTTACTGTGGCGAAATGTTTGAAAACTTTTACGGAATGATTTCGTTAAAAGTTTGGATGTGTTTCGTTTTGGTGGTGGGTGCGCGCGCACGCTCCGCGCCGCCCGCCCCCGCCGGCTGTCACTGGGACTATTCGGACGCAAAGTTGAGTGAATCAAACTTTCTCACGTGTAACATCAAAACCATCGGATCAGTTGACTTTTTGTTCAAAAACATCACCACTGCGCAGGCGTATGGCATCAACAAGTTGAAGTTGACGTGCACCGACTTACTTTTCTTCGAAAGCTCTTTGCACATGAATACTGGAAGTTTCCTAGGCCAGTTAAGGAAACTTGAAGATTTACGGATGGAATATTGTAAAATACGTTACGTTCCAGCAACTGTACTGTCTCCGCTTCGTGATTTGACGAGTTTGAGTCTACGATCATACAACAATGACTGGCCCTCTATGACAATGGAGTTTCATGCTGAAAGTTTTCGTGGTTTAATGGAACTTCGATCATTGGACCTTGGAGACAACAATATTTACATGCTGCCTTCTGAAGTATTTTGCCCGCTTTTCAGTTTGGAATCGTTGAATCTAACGAATAACAGAATCCAAGATATATCTGAAATTGGCTTCTCCGACTGGGGTAAAGGACCTATCGCTCCAGGTAAATCTTGCAATACCGGACTTAAACAGCTCGATTTATCTCATAATAACGTATTAAGACTTCCTGACAACGGACTTTCCAGCCTCAGATCTTTAGAAGTTTTGAATATTCAAAACAACTTAATCAACGAGATAGGCGACAGAGCGTTCGTTGGATTGAATTCATTAAAAATTCTGAACTTGTCGGGCAATAAGTTAGTCGCTGTCCCCCCGGAACTATTTCAATCATCACGAGTTATCAAAGAAATCTCATTAGCAAATAACTCACTTTCTGTGTTGGCGCCTGGATTACTGGAAGGACTTGATCAACTTGAGAAATTGGATTTATCAAAGAATCGTCTCACAAATGATTGGGTTAACAGAGACACTTTTGCGGGGCTTATCCGGCTGGTTATATTGAATTTATCTCACAACTTGCTCGCGCGCTTGGATCCCAAATCTTTCCAGGACTTGAACAACTTGCAAGTTTTGAATTTGGACAATAATGTAATTGAAACAGTTAGCAACGGCGCTTTCGCTGAGCTCAAGAATCTTCATCAACTGTCTATCTCGGATAACAAGATAAAAACATTGAACGAACACATCTTTTCGAATTTGTTTGTTCTGAGTCAACTTTACCTGGACAACAATCAGATATCAACAATTCATGAACGCTGTTTTGAGAATATTACCTATTTGCAAGACCTTGGCTTGAATGGAAACAGTTTAAACGTCATTCCTGATGGCATTAAGAAGCTGAGGTTTTTGAAATCACTTGATGTAGGGAAGAATAATATTACCAAAGTATCTAACACATCATTCGAGGGCCTTGAAGAGCTTTATGGTTTACGCCTCGTTGACAACAACATCGTAAACATACCTAAAGACACATTCAGCACTTTACCCTCGTTACAAGTTCTAAATTTAGCCTCAAATAAAATAGAGAACGTTGAACAAGACGCATTTGTTTCAAATCCAACACTGAAGGCCATACGTTTGGATGGGAACAAATTGAGCGATATCCGTGGAGTTTTTAACAAATTGAGTACCCTAGGATGGCTCAACATATCTGATAACAAGCTTATTTACTTTGATTTTGGTTACATGCCGGATGCGTTGGAATGGTTGGATATTCACAGTAATAATATCACAAAATTAGAAAACGAACATAATGCGCAACAAAATATCCGAATGCTTGACGTAAGCTACAATGCATTGGAAAACGTCGATGAACGGTCGGTACCGGATTCTATTGAAGTCCTTTTCTTGAATGATAATAAAATTCACACGATTCATCCAGGTACATTTTTACAAAAAAGAAACTTAGAAAAAGTCGTCATGACAGACAATAAATTGAGGACCGTCGAACTATCTGCGTTTACATTGCCCCATATTCCGAAGCACAGAATGCTGCCCAAATTTTTTATTGGAAATAATCCGTTTGTGTGCAACTGTCACATGATTTGGCTACAAAAGATAAATCTATGGAATCACATGAGGCAATACCCGAGGTTTATGGATTTGGATTCAGTTAGTTGCGAAGTTGTAAATAACAAATATGGCGGCAAGGCAAACTTAATGGACGTTCCGGAGACACAATTTCTTTGCTCATATGAAACTCACTGCTCATCAAGCTGTTTTTGTTGCGATTTTGAAGCCTGTGACTGCAAAATGACTTGCCCCGAAGGTTGTTCTTGCTTCCATGACAGCAACTGGAATTCCAATGTAATTGACTGTTCCAATGTTGGTTACACTGAAATACCGGAAAAAATACCGATGGATGCCACCGAACTATATCTTGATGGAAATGACTTTAGCGTCCTTGGAAGCCACTTATTCATTGGAAAAAAGAAACTTCACAAACTATACTTGAACAACAGTAATATTGCGACTATGGAGAATGACACCTTAAACGGTTTACACTCGTTAAACGTTCTTCACCTTGAAAACAACCACCTGACTGAATTATCTGGGGGAGAGTTCTCGCAAACAAAACACTTAAGAGAGTTATATTTAAACGATAACCTCTTGGCAAGTGTCTCAAACAACACATTTGAGAACCTGTCATCTTTGAGAGTTGCGCTTTTTCAAGGCAACAGGATTGTTGATCTCGACAAAAAGCTTGTACATTTTGTCCAATTGGAAAGTGTGAACGTGGAAGGAAATGTATTTAGTTGTACATGCGACAACGTGATGCCATTGCAAAATTGGCTGAAGAAAATTCGTCAGGATTCTGCGGAAGTGTATTGTGCTAGTGAGAATGGACTTTTATCTAACCTGACTGTGTTTGATGCTATCGATAAGTGTCGTGACTCTAATTTAATGGACAATACCATCCCGACTGAAAACCAACCTTATCAATATGATGAAGTGAGCACTATAAAACTGAACTTTGTACCACTTTTAGCTGTAGTTTTGATAAGTGTTATTCTCATTCTTTTGTTTGGTGCCTTAGCGTTTTCGTTTAGACAAAACGTCCGGCTATGGGCGCATTCTAAATATGGAGTGAGATTATTCAAAAGTGCTTCTATTCAAGAAAGTGAACTCGACAGAGATAGATTGTATGATGGATATGCTGTCTATAGTTTGTTAGATGATGACTTTGTATCTAAAGTTGTAGCTCCTGAAATGGAACACTCCGGGTACACAATGTGTTTCCATTACAGAGATTTACAACATGCTCCAGAGAATTATTTATCTGAGCAAATTACTCATGCTGCTGAGTCCTCTAAGAGAGTTCTTGTTTTTGTATCATTTAACTTTTTGCAAAATGAATGGTCTAAGGCTACATTCAAAGCAGCGATTAAACATGTTATTACCTCTATTCATCCCTCAATCAGACGTCACAGAGTAGTATTTATTTTAACCACTGATGTCAGTGCGCTCAACTTGGATCAAGATTTCCAAAGTTACTTAAAAACTTGCAACGTCTTATTGTGGGGTGAAAAGAAGTTTTGGGAGAAAATTAGGTTTGTTATGCCAGACATTTCCAATTTACATTGGAACAAAGACACAATGAATTACAATCATGGCATGTGTCCAAATGGTAGGAGGCATCCCTCTAGATATACTGCTTCGCCCACTGCGCCGGAACATTGGTATAAATACGACGCCATCCCCCCTCAGACGCCCACCACCGCTAATGTGGGCATAAACATTGAAGATGACACGTCGATGTTGACAAACACAACATTGACAAGTCAGATTCAGGACGGAGAGAATCTGCATCATAGTTACATTTCGATAGATACTCAAAATTACGAGCAGCCATATGGCGGACGGCCTAGACCACCTAACACGTCGCGTAAACATCCTGGCCAGCATTCCCCCTCCATGCTCGATGAACAGGGTTACTTGCAGCCACGGTCATCTGTGCATGACTGCTTGCCACAAACTCACGCAGCCGCTCACAGATGATAAGATTCAACCCTTATCTCCAGCTGATATTTTTTAATGGAAACTCACATTCCAAAAACATGTGTATAGTCTATACTGCTTTGGAGTTAGCGATACCGTAATGTAACTTGAGCTGATAGTAAGTGTTGACTCAGATAATTGGGCCAAATTTTTGGCTGCGTTCCTTACTAGATAGCGTTAAAATTTAGTACATTTAAAGAGACTGTTGTTGAAATGTATCCTAATGTAGAGTTAATTGTTCGCGATTGTACTTCATTGTAAGCTGTTGTGTATAGGAGTTGTCCGTTAAGACTGATGCATGTATATGTGTAATGTAAGCCTTCGCCAGTATCAAGTATAATTTTATTTTAATAATGTATTTTGGTATAGTATATATCTCATTGTTACCAAATATTTTGTAGATAGACTTTGTAACTTAATGAAAATTGTATAAAGTTAATAATGTTATTGTATAGATTAGTTATACTAGTCATTAGTTAGGAGTTAATAGTGTTGATTCCTTCAATTGTAATCAAATTAATAGAGTCAATGATATATTGGTTCAGCATCTATCACAGTTCAAAAATATTTATTGTCTAATTATCAAAAAGTATATATCACTGTCTCTATCACTTTTAATTGAATGTAATATTATTAAATGACTGTTACAATAGTGAGTAAGTTGATACAGTAAATAAAAAACAATTAATTTACAGCTAATTCTTCTTTAATTTATATTCTACTTTAATTTTTATACTACTCAATCTAGACTAATTTATAAGCACAAATCATCAATTACTTATTGGGTGATATTATTAAGTTTCAATTCTTAATATTTATCATATTATTATCTTTAGTAGACAAATACTAGTCCCGAGCCAAGATAGATAAAATAAATAAATATATTTTAGGCTAGCAGTTAGGCAAGCATTAGATTGTAACCACATTATTAAGAACCTTGAGTTAATAGCTGTCGTTAAATAATAATTTTCAAAGGTTAGTCATTTATTACATTGTGGTGTGGTTTGTTTGAAGAACAAAGATGACCATTTGACCAAACGTATAGCCTCTGCCGACAAACTTAGCAAAAAATCTTAATGTTAACCAAATGTCAGTAAAACTGTTAAATTTGTTGTTTCGAAATCTGCTATAGTAGAGAAATGAAACGAAAAAAGGATCAAAAATAATTTCGGTTCGCCGACAATCATCGAAAGCCATAATGATGGTCCCTTTTCAGGTAGAAAACGCATCGAAGCAATATTTCAACTGTCACGGACCCGGCATAGTAGCTATAAAACAGATTTACAAAGATATATTCATAGCTAGTTAGAGGTATATTTATGTGACCTTATGTCGGACACGGTCCGAAAGGCAGTTATTGATTTTTTTTCGTGAATTCTCTTCCGAAGTGTGACTTTGGGACATATGGTGCGACCGTGCAACATTCGTTGAGTGACCGCCAACCGACTGGCTTAGTTTTTTTTTCCTGATGAGAACGCCAGAAACATTGTTGCGAACGGGATTGTAGCTGTCGATAATGAAATTTTAATATCTCGTGTAAAAAGTTGTGCAATCGACCACCGGCGGGATAATCTTGAACGTGACCGGAGATATCAAGGTGAGTACATGTCATTTCGTAATGTTTTTTGATTTATTTGTTACTGTCAGACGAAAGAAATGGAAGGAGAATGCTTATTCACGAGTATAATAATACTATTTAATAATATATTAGTGCAATAATATTCCTATTACAATATTCTATTTAATTCCGTTATAATTATATTGAATAGGTACACTTTTTGTGAAGTTGTTTATTCAAATGCTACTCGAAATTTGAACGTTGTTACGAAATTAAAATATAGATCGACCGTGATTTTTTATGACTAATTAATAACAAGACATGTAGGCGTAATTTATGCTAATTAACATTATTTAGCAAACCTGTCTGTGTAGCATTGGGTATGGGTAGTGCTTAGGTACTTACATTTGAAATTAAAAATTAAGTTTTTATATCTAACATATTAAACACTAAATATATATAAATATGAGAACACAACATACGTACCTAAATACTTAAATTTATTATTATATTCACATACCCATATTAAAGTAATAAAAAAACAATTACAATAATTCTATGACTAAAATAGGTATTACATATAAGTTGAAGTAATAATAATTGTGCTCTATTAAGTTTGAAAGAAAAAGGAGAGATACAATTACTATTTCTTTACTACTGACAACAATTATAATTAGAAAATATTTAAGTTTAACTTATTGACATGTAAATTGCACACCTAAATGGGAGAAGAATCTGGTTCCTGAAACACAGTTTCCACTAGTTCGGGAACCAGAGGCTTCATAATTACTTTGTACATACTACTGTGTCAATAAATGCCTTTGATTGATTGATTGATTGATAATTTCTAATCTATAAAATCTATAGGCTCTTTTAACGACTTCAAAATAAAGTTGCGGCTCTGATCTTTTTCAAATAGGTACCTACTCTACATCAAGCGGAAATCTCAACAGCCGAAAACAGATTCCAATTCCATTTTCAATAAGTCACCAAAACTATATCTGGTTCCCGATACCTGCTATCAATATCCGGGATATCGGACCTATCTCTGGATTTCACGGTTAATGCACCATTGGCTGCCTCTATCATCCCCAAACGTGTCCTCAAAACTAGATAAGAAATTGACCAGATATCGGCCGAGTCCTTTCGGTGCGCCTTTTCAGCTTAATGGATTATTATTTTATCTTGGGGTTGTGTTCAATTTGTGTGAAATCATCCGGAGTGGGCTTTGATGTTTCGGTTTCTTGTGTTTGAGCGGTTTGGTTTTGTTTTTAATTTCTAAGCCCTAACAATTTAAGCGGAGTTTTCTGGAGTGTAAATAGACCAAAGAAAGACTACATCGTCTAAGCAAATGTGCTGGAAGTAATCTTACTGTTGTTTTTTTTTTAAAACAGCTATGAAAAGCAAATTTTAAGAATTAATTATCTCAACTTCTTTGATCAATAACGAAATCACCAGGCGGTCAGTAAAATTAGCTTATCGTATGAAGATATTCCAATCAATCATTGGTAGAACTCAAACCTGGTTCACGTAACGTTTTAAACATTTATCATGCAACTACTTTTTCAGACATTCCCAAACCATAACAAAAGCAACGATGACTAATCCCACTCAGGGTCGAATCAAATCAGATAGCGCTGCCACTGTGACATTGATCGACGTTTGATATCCGAAAGGATGGTTAGAAATATCCAACCATTTTTCTGTTTTGTACGGATGAAATTCGTCGGTTGGTCAACCCGCGCCACCCGCTGGTTAGCCTAGACGCGCCGGTTCACACTTGAGGTTCGTTCGAGCCAGTACAAAGGTCACGTCTTCTCACTCAAATCTCAAGCGGGAGCGTTTCTGAATTGGATCGTGACAACGGCGAGATACTTATCGTGATTTTCTGGCCAATTCCGATGCATCGCATTGTTAGTGCGGGTAATGGGAGCATGGGAATACAGAGTGAGTGGTATTGTGCCAATAGTATGGACATGGACAATGACTCGGTTATTTTCACATAAAATAGCTGTTCGAAGAATTAGGCTACCGTAGACGAGCGCCTTACAGTTTGCAAAATGAATTACTGCATATTTAGTTACATTTACCTACCTAAGTAACAATACGCTGAATTATCCTGGCAATCTAGTTTCGCTGTGTGTATTGTATGAAGAACTATCATCATCAGCCTGTGTCATTTCACTGTTGGACATAGGTCTCTCCCAAGGTGCGCCACTGAGCCCGGTCTTCGGCTCTTCTCATCCAATTACTGCCAGCCACCACTTGGCGCAAGTCGCCGCTCTACCTTCACAGAGGGTTTTCACTACGTTTGCGAAGTCTCGGTCTCCATTCAAGAACACGTCTACCGAAACTATGTATTTCAAATACGTAAGTTTGTGAGTGCGTATGTTTGTTACTTTTTCACGCTGAAATAGCTCAACGGACTTGAATAAAATTTGGGATAAAAATAGCTTAGGTATATTACACATATGGGCAGGCCACATCGCTCGACGAATCGATAACCGATGGGGAAGAAAGGTTCTCGAGTGGCGACTACGAACCCGAAGACGTTCTGTAGGTAGGCCCCCCACTAGGTGGACCGACGACATTGTAAGAGTCGCAGGGAGCCGATGGATGCAAATGGCTAACAGCGTTCATGGTGGCGTTCAAAGGAGGAGGCTTATGTTCAGCAGTGGACTTCTTCCGGCTGATGACGATGATGATGATTATATTAAACATAAGCTGCTTTTCAGCCCAGAAAAGGTTCTCACGGAACAACGCGAAGACCGCAGGGCGTAGCTAGTGTTTGTGTGTATAACAGAAGGCTAACTAAATTATTGTAAGTCAAATAATACGTGGTGTTTGTTGAACGATGATTGGGGTTACGCCGGTGTGTTGTTTGACTATTACATTTTGTCACATGATTGACGCTCGGGGAATAATTTAAACCAGCTTGTTGTGACGAGTCTGATTTTCATCGTTTAAGCTATTTAGAGCGATGAGGATAATTAGTTGTTATTTAATCTGCGCTATTATTAGCGGTGATGTTATTA
Organism: Opisthograptis luteolata; assembly: GCA_931315375.2. Lineage (NCBI taxonomy): Eukaryota > Metazoa > Arthropoda > Insecta > Lepidoptera > Geometridae > Opisthograptis > Opisthograptis luteolata. Next base: position 4,691,866 of record OV928041.1, on the reverse strand, counting down.
CTTATTTATTTTTATAAGTACTTCACAAGCTTTGCCCATGAAAATTGCATTAGCTTACAAATTTAAATACTTACCGTTAATTTCAAACGATAGTAAAGGATAATCATTTTTAATCACCTACTTAATTATCGTGGCATCATTTTACATAGTAAAGTAATTGATAAAAAGTTAATTGATGCGAATTACCAGTGATAAAAGTGACTCACAACTTCGTGACAAGTTGTTTTTTGTTATAAAAATTGTACAAAGGTACGATTGTTTGAATTAAGACAGAAGGTTCTTTAATTTCGAGAAGATGATTTATACAACAGTTTACTGAGAATAGATACGAGGACAAATTCTGGATAAAAATGTGCTTATTAACCTTATCAGTAGCTGTTACAAACATTTGTGTCGAATCCAAGCTGCGATCCATTTCGAAGTTGTCTTTTCGCTCATCGCACCACTTCTTCAAACATCGTATGATATGGGCGTGATATGTACCTATCTATAATGCCAATACTCATATTATTATACACCTATTTCTACAATAGAATACAAATGTCTTGGGAAAATTGTTTTTCTATATTCGAAGAAAAATATCCACACCCACAAAAAGAAAACACGACAATATCAATTTTTCACCTCGTTATTGGTACCACAGCAATGAAATATCTCGATAGAGGAAAATAAATTGGGTTATGGGAAATCGAGTTTGGATAAATCACATCGAAAATACTGTCACGACAGTGTGGAAAAAATGTGTGAGTGAGAAACTACGGGACTACAACACATACGAAATCACAGTATCTAAGGTCATGCGGTGTCTAAAAGTAATTGAGACAGGGCTAACGTACAGAGGTTGTGTAAACAAATTAGGTAAAATTAGCATCAACAAAAACTGCGCTGAGAGAGTGAATTACATCCAAAATTTAATTAAGATTTATTATTTTACGTATTTGCCTTGTACATGTACATGCCGCAGACAAATAGTAATTCTTAAAACAATGGATGTTGATACTAATTGCCATGGCATTGATTTCATAATGGACGAAAAAAAGATGAGGTTTGCACATAAACGCGCATCTATATTTATTTGTTTTATGTTTTGACCACGTAAAACTTTTTACTGAGTCGTCCGATTTTTTTTTCAATCTTGATGCGCCTAACGTTGGTATGAGTAAAATTGTTTGTTGAAAGCTTATTTACTGTTTTACACAACAACGGAACGATTTCATTATCCCGAACGTCCCGGATGGTGAGCATGACCGGCTTCTATGAATGAAAGTTTTGGGACAAAAATAAAACTATTTGTGCATTCCTGACAAGTTTGTTTTTGGGAAGGTTTCGAGAACTTGTTGACCGTTCTAAGTTCGAACACGAAACGTTCTGTTTGATGACTTCAATGGACCCTAAATGTTTGCCGTTCTAGTTGATTACATTTCCTTTTCTTTCATCTGTGAAAATTTGTCTTGCTTGCATTGCATGGGCTTGTTCTTGGATATGCTTGAAATCTAATGTTTCGACAAACGTCCCAAGAGGTTTTCATTTGACTAAGTGTCTGACTTCAGGAGGCTCTTTGACAAAGCTCGTATTGCCACATTGTTGAGAAGTTCCTCAACCTGCAGTCCTAGCCAACGGTGACGGCGATAAGTACTGCTACGTTGCCAGGGACACTAGCGTTTTACAAACAAAACAAACAACGTAGCGTTTTACAAAAAATTTTGTTATAAATAATTTTTAGCAACAAGTTTTTAAACGAAAATAAAATTGTAACGTTTATTAATAACGCGATGTGAGGTATGGTCGTCAACGTGACCGAAGGTTTACCACGTTACGTCTGGATTGGGAACTGGCTTTCAATCAAGATGCTGCCAAAACACCGATAGGCACTCAGTGACAGATTCATAATCAGAGCTACCATGCAAGGACTAAGAATGCCCTACCAATCGATGGTTTCACCACGATCATTTCCTCTGCGGAAACTCAGTTTTAGAATCAAGACCTAGTGAATCACGCACCATGTTTACATTAGCTGGAGTAAGAGCATACTGGGTGATTATAAATTGATCTTGTTTATGAATCAAATCCACTCTAAAGGCGTAAACAGATTCAAAGATATCAAAATATCAGCGGGAATGATGTGCTCTAGAAATAGCCTGTTAATCTTGCAATGCTAGTCTATCTATACTGATATTCTGAAGAGGTAGAGTTTGTTGTAAGTATGTTACGGCTAATCCCAGAACCAGCTGATCTGTTCTTTAAGAAATAGTTTTTTTTTTATGCCAACCGTGTGACTAGACGGCCAAGTCTCTTGCTTGATGATAACTGTCTCGCCTGCACATTACAGTTCAGCGTCGCCCAGAATTTTGAACTTCTCCAGTTCAAAATCCTGGCTGGTTGAAAAAGTTAACTTTACATTGGATGTTTTCATACAATTTCAATTCAAATTACAACGTTTATTATTGTTTTGTTGAGTCTCAAGCCAATGATGTGATGAAATTGGAGGAGAGGATTAAACGTTGAACAGTCAATCCGTCAGTCGTTAAATAAATCAATGAGTAGTTTTGTAGATCCCCGGTTACCAGAGACTATGTGGATCAGGGATCCACATCACCCAGACACGGAACAAATACTGGTGCTTTGTTATACACAAAAACCTAGTTAAGGGGGCTATGCTATGTATGCAATGAACTGCTGCAAAAAACGTGAAGAACAGCAATGTGACTAATAATTCCGTACGAATGAAATACTTCACTTTTATCGAACTGTTCAACTTCCATCTGTTACACAGTGAATTTCCTTCCGGTCGACATTAATGTGATGAGCTTTAACCAACTAAAGCTATGGACGTGAATATTTAACGAGCACAAAAGTTGAGTGTCGGTGGTGTTTGGTCGGTGTTTCAGACACAGACTACGCAAGAGTTACAAGTTTAGAAGTAATAGTTTTCCGTTTGTACCGCTTTTGAAATGTTGTGTAATGGATAGGGCTTTTTATGCGCTTGGTAGGAACTTTCTTGTTCATTGTAAAGAAATTACGCTGAAATTCAAGCTTAATAAAGTTTTGCGGAGAAGTACCTATTGTTAGTTTTAATTTATTCTGAAGTCATAATCTGATAATGATTGACTTATCGTAAGTAATCAATCAAACGGTCGAAAATACAACTATAAATTGCAACAAGCGAACTGTAGGAAGCATCATCGACTTTTTGATAAATACTCAGTGGTATTGACGTCGGCTTGCTTTTTTTTAGATTTAGATCCTGTGATGAGGCTTATAGTTTTTAGGGCATTTTGCTATCCTATTTCTGGCCAAGCATCTATTAGTGTGTTCCGGCATCCACTGGAGAGCACGCCAGTTCCCTAACCAGATGAAGCATGGCCAAAGCCACCTTCAACCATATCGGCACATAACATCGGTGAATCGCAGTCAAAAAAATTTTTTTAGAAAAAAGTTGATAGGTATTATTTGACTCAGTATCTACTGGTATCCAAACTGCTTCAAGTACAACGTATAGGTAGTGATCATTGACAGTAGAGCTCTTTGTAAGAACACGTGCCAACTGACTTTCTATTGAACGTGGAGTTATTACGAAATGACCTCTAAAAGAGGTCCATTCATGGAGTTGACCGAATAATTCTAGTTTAGGAATTTGACTATGAAATAGGCTCACCTAACTGGTAACTATGTACTCATGAATAGACGTTGTAAACATTATTATGTACTTTCATGACTTTTATAGACTAAATTTGGTTTTAGGAAGAAACCATTTCAATTCTAAAGAATCTTATTACCTTGCGTGTTCTATTGTTGATTATTGTTGTGGTTTGTTACAGGAGGGGGAGACGGACATCAAATTTAAGGATTAGTCTTTGGAAACCATGCAAATAAAGATGGCGCAAAAGTGAAGAAACGTCAGCGTGTCTCATTGAACGGGTCATATTATTATCAAGAATCAAAGCGACCAGCAACTGGACTGTTGATGGACCTGCAATAAAATTTCCACCGCCACCGCTGGACCATTTACCACGCTGACGCCGTTTTATCATCCCTGATTATAACATTATGTAGTTTACGAACTGCAAATTTCTACCTCCACCCCTTTTGCTGCGTCTGAATGAGTGGATAAAAAAAATAATTTATTTCATTCCCTGTTTCTCGAAACCGAAAAGTTACTCTTCAATTCTCTCAAAAGAAATCCCTTCATACTACCGAGTCATCTCTCCAAACAAAACAAGGTGCCATTAGCGAGTCGCTTTGAATCAATGCGTACTTAAAAAAAGGCAATAGCTTAATTCCGCTGACTCACTGCTACCCTCGGATTGTTCCGAACGTCAGGGTGTCTGTCTTGAGCTCTCGAGTGTACTGTAAATTCTTGATACTTGGAAAGGGCTAAGCATAACTTAATGATAATTAAATTTAGTAAGCTTTAAAGGTTGATCTTTTTTTAAGTTGACCTTATTACGTAGTTATTTGAAGAAGTATTTAGTACTAACCATTCTTTATGGCAGCAGGTGGTTTTGGTGGCAGGGCAATTTTTTTTTTGTACTCGTCGTCACATAACATGACTTGTGATAAAAGTGCTGCTACCGTTTACAATTCCTACTAATATTATAAACGGGAAAGTAACTCTATATGTCCTGTCTGTCTGTCCGTCTTTCACGCCTATACTACTGAACCAATTTAAATTAACTTTGGTACAGAGATAGTCTAGAGCCTAAGAGAGGACATAGGCTACTTTTTATGGCGATAAACTAAAGCCCACGCGGGTGAAACTGCGGGGAACAGCTAGTGTAAATTAAAATCAATAGTTATAGTTTCATATAAGCTCGTACGCTGCTACTCTGCTACAAGGTCAAGTTTGAACTTAGTTTTTGAACTGGATAAGCCCACGTGTACCGTTCGCCTACCACCCCTCTCAAACTTTAGCCTTCATAAAATTAATTCAACCTACTAAAATTATTTCATATTAGGTATAGTCGGGAAGAGTATAAATCAAAACCTAATTTATCCAATAGAACTTTTATTTTCAACAACAACAAAACTTAGTTTCCCTTTGTATTAAAACAACCTCTTCACTACAACTTCCTAAACAAACAACCTCGAAACTGAAGACAGGTTTAGTAATTTGCGTTAAGGGAGATTTATGTATTTTTTACTGAAGCAAAAGGTCAAAGTCAACATAATGAAATTTAAAAGTAATTTCGTGTAAAGTATCAAAAATGTTCTTCCTTGTTGAAAACTTATGAAGAGTGACTGAGATGAATGACTTAGATAATTGAAGTGCACGTTCAAATATCAAAAATTTCAAATTAAACGTAACAAAGCTACAGTATTAAATAATAAAACTAATGTTATTGTTATCTATGTATGTACCTAATTATGCGAAAAGTGTATTTCTAACAACTATAGTCAGTCTATATAGTACTATAGTGAGGTTTATCGTTTTTGCTCCGCTTCTCTTGATGAACTGCCTAGTTTCATGATATCTGTAAAAAGTACAAACCACAGATGAATAATTCATCAGTATACGGAAATCATTATAACATCGAAGGTGCTAACTCTTTGTCAAATAGAAAATGCATATTTTTACTTAAAACACGAATTACCTCATCTAGGCCGTGCATAGACAAGATAACCTATGGACATCGTTAATCCAACGTTATTTAAAAAATATCTATTCATTTTACTGGTAAGTGTGCTCTTTGTTTGTTTTATTGCATAACGCCCAATATTAATAATCGATCCTGATCCGTTATCCGCGGTTTTGGATCAATATGTCATGTCATAATATGTCATTTTAGTACCTACTAGGGCTTGACATATTACTACTAAAATAACATATTATGACATGACATATCGATCCAAAACCGCGGATAACAGATCAGGATCGATTATTAATTTTGGGCGTAATTGATTTAATGTTTAATGTACTGCAATGGTAAAACAGCCGACTGCGAAGTTAGAAGTTACAGGTTCAATTCTACTACAATATATTTGTACTTAAAAAAGAACGTAGTATTTGTTCCGTGTCTGGCTGCTGTGGAACCTCGATTAGCGTAGTTTCAGAAACCCTACTAGACACAGATAATCCTAGTTAGTGGTTATTATAAATATTATTATGTACTTACAGAAAATATGATTAGAATCTGTCGCCAAGCATCTATCGTTGTGTTCCAGCAGCTTCACTGGAGACCCGGTTCCCGAGGATATCAGTATCTGTACGTGGCCGAATCGTATCTGTAACCATAAAAACATAAATTTTATTTTTCGTCTATTTGGAGGGAAAAGTGGTCAATTTTACGAACGAATTCGCCAATATCTTGGAGACGAAGTCTTAGTAGTGGTCACGTGTTCAGCTTTTTAATCTATTTTATATCAGTGCAATATCACAACTGCTTTATATTAGGTGTCTACTAGAGTTCCCTAGTCTCTGAGGCCAAATAAGTGTGAACCATCCCGGCATTTTTATTAAGAGCCGTAAAGATTTTATTGCAACTAGCTAATCGTGGATTAATAAGAACAGTTATTCGAAGTAGGTGTATTCTAATTAATAGAAATTTAAAGCTTTATTATGGAACAGATATACGACAAAGCTCTGTGTTAAAAGTTGTGAGAACTGTGAAGAATGAAAATGTGAACCTCTTACTTTTTTGGAGCAAAAAGTTGATGATTAATTTATTTACCTTACCTTACATAAATTATAATATAAACTCGAGTAATTCAAGTTTGCTTTTACTTTTGCAAAGCACTCAACATTTTTACAAGCTTCCTCTTGGGAAAAATAATCTGCTACTAATTCACAGATCTGTATTCCATACCCAGATGCTAATAAACAAGTACTTAGGGCTATAAGCTATAAAAACAACTGACTTTTTAGGATACCATCATCAGATCCTGGTTTCCTTATCATGGTACAGTCAACGACAAAAGTCGCTGAACAATCACACTTTTTTCTATTATCCTCATCATCTTAGACGCCTATTTTTGACCTCATCATCACCTAAAATCAGGTGTGTTATGTTGTGGTCAAAATGATACCATGTAAAATGTAAAAAAAACAATAATAATTACTGATTTGAAACACATTTGGAAAATCGAGAACGATCAGCTACTTTTGTCGCTGACTGTACCACCCTTGGGATATCTCTTCTCCAATAAAAAAATTTATCAAAATCGGTTCATAAACGACGAAGTTATCCGCGTACCTCCTCCTTTTTTGAAGTCGGTTAAAAAACAAAATCGGTATCTACGTAAAAGAGAATTGAGAGCCTGAAACTAAAATGAACTAAACTTTCCCACAAACAATACATTTAAAACAATACAAAAAATAATTAGCTACATATTTCAAAAACTCATTTTACGTTGTACCCGTGGCACCTATTAAATTCAGTTTGTACAAAAGCTATGAGCGTCGGCAAACTAAAAAGCCACACTAATGATGTCAACTGTTCCACTACCCATTGTTCGTTTCAATAAACTGCAACTGCGACACAGATTACGCATCAGTTAGTACGTAAACATACCCACAGTTTACGTATTAGTTAGTATTGTTACGCCACAGGTTATGTATCAGTTGGTATGTAAACCGAGGTGCTAAAAGAAAACCGAGCAATTTTATGACCATCACTGATTTAAGCGCGGGTGTGAACGCGGTTTTATTGTTTCATTAATGCCGTATTTGGCTTGTGTAATTTTATTGGCGGTTGTTAGGTGGATATGTAAGGTGCTCTGCTTTGTTTGTTGGATGAATCAGTAAGCCCATAATTCATTGATCAGTGTGGATATGATTTTGAAGCTGTGATAAACAAGTAGAGTGCTAATTCTTGTACGAGAGTACGTTCGTAAATGTTTAGGTACAGACAGCGACAAAAGTAACTGAACAAACCCCATTTTCCAAATGCGTATTAGATCAGTAATGTTTGTTTTTTCCTTACAACTTACAGGGTAGCGTTTGGCCATAGCACAACACACATGATGTTAACTGATGATTCATTAGAAGGTTGATGTTTGAGATGATAAAGAGAATCGGAAAATTTGTTTTTGTTCAGCGACTTTTGTCGTTGACTGTACCACAAATTTATCAGAAAAGCACTATTATATATACATAGCATTTATTAAAGTGAGTATAATTATATAACATCAAGTCATGGTCATACACGATGCACGATGACAACCTTCGAAGGACTAACGCCGGAAGTTAATAATCCATCCTGGTCCGTTTTTTGCGGTTTTGGATTGATATGTGTGACTGTGTGTGTCATTATGTCATTTTAGGGGTAAAGCTTGACATATCGATCTAAAGCCGCGAAAAAGGGATCAGGATAGATTATTAATTTCGGGCGTAAATTACGTCCGCGTCGGTTCGGTATGAATAGTGTCTAAGGGGCTTTAAACAGACTCCAAATAGTGCGATTTTAGAGTTCCAAAATGCATTTTGAGTACTAATTAATTGAACTTGAGTTGTTAATATCTTGGTGCTTAGCATCAGCGTTTTTTTATAAATAGTCGTCCAAATTATAATTCTCAAGACTAAAATTGATTGTGAAAACGAATCATGAATCAGCTTACTCACACTTACAATCAAAAACCTATAAAATATATGTAACGCTCTATTAATAGACTTAAATAACCTAACAATTTTTACGAATGTTTTATGACTAAAAGGACCCGTCATGCTTTTTAAAATAAATTCGCCCCGAGTTCATTTCAAATCCGTTTAACCAACCGACCCAAAATCCACACAATAAAATATGTTTTTAATGGAGACCGAGCTATAAACTGCCCTTAATAATAGAAATATTTTACTAATAAAATAAATAGTCAGAGAAAAAAAAATGTTTCACGTTTGAATTTTACGACGAAACTGTTTCGTTTTTAAAAAAATACTTGCCTTTGACCGGTGCGATGCGATCAAGAGTTTGTGTCGGAAAAAGGATAAGGTTGGCTGGTTCCCGCCGGGCGGGTGTCCTACTTTTTTATCCTGTATTTTTAGTGTTCCTTTCAAAGTGTTGCTACATAGAGCTTTTGAAATCGAACTATTTTAGAATCATCTAGAGTATCAGTATTGACGAAAAATGATTTTATACCTAATTTCAATTTATAATACCGCAGTAATCGATCAAATTTAATAATCAAATTCATTTGATAGATTATGTAACTTACTAATGTTTAGCAGCTTAAAACTCAAAAATATTTATTTAGTAGGGTAAAACATAGGACCACTTTAAACGTCAGTTCCAACCTCCTTATGTCGGCAAACGAACTTAAAGTCTTGTCATTAGAGAAGACCAGATAAGTGTATATAACTATGAGAAAATTCATTGAGTACCTTTAATTTAATCTAATATATAAAATTCTCTTGTCACAGTTTTCGTTGCCATACTCCTCCGAAACGGCTTGACCGATTTTGATGAAATTTTGTGTGCATATCGGGAAGGTCTGAGAATCGGCCAACATCTATTTTTTATATTAATTTTTTATCGAGTTAAATGTAGTCCTCGCGGGTGAAACCGCGGGGCGCAGCTAGTATAATATAATTTTATACTTTAATTCGATTTAATGCACAATAAGTAATATTATATTTCAAGAGTTACTAACTCTAAGGAATACAATTCCAATAAATGTTATACAAAGCTACGGAACTCTATTCTTACGTGTTCCAATACGCACTTGGCCACTGTGATGCCATGATCGGTGCACAGTACACACACGTCCAACCCATTTTATTTTTATTAATTCGAAAATGACAGATGAAGATGACCGGACAAATGGGTGCGTCACATCACTTGAGAACGTAGAAACGTAGAACGATTGTAGAAAAAAAATAACACCATTAGATTAGTGTCAGAAAATGTGATTTGTAGTGAACATTTGAGCAGTATGAAAAAACTTTTAACGAAAAGAAACCATTTGTGCTGCTTTCTAGATTATGCATATTTGATACAGGTATTATCTGTAGACGACATTTAAATAAATCTTCTTTGATTAATATAAATTAGATTTGAGTTTTAGCCTCCTTTAGATTAAATTAATTACTGATTTCTGGGCGTACCTAAGAGTCCCTTTTCTAACTTTATGATCTCTGGCTTTGAGATTAAATTGCTTAAATTCTACACTAAACATCAAAAAATCCAAAAATGTGATAGATAACGGTCTAGCTGTTGTCTAAGAATTCTACAATAAGCTAGAGTTTTCGGTCAAGGAAAAACATCGTGATGAATCTTTAGCTTGATGGTAGGACATATTCTGGTGCTCGCCTTGCTCCTAAAGTTAATAATACAGCTGTTTTCCAGTAACTTCATTTGAGAGCTAGTTCCCAATATAGGTGTAGCGTGGTGCCACCTTCAACCACATTGTCGCTTAACATCAGGTAACTTGCGACGGTCAAACGATACCCTGCGAAAACTATAAAAAAAGGTTAAAAAACCACTTTTCTACTGTCGCGACTTTATCACGGTCATATCTATGCTACTTTACCCTAGTTCGTGTCTCTGCATATGCGAATATGAATATATTTTTTCTTATGACAATTGTCTCATGAACTTGCGCATTGTTTGAAAAGTATCCACTTGGCTATCATGACTCGGTCTGACCTCAGATCGTATTACGGAGGTCACGACAGCTTATCTGATTTGAGACAGATCTTGTCAGCTTATGTGTTTGGTATGTTTATGTATACCGAGCTCGAGTTGAGTTTTGTTGTAAATAAGATTTGGTGGTAAACGTGGCGACAAAAATTGTTTTGTGTTTTTCCCTGATGTTCAAAACTGTGTATACGAGTAACTCGTATACCTTCTATTTCGTTAAATAAAAACAGAGTAGGTAATCTGTTACTAAACACCACGATTAGTGTTTTCTGGCAGCCTTACTTGAGAGCTGGTTCCCATTGTAGGCGTTGCGTGGCGCCACAGTATATAAAGAACAGTAGGTTAGCTAAGGCCGCTCAACGAGTTAATTGCCTACTATTGCGGTGACGCACAGGCGGCGCGTTCCATACTGAGTGCATGGCCGCGGCCCCGGCCGCCTTCTTTCGTTTATGTGATTGGGTGCGTGAAAAGTGCGTGCTTACACGGTGCCGCTACTTACGCACACATTCAAACCGGCGACGGCCGATTTATATTAAGCTGAACTACTACTCCTTTACTATGGTGGCGCTGGCTACCACATCTTCAACCACATCATTGTTTAAAATCAAGTGACTTGCAGACAAACAAAGAACATGAACATTTTGAACAATTCTATACTCAAGGTGTATGTGTGTGTAGGTAGGTGGGTGATGGATTAATTGTTATTATGCTGTTTCTTTGTTTTTGCGTTTGGTTGAAGATGAATATGTACATAGTTTTTACAACCTTCAATTTTCGGTGATCGGTAATTAAAACAAGAAATATGAACAGTTTTAGATTTAAGTTCATAAGTACATTGTCGCACCTGGTTTGTTTACAAAGTAAAAGGTGCTTGTACCACGATACAAAATGCATCCATAGTGTGTCTTTATCTTTCGCATCATCATTAATAAGAAATCATTAATCTTTACACTCTCCCAAACCCTACAATAATATCCGGAGCAGATGCTGTTAGTAACAATATAGATTTTTTTGTCCACAAAAAACATTCTTAACTTTATAAATAAACAAGGTGTTAATATTTGGGATAAGAATCGAAACTAACTCTCCCCTTCGTTATAAAATATTGATATTTAAGTCACATCACAAGCTACGTAACTTAGCAGCCTTGATACCTCCGGCATACCAGATCACCACATCAACATATTCCCTTTGACAACTCCTCCTCTTGCAATTTAATCCTTACTTCTTCAATGATAAGGTTTATATTTGAAATTGTTGATTTAACTACGTGTGGTAGTATAACTGCAGGTGCCATAGGATGGCATCGCGTAGACTCTATCTTAACTATCACATCTTCAAATATTAAACTTTTACTTTTATGGCGCGTTAAAATGCAAATCGTGTCATCTAACGGGCACCTAATAAACGCCATAGAAATAGAGTTCTATGAAAATGTTAATGACATAGGAAGTTGTCTGAGGTTTAAAGGAAAACTTCAAAAGTGGTTATGATTTATAATTTTTTGATTTGACTTTTTATTGCAGCAGGTGGTGTGTTATAACAGTATTGTCTGACTGAGATCTTTTATTTACATTTTACAGGGTAGCATTTGACTACAAGTCACCTGGTGGTAAGTGACAATGTGGTCGAAGTTTGATTGGGAAGGCTGCTGGGCACAATAAGTGTTTGGTGGTTGGTAGCGCTACTACCGATTGGAGCCGAGCTTAAAATTCCCAACTTCCTAGCTATGGTTTCATCACAATGATTTCCTTCATCAAATGCTCAATCTCATTTAAGGATTTAAAACCATGGCTTTAGGGTCGCAACTTGTAGTCATCCCTGACATCCATCATCGCTGCGACATTCTATTTTATGAAAGTAATACGAACCAAACTAAGGTGACTCTTCAAAATAAACAATTTTAGTTGATAAACTATGTTAACGCGGCAGCTAAGTATTATAGCCGAGCGCGTCTCCAAATAGCGGGGGAAGGATGGCTGGTTAAATAAGGGATGATGACGACTAACCTGGTCTTCCACTGGCACTGTACAAGGCACACTACAATCACCTCGGGTTGGGGTTCCTCCTTGTAGGTGGCTCGGTCTCCAAATAGGAAGTTCCAGCGTTGGAGCGCTTCTTCACGGCTTCTTCAGTTTTATCTCTTAACCAGAGCGGGCTTCAATATGGATGGTAAGTGGACTGTATTTGCGGCGCGGCGCGGCGCGGAAGTGATATTCTAAAGCGGAGCGGTAGTCGCAACGGACGAGGGTCGATCGCAGACTACTTGTCGCGGCAAGTTATATTTTCGGCGACGCCGAAAATATAAGGGAAGATGAGGGTAGGTATAATAAAAAGTGCCAATGTAAGTGGCGCGTTCAAATTATCTGAATTAAATAAAAGTGTTTATATACGATAGAATAACGAATAGTCTTAATTGAGCCTAAATAGTTTAGTCTAGACAAAACTTTGTTGAAACTTTATTAAAATATGATTCTGAGCCATTGTTTACAGATATTTTGTGTTAATACAATACGGCTACATGTAATGGAATGAGTTCGTTAAAACATTGACATATTTAGCCTCTGGCTTTTATGTCACAGCAAAAAAGCAGTAGATAGAGTCTGCAACTACCCAGTAGTAAGATCTTTTATTTAAAAAATTAAACATATTATGTTATTATTTGTTTTCATTATTATGTGTTTTGTTTTTTAATGTGACATGACGAGCAAGTCGCTGCCCTAACGATAAACGTCACGCTTGTCCAATGTCCATTACAGTTAAGTCGTGGTTAAATAAAATTAGCGTGGACATTGCGAAAGAGCCCACCACAACAGGATAATATTTTTTTAAATTATTGACTATTATTGACTATTGACTATTGGTAGCGGGGCAGGACCCAAACTACCGGTGGTTAGGGCTGCAGAGTGAGGAACCTCCTGACAATACGTGCCGTGTCAAGGAGTACTGTATTCTACATCCGACCTTTGATTAATTTAATTAATATTAATTACAAGCTGTTCCCACGGTTTCACCCGCGTGGGCTAAAGTAAATCGCGAAAAAACATATCCTTCCTCAGGATTCAAACTATCTCCGTGACAGATTTCATTTAAATTGGTTTAGTAATTGAAGCGTGAAAGTGAGACAGACAGACAGACAGAGTTACTTTCGCATTTACAATATTAAAGTAAGGATAGGGATTATTATGGTTACATTCCCACTGCAATTTTTTTTATACTGCCGCTGTTAACTGTTTAACAATTTTAAAACCATTTATTACGCTACAACAAATATATTTTATGATATGGTACAGTTTTAGAGCCGAGGTCGTTATATTTGACGAGCACTTCCTTTGGTTTCTATGTTGTAAATCAATAAACTGTTTGATTATACTGTGTTTTTTTTGAAATTCCGACGTGTTGATATTTATGATGATGATCGAAACCGAAATGAAGCACATTGATTTTGAAAGGAATTTAGGGCCTTGACATAGTTTTGAGCTTTTCTATATAACATTGGATCCAAGTGAACGGATGGCGGCCGTATTATGTTTCGTATGGGGTACACCTGGATTGGGAACTGGCTCACAAGTGAGGCTGCCGGAACCCATCTATAGGTGCTTGGCGACATAATCTTAACTTCAAGCTGGTGCAGCTACCCAGATGAGCTCTAGAAAATGGCCTATAACAATCTATGGTCTCACCATTATGTTTTTCTTCAACGAAAGTTTAAGCTCATTGCAAGATTGGACCTATCATTATACTGATCTGGCACACCATAAACAAATATTTCGACATAACTATCCTAACTAACTATCTTTTCTGATATTACTGGTGGATTTTTAAACGGCGAGGTTCCGTCGATGTACCTAATATGTAGAATATTCCGCCTGTACGCACGAGGAGTTTTGTTTACACATTCATTTTGCGTACCTACCGCTGAGTGGAACTTCTAGTCTGAGTCTGTCTTTCCTAATCGTTATAATTGGGAATCTTCCAGGCAAGAGTAGTTGGGTACCTTCTATATAGACTGCAACGTCGACCGCATCATCGCTTCGCAACGGACGCTCAACGAAAATCAAACGCAGACTAACAGCATTGAAAAAAAAATGAGGAAATTCAATACTAATCTTGCGCGTTTATTGAATTGAGTTCCTGTCTTTATAGCAAGCAAGTAGAAATGATATCATCCTATCCACATTTCAACGCATCGTAAGAGTCCGTAATTGGCATGTCTTATCGTGTTTCGTAACATAAAATAACATAGCTTTGATCTCAATTTTTCGGAAACGTAACGTGTAATTTATTCAACGAGGCATGAACTCTCAGAGTTAGAACCATGAGAGAAGTTGTTCTCCTGAGTGGTTCTTTGACTTCCTTTTATCTTTAACATTTTTATTTAGTCCATAGATTACGCTTCATTAAATTTCCAATGTAACTTTTACGTAGCAAACAACTTTTTCAAAATAATAATTTTTATTACGTAATTTTCTTTAAGTAGATAAGTAATTACTTATGTTAAAGTGCGTTAAAATCTCCAAACTATTATTTATTAGTTTTAGTTACATTTTGACCTTCATTTTATTTTTAAACAGTTGTAAAAGAAATAATGTAGTTTCGACCATAGCCAAGCTGACATCATGCCTTTTTTCTTAGAGTTGTAAAAAGCCTAAGAACTGCATAAAAGGTACAAATCGAAGATTTCAAAATTGATGCCGCAATCATAGAAACACCTTTAATCAAATCAATGTTAGCAATCAAATAAATTGCCGTATCTGAATCAAATAAAGATCTTCTATTGATACAAAGTGAAACAAAACTGCATTTTTGCATTATTGCATTGATTTAATTCGAACTGTAATTAAGTTTTCATAAACACACTCATTTGCTCACAGACCTTTGTGGCATTTACCGTCAGACTAAGAAAATAATAGATTCTCGGAATGAAGCAATTAAGTTACCTTTTTACGCGCCTCACAAATGAATGGTTGGGAAGGTTATACAGCAAAAGGTTCAAAAAATCACGTTCTAAGCGAGCGGCCACCACGATGCATGGGTGGACTTTACTTGTCAATCATCGCATATGTGTGCCACAGTGTAGGTAGGTACTTGTGTAGAACAGGTTGGTCATTTCAACCATGCATTTCTGATCATTACAGAGGCAGGTGATTCATCATTCGGGTATGGTACGCCAATACAGCATGAGTTTTCTATTTTAGGCTCTTGGGCTCTTCAGAAGTTTTCCGTCGCGGCTGTAGTCTTATACTACAATTTATTGATGTCACAAAAATCGAATTATATCCATCTTTTTGACGTCGCTTATCACATTATTTTTTTGAAGAACCATAAACACCAGACATTTTACTGCAAAAGAGTTTTCGAAGGGTTATGCCATTCTGAAGTTGAAGCAATAGGCACTATGGCTATTAGTTTTTAACGGACCATTCAAACAGGTTCCGAGATGACTTTCTGCTTTATGCGTCTTACACTGGACCTCAGTCACGCCCAAAGCAATCTTCATAAACTATGTTGTTCAGTTGCAACTTTTTATCATATTTGTTGTTTTTACTAGCTTAGCCCTTAGCTTACGTGTAATTTAATAAGCAATCTCTTGTATAGGAAGTGCAAGACATACATGATTGCTCTATTTCATTATATGTATATCGTAGACTCGTTCTTGTACAAGACGATTATTATAAAGTAATAGAAAATGGGAATTCCAATGCTAGTACTTCATTCACCTCTAAAGCTACGATCGTCACCACTATATTCGATGGGATCTTTTTCATGCCTTTTAGTTATATCATCATCAGCCTTTACGTTCCCACTGTTGGGACTCTGGCTTTCTCTCAGATAGAGAGAGTATGGGCCGTTATCTACCACGCTGGCCCAGTGCGGGTTAGTATATGTCGCATGCACTTGAATGTTGTGGTTCTTGGACGTGCCGGTTTCTTCACGATGTTCTCCTTCACCGTTTTGAGGGATGGCAAATTCGTACATAACTCAGTCATAAGTGCGGGGCCGAGAGGATTCGAACTCGGTGTCGGCGCGTTGTAAAGCGCACGCGGTTACCGTTCGGCCACCATCGCTCAATAACAACACTTTCTTGCCCTATAGTAAAATCGAACCCGCGACCTCATGCGTCGCAGTCAGCTGTTCACCCACATAGGTGTAAGTACTTGACAAGTTTTACCACTGACTCACTTAAGTGCTTTATTTAGACTAAATGATGAATTAGCAAAAAAGTAACACAATCTCGGTCTATTATAAGTGAATTAAGATTCCCAACAACGCGAGAGAAGCGTGAGAGGTTTTAAAAATGAGTGACGTCATTCAATTTTGTTTACAGGTAAACGTTCCACGGTTTTTAAAATCGATGATACATCCACAAGATACCTACATACATCTGAAGCACCTCTATTTTCATCCCTTAAGAGCACAGGGTCATGGCCTGATATCTTGATAGGCTAAAGCTTGAACAATCGAGTGGTGGCCGTGAGAACAATAACGTTTGTCAACCTCTGCATACCAACCTTCCTTGCGACCTTTGCCATAAGGTTGAAAGTTGAGCATAAACTGGGAGCTACCTCGACCACTTCAAGGCAATGTGTTTCAATAAACTAGAAAAGGGAGCATCGATGTCTCGTCACGATGTGGAGTCCTTTATTGTCTCTGCGACTATAGGGCTGGAATGTTTCAATAATAGTTTGTACGTTTGTTTGTTTGTTTGTTTATCTTTTACAAGATATATCATTAGTAACTTCTACTATTTAATATTTATTTTGCTGATAATATTCTGTCTTACGGTAACTATATTTGAACTTGCTTATATATCATGATCACAATCATCAGCAGCTTATGACGTTGCCATTGCTGGAACACAGGCCTTCTCTCAGAGAGAGAGAGAGAGAGAGTGAGTATGGGCCATAATCTAATACCCTAGCTCAGTGCTGGTTTGTAGACGTAGCAAAGCCCTTTAATATTGTGGTTCTATCTAGAGGGATGGAAAATCCGCACATAGCATATTAAAGTCATATGTGTCGGGCCGAGATGGGATTCGAACTCCGTATCAGCGTTACATGTGTTACCATTTTGCCAAAACCACTTATATGTACAATCGAGACTTATGTATACTTCTTGCATTTCAGTATATATATACCAATTTCTGTCTATTTAATATCATCATCATCATTATTAACCTACTATATAGTTGCGCCCCGCGGTTTCACCTGCGTCTTCCCGTTATCCCGCTGGAACCTTTTTCCGGGATAAAAAGTAGCCTTTTGGTTAATCCAGGGTATCTCCATTCCAAATTTCATCAAAATCGGTTTAGTAGTTACGGTGATACCTGGTAACAAACATTCACACACATACACACACACGCACACACATACATACACACACACACATACACATGCATACAAACTGACACCGATGACAGTGGACTGTCATAGTCCACTGTAGAACTTTCTTCACTGTCCTTCCTTACTTTTAAATATTTTTTTGGCGTAGTAACAAACGAGTTCAAAAGTCGAAACGTTACATATCCACAACATCGCGTGGGTCGTAGGGTGATCCACGATACAGTGCACGGTCTAACTAGGAATACCATGTCCTACGTGGGCTAGTACAATGCTATGCGATGAATGATGGAGAGCAGTTGTGGGTTTGTCTTTCTTATTTTATGCACCAGGACCAGTAGTTTCTATACTATGGTCTATTTCTTGTACAGGTACACATGGAACATGATTTTTTAATGTATTATCCATTTACTAAATCAGTGATTTTTTGACGCATCGCCTTGATTTTGAACTCTAGATAATTTGACTAACGCACTTCAAGTAAATGTGAATATCTAAACTACTTTAAACGGTGTAGTAAGTTAGTGAAGCTATGCCTAGCGTAAACCAATAATCCACATCTGACTGCTGACATGCTGGTAACACTTCTATTCTGTTTTTGTAACAGTCATTTTAGCGTGACAAATAGGTAGGTACATGCAACTTGCCGTTGGGTTCCAACTCCAACAGTCTCACTTAAGAACTAGTACCCAATCCAGGCGTAGCTCGGTGCCACTTTTGACCACATCGTCACTTAAAATTGTCGCGTTATTAAATTGTATATGAAAAATAGTTAGGCTGGATATTGAGCGTGGGTAGCTTAATCGCTTTACCTCTGCCTAGCATTTATATAAGACAACGGCACAAAGGTTGGGGGTACCATTATCGCTTGAACTTCAATGTCAGCGCGATTTGATACGACGCGTCACACAGACGGACCATTTCCTTTGTTGTAACTGTTATTAAATTATCTAATAATAGTGCATTCGACCAAACATTCGTCGCTGTGTGCAGGGTTCAGTTTCGCTTTGATTTTTTCGACGAATTGTTAAACTTCCTTTTCAATTTGACTTTCTGTTATATCTACCGTCGTAACATTAGCGTTGTAGGTTCTTAGGAAATCGTAATCCAAGAAAATAATTAACAAAAGAACGTGTATCATATCAAAAGTTGAATTCAATTTAGTGAAATTCATTTTAGATATTTTATAGTATTACCAGATATAATTTAGCTGCATTTTCATCATAAAGAAACAGACTAAGTATCAACATAATATGGAACACAAGCTGTTATCTGTTTAAACACGCATCGTTACAACCACCGATTGCTTATTTACTCTACTAATGACACTAACTACATATATGTATATATATATTATCATGATAAACAAATCATAATCGACGTAAATGTGTATACAGAGTGGCGACTTGAACGGTGATAATGTTCGAACACATAATTATGTCATACTACCTGCAAAATATAGGGAGTATTTCAATATACATATATCAGTTAAAAACACGTTCAAATATTTCATATTCCACTTTTCTCGGTAACTTTGAGAAAATGTGGCCAATGGAACGGTCATAGCATTGTGCGAGCATAGCGCGCGGGAAGGGGGAATGAGATAGCGAGATAGTCCTTCTTACTCACGCGCGGCCTGATACCTATCGTGCGCGAAATAAAAATGACGTGGCGACTCATTCAGATAGAAATTAGGAATATTTTACTTATGAAATTTACTTTTTTTTGTCTAATTCGTGTCGCTTTCACTTCTAATATTCACCTCCTTAAAAGACTGATACTGTCGATGCCACTCTCTGTAACACAGTATTGGTTCACGTTTGACTTTGAGTCATACTTTGTGGGATGATAAATCAGTTTTGTATAAACATTCAGTATCAGCTTATAGCTTTTAACATTACAAATATTTTAACATTACTGATAGAAATTAGAAATAGGGTTTTGTGCATGTTTCGTGTACAAAAAAATGCTCTACTCTACATTCTTTAACTAGGTAAGTGAAACTAAAAAGTGTTTTAAAAGGCTACAATACAGACTCACTAAATATTGTTCTCTATCTAGTTAATACGATATAATATTTATCTCAAACCGTGTCATATTTTTTGCACCTACCAAAAAAGTTCAGTCCATCAATAAATCGTTATGAGTTATAGTGACTAATTTTACATACAAAACGCTTTAATGTACCGATCCAACCGCAGACAATTTTTAAAGACAGATCAATATAGTCTTTATACGGACATTCAAATGTCCGAATATTATTGATGGACGTTGCAAAAAAATACAGTGCAAGACCTGCATTAAAAAGTATTAATACGCGGGAGGACGTATCGGAACGCCGCTGGGTAAGGTAAGTTAGGGTTACCACTTAACACTAATTTTATCACATTTTAATACATTATCGGTACATGGGTTTTTAGAACATATGGACACAAATTGTGAAGAACGATGCGTTAAAAGGCATTGTTACTAGAGAAAACACAAAAACAACCAACAAACAAACATTCCAAAAGTTAAATATTGTACAGCAAAAAATTGTAACATATTTTTACCTGATTTTCTGAATTAAATAGACACCATGTGTCAATATAATACTGTGTCAAAACCATCAAAGATGTTTTTTGGTTGGAAAGTTGTTAATGTTGATTTGATACAAATAATTTTGCATGTGTGTCTGTTATTAAAAATCAACAACAAATTAAAAAAAAAAGTTTGTTACGACAATTGTAAAAACGCCCACACATACATAGCTCTAAATCTTCACTAGAGTTTCTTGTTTCTAATCGCATCAGAAACTACTTGAATTGGGGATTCAAGAAAGCCAGTCACGGAACAAAAGCACATGCACTTTTTTAAACTACGTCTGAATATTTTTATTGGTTATGTTGACAACCCTACGACGCATATGCAGTAAAGTGTGCCCAGGACGTATGGGAATATAAGCTAAAATTGTCGGTTCAGTTTTTAAATAAAGACTTTGAGTGGAATTTAATATTCGTATTCGAGTCCGCAGGGTCGAGTGGGAGTGGCCGCGTTGTTCGAGTTTCACCGGAAAGATTTATATTACATGCACTTTCGTATTCATATTCGAGTGATCTGGAACTGTCGAGTTTTAGATTGCGTTCTAATATTTCTAACAGGTATTTATTTATATATCAGTATTCCGAGGGTGCAAAACAGATTCTAGGGTTTTATGTTGTCGCCACGCATTGGCTATATTTGCACCAAGATAGAACGTTGAGCCCAATATGCACATTGCACTGCAAACGCATTTATTTTTAACCTTTTACTGTGTAGCGTTTCACCGCAAGTCACCTGATGCTCGTAGGTGGTGCCAGGTTACACCTTGACTGGGAATTGGCACTCAATACTGCCGGACTACACCGATAGAGGTTCTTGGCGACGGATTTTAACTCATCATCAGCCTTTTACGTTCCCACTGCTGGGACTCTGGCCTTCTCTCAGAGAGAAAGTATAAGCTGTATCTACCACGCGGGTCCAGTTCGTGTAGGTAGATGTCGCCCATGAATGTTGTGGTTCTTGTATATGCTGGTTTCCTCACGATGTTTTTCTTCACTATTTCTATGCGATGGTAAATCCACACATAACTTTAAAAAGTCATAGATGCAGGAGCGAGAGGATTCGAACTCGGTGTAGGCGCTTTGTACATAAGTCACACGCGTTACCGTTCGACTGCCATCGCTATAATGTGGCTGCAGCTCTTTTGTCTAACTCCAACACCTATCGGTATCAGGGTCGACCAGGATTCCACAACTCCTATCACGATCCCTTCGAATATAAAATATTTAAAGGATTAAGAACGAATACTTGGCCACCTGAAGTGCCAACATAAGGGTAATAAATTAATATATGCATGCACTTTGTAGGCTGTATGCAGACAGTCCCGAGCGCGTTGCCAATGCTCAAAACGCCCCGAATCTGGGCCCTTAAAAGCGGTGGGTATTGTACGCCCATACCTCTTAACGACTATTCAATACACTGTTGAATGAACGATTGCTCTTTGCCATATAATTTGAGCGGACGAATTCGCATGATAAGAAAAATAAAAAATAACATGTGTAAAGTGATCCGGCTCAAAATTGTAAAGATGGATTGTGTGGTGAGTTAAATAAAAAAGTCCTTGGGGATTACTTATTGTTAATTAGATTTTGGTTAAGTGAACATTGCTTTCCTTGAAACTGATGGTTAACCCTACAGAAATAAACAAGTAAACATACATAGGAATTGACGCCTAACTAGGATTCCCTGTACATCAAGTATCAGAAACGTTCAATGCCTCACATTATTTGAAGCTTACCATCTGTAGAATGACCTGAAAGCTATCAGAAGTATCAAATGCAGCTTTAAATATATATTATGTAAATAACAAAATTTTGTAACATGTTTGAAAGGCTAACATTTGATAGATCTAAATCCAACAAATTCAAAAACCATTACATTCGTAACTTATAAAAAAACAGCCGCTTATAATATGTTAATTGACTTGTCGGAAATAGTAAACAAACAAAGCAACAAATATTTTTAGGGTTAAATGCGATGAAACGATAATTTCTGTTCGTCGACCAAACTGGGCCAACCCTTTCCTTGTCGGATACTCGAATCTTACACTTGACGGGGACAAAAAAGGGATAGCCCATTGTGCTCTTTAAAACAAGGTCATATCTAAGGAGTTTCTGCTTGAACAATAACGAATTTTTAATACGTTTTATTAAGATTGACATGACTGATAACTACTAGAAAAGATACATATAAACTTAACTTTAAAAGTGACAAGGTGAAACTGGTTAGAAATTAAGTTTTCGCTCTTAGTAACTATTGTATGTATGAATTATAGAAAAATCTTGTTTCACTTTCCACGATATCAAAAACTACATGAATCGAGAATTTACAACATTATACATTTTTTTTTTCAATGCACAAACGTAGGTACTTTTGTGGGAATCGAACCTGCAAACTAACGCTTCGCAGTCGGCTGTTGCATTAAATTGGTCATCATCATCACATTGGTAACCAATAAAGGCATCGTGTTTGAAATAAATTAGGACTCTAATATTGTTAATAGTTAATAAGTCCAGCTTTGAAAAATACAATTGAAGGAAACAAAACTCCTACAAAGGCAATTAAAAAAACGTTTATCAACTACCTGTTTTGCCAATCTATTGTATTCCATATCCAGTAGCAAAGCGAGAATTAAAAAACTACAGAAATTATAATTAAAGTAAATCTTGAGAAAACTTTCCGCTTAACGAGTAATAACCAAAGAACTAAAGCCAAGAACAGAAGTTGCCTTTGTTGCATCAGCAAATTACGTTTCAAGATTCTTATATTCCAAACAAATTTCCTTAGAGGCGAGGCAATTGTTTATAAAACTCCGAAGCGGGTTAAATCCACCTCGGTGAGCAACAAAAGACGCGCGGTCGTACAAAAGGGGATTTAAACGAGGTAGCAGTATCATCCATGCTAAGAGCTTACTTAAGTTTTATGGAAAGTGTGTCGGCATGAGACGCTTAGCCATGACTTCCCTTAAAGGGTTGCGCTTTTTGTTAAATCACGTTTAAAGATTCCCTTAAAGTCGATCGCACGCCGATGCTATATTACATACGTGGGTAAATCCTTTTTTTAGTTGCCTATTCGGACCGGCTTTGCGTCGTGGGGGTTC
This sequence comes from Opisthograptis luteolata, assembly GCA_931315375.2. Lineage (NCBI taxonomy): Eukaryota > Metazoa > Arthropoda > Insecta > Lepidoptera > Geometridae > Opisthograptis > Opisthograptis luteolata. Next base: position 4,668,275 of record OV928041.1, on the reverse strand, counting down.
TAAGAGGTTTTATGAAGGCTGCGCTTTTTTCCCTTTGTTCTTCGATTTAATTAGTGGGTTTATGCCATATTGTTTTAGCTCAGCTCTGTCTACAATCAATTTCGAAGTCTGACCGATTTTTATGATGATTAGTTTTATAGGTCATAATTTTATTGACGTGTAACGAATGCACGTTTTGATTTAAGCGCACTTCACGATTACGAATACATTCAACTCTCAAATCTGTTTGGTGATAAATTGAAATGAAACGGTGGAATTTTGTTAGATCTACTTTTTTCAAAATATACCTGAGCATGAGTATCTCTACTAAACCTTAATCGTTAAATTATATACAGCTATCAATAGTTACATTAACGAAGGTAAACTACCTAACGTTCCAAAATCGACATCGATAAAAAATACGAGAATGAATTTCAACGAATTCCATCTCCCGGTAGACGCATTTATCATTTTTGCTATTAAAAGGAGCAACAATATACACCCCGAAGGAGTCAGTGGGGCCATCACAATAGCAAATGATACCTCGGGGCCCAAACCGCCTGAATCCTACTTAATTAACCCCAACTACTTATTAAGGCCATAATGATCTCTTGTTTATTTAATGGCCTCAAATATGAAGGAAATACGTCGATTTAAATTCATAAGAGTTATTAGCGTCATTAATATGTTTGTGGTTTTTGGTAATGAGGTTTAATCAGATGGTAATAAGGCGTGTACAAACGAGCTTCACCTGTGCAAAATACTTTTACGTGATTTTATTATGTGATTTTACTACAGGTAAAATTATCATAATTGTATGTTTTGACATATACCGATGACAAATACGTACTGTTGAAACTTACATTGTTAAGATCTTAATTCCTTACAGACCTATTCTATTATTTATAAATATGGTAGTCTCCATTCGTTCTTATCTCGACTTTTTTAGACGGCATAAAGATATCGTAGTTATAAACAAGTTTTTGAAACGAAACCATAACAAGCTTGTAAAGAGAGACTGAGGCTCTATTGTTATCACAGATGGATCCGGATGGCATACGAATTCATGTAAAACCTTTTTTATGCTTTTAATAGTCGGTCAGTAAGGCAGGTGGTTAAAACAGGTGTGGTTAAGGCCATTTTTTCGTAATTATCCTTCAAAATATAGGGCAGAGTATCATCAGTTACAAAGTTTGTTTTAGGTTCGTTACGCTATTGTGTAAATAACGTGAAATGTTGCGCCCGCGGCTATTTTTGTCATTTTTGCTGACGTCACTTTTTGGTCGGAGTTTCTAATTTAGTTTTTTGTTGGCAGGGATGATTTTGTTTTTTTAAAGCGTTTGTTAATGTTTGTGGAGGGTTGTTTTTTGATGTTCAAACGTCGGTGCAGATGAAAGCGATAATTATTTTATCGCAGACTTGTTTCTTGTTGGTTTTTCTGATAGCCACTTGGAAGTCGGTGGTTGGTTATTTATGTGTTTTAATGCATAAATTAAAAACGGTATCTCTTTCAGATCGGTTAATTTGTGCCATTTAAGTTTAAGTATTAAGTTATTTTTATATTGATTAGGATCTGCCCCATGGTTTCGCCCGCGAGAACGTTGACAACCCCAATCTCTAGCTAGCTGATGCATTTTTCAAAAAAACTTTTTGTAACTGATATCTTCACCCTGTAAGAAACATACATGCCAAATTCAACTCTGTAGCTGGATCATTTTCAAGATTTCATTAATAATAATCAGTACTATGAAATGAAATATACCATCAAATATACTCATGGATTGTTTTGATATTAGGTATTTCAACTCATCTCAGTTAAATATCCACTTTTTTATGGAACTTTCTCTAAAATCAAATTCAAATTCTTCAAATCTTTATTTAGTAGGATACATAATATGATCACTTTAAAACGTCAAACTTAAGACTAGCTACGCCTGTTCCAACCTCCTGGCGCCGGCAAAAGAACAGGCAGGAAACGCCCGGCAGGTAATTACTTTGGCGCGATCAATTTTACAATTTTAATCTTATCAATTATAATCTAATTGATTGAATTGGAGCAAGTTCACTACATACAATCCCGAGCTATTTTTTAAAATATAAATCTTGTAAATCTACCAAATAAATGTAAATTTTACATTACCACATGACCACATGACACTGAACAACTGAGTGACTTTATTTTGTGACGCTACATCCAATCAAAGAACTTTGCCAGACACGCAGACATAACAGTTCTAACTTTACACTTCAACTTTGAACCAATTGTAAGGACCAAGGCCCAACTTCATCCACCTGACCGCAGACACAGAGGCAAATCGCAGACATGCTTTTAATTAGCCTCCTAAAACTACTGTGTACATCGTTTGTACAAAGACAGCCACAATACTTTGCATGCGGCGCTTCGTATAAAGTATCCATGTTATGTACCATGACATCAACTGTTTTGCATTCAAGTGCATGTCAGTGTTATTGTCCAGCATTGTACGTTTCAACCACATTATCTTTTTCATCGCGACTTTCTAATTACAGGCCCTAAAGTTCTTGCGGTTTTGGAAATAGGGTTTGATTTTGCTTGAAGTGCGTGGTTGGAGATAGCAAAGTTACATTTGTTGCGTAGGCCAGTGTTCGCATTGTGCATTGATATTTTGTATGCACATTTAAATGCGGTCATCTATGCCTAGCAACGTCTGGACATTTTAATACGCGACTGAAATCCAGCGAAACGGAAAATTTTCAATGGAACCTGCGTAGACATTGTTTTGAGTAGGCTTCCTGTTATATCACGGTGATGAAGATTCTATAAACTGTGTAACTGACAGATGTTATATAAACTTACAAACATGCATACGTACAGTTTGTTATCGGACCATGCATTTGCTCGGTGTGTGGCGACAGAAAGACGTGTCCTACCAGGATAACAGCATTAACAGCTACGTGCTAAGTTGCCAATTTGGTAGCCATTTTCATTTACAAGATCTGACACGCAAGCAAACTCACCGAACCAAAACGTCCCAAACTTACTTGCTTATAGGCATGCCTCCGTTTTAATATCTTTGAATTGAGATGCTTATATTAACACGTTTCTAAGAATACCCATGAGCAAGATAGCTGGTTGAAGAAACGATTAATACGACATTGAATCTCGTCGACGCCTAGATACTGAAATTAACTGCTTAGAAAGCATGAATTGATAATAGTACCTAACTCTTTTTATTTGGTTTTATTACTGAAATAGTTTGCGCTTGAAAATGTTGTCACATCCCCTTTTTTCTTTCATTTTTAGAGCTAGTGGCCAACTCTACTATCGGAGTCTTCAGGAATTCCTCTGAATTCTTCCGTTGTTTTGTTACTTCTTAGGTTGATAAAAGATTCAGCACAAGACACGCAAGAAACGGTTTACCAATCCATAGTAGGTATTTGTTCAGATTTTGTCATCGATAGGATCTAATAGATTCTTGAGTGAAAGTAGTCCTCAAAACATAAAAGCCACCAAAAGACTAAGTAATCATTTATGATAATTTGGAGACTAAACTTCAAGCACTACTGAAATTACAAACACGAAATCGTAATAGACATACAAATTAGGTCATAAAGTTCTATCAAATGATTGCCACACCGTCGAGGCAGACGATTGCGTGCTTCCTTTATTAACTTAGTCGCAGGTCCTGATCGATAAATGAGTTGTAGGTAATTTGTTTTCATGGGCGGTGCAAAAACAAAGTGGATTGACCTGCTGCGGTGGCTTCTGCTGACTGATCGCGTGTCCCGTCGCGGTTGGGACGTGGAAAAAGCAACGGCGATGGAAACAATTGAAGATACTCTGATGTCTGAATGTAGATTTTTATTTAAATTTCAGCCTACTTAACATTAACTTAATCTATCTATAACTTACCTACAGTTTTTCTTTGGAAATTCAATTCCATTGTGACGTAGTTGTGATGATACTGATTCTTGAACTGAGTGCGTCATGTTCGAATCTGAAAAAAAAAGTAATCTGTGAGTTTTACTAACACTTAGATCAAATACATGCAGATTAGTTAGCAAATAAAAATGTTTTAACAACCAAAAAACGAAGAAAAGAATCCTAGCGTAATCCGAGAAAAATGCTATCCAAACAGTTAATTTCACACAAGGATTTGAAACACGCTTTTTGTGAACGTGACGACACATCTAAAGAGCTGAATTAGCCACCAGCGCGAATATATTTAGTGTGAACCAATGTGTTTGGCATACAAATATGTCTTTATTTTTATAAAATGTGGATTTACCTAAACAAAAGAAGCACCTCCTTGGCTGAATGCACAAACCGTGCGAAGCAATGAAAAAACAAGTAACTGCTGCGTAACCAAATACAAAAATGTCTACGGTCTACAACAGTAGAGACAAAAATGTATGTGTTATTGAATTTTTGGGATTGATTTGTTTCTATTTAATAAATATTGAGTGTTTTAAATTTTGGTAAACCTACAAACCTTGTGTTTTGTTCTAGTTGGCTTCCTTCCTCAAATTATAGACATGACCCAAAAACCTGTTGGCTTGCAATGGGACCGGGTTGGATGTCATCCACATGCCAAATGAGCATTGAGCCAAGATACTAACATAGTGGTCCCTTAACAATAAAAGACAGAAACGCGACAGTCTAAATAAAAAGATGCTACGACGACATTCGTGAAAAGCTGAACTGAGAAAATAAGTTTAAGACAAAAAGCAGTTGTGAAATAGTAACTAAGTTTGCATAATGATCTAGTTCCTCGTATTTCAACGTTGGTTCACACGGTTATCTATTTAATATAGAGACACTTCGTACTAGATTCCAAAAGTTGTATAGCAATCGTTGAGCTAAATATAAAACAACGTGTGAATCTTATGTCTCAATATTATGAGTGACGTCTACACAGTTTTGTAGCTACAAAACTAAAGGGCCATATTTAGACTTTTGTTGGTAATAAGGTGTCACCAAGATCCAGAGATGAAACGTCTTTGATCGTACTGAAATCAAAGCATTCTGCTAACAAGGACTGTGACAGATTTATAGCGTCTTACAAGAATTCCATAACGAGACTATTCTTTTATAGAACAGATTCATTTTAATTCGCCCGAAACGGCCGGAACTGTGTTTTGGCGCCTTGTTTTGGACTTAATTTGGTTGTTTCTAAGATGGGATTGGACTTTTAATAGTGTGCATGGAATGTTATAAAGGTGATAAATATTTAGATTATTTACCATTTTTGTCATATTCGTTTTTAGTCTGCGTTTTTGTGAAATCAAAGTTATATAAATTGTACAGAACAACAGACGCTTTGTCAGATTTAGAATTTTCTCATTACTATTCAGAATGTGATTTGGAAATGCAATTTTAGCTTTCATAGAAAAACAGAAACGTGTGTGTCTTTTACATATCAATCCGTAGTGTTGATTGTTGCCTTTGTTTCGAAATTTTCTAACCGTTTCAACACCAAAAAATATAAATTACCTCATTTTATTCTCATTATTACGCTCCATAATGTCAATTCAACGTGACACGCATACCGACAGCCAATAACAGGACAGTTCCCCATCATTTAGCAAGCGCGGTCAATGTACGATGTTCATTGGTTTCTGATTGACTCCAGACAATGCGACCGTCACGGTCAGCAAAAGAAACCATGGTCCGTCACTGAACAAAACAAGAATGACCAATTCCCAAGCATGAAAAAGCTCAAAACCTCTAGTTCATTAACACTTTCGCAATTGTTTTTACGCTTCTTTAATTGTGACCAATGTGCAATGCTTACGGCTTCGATTTTCTTTCCATTATTTACGAAGGTATCACAGATAGTGTGACAGAAATGAGGATCGATTCAAAAAATGATAAATGTAATGTGTCAAGATTCAGGAACACAAAGATGGACCTTACAAAAATACCGCATGAATACTTTTTAATGCGCCAACGATACGACCCATGCTTTGTCGCGAATGACAATAGATTTTTTGCGTGAGACTGCGATCTTGAAATTTACTTTTGAGGTATTCACATAAACTGCATTTATATGAAGTCGTATCTGCGGAGGACAAAGGGTGGCTTCGCGGTCCGAGAAATGTATGACAGCTGCAGAGTTTCCGAGCCAGCGCCCATAACCTAGCGTGAAACGCGCACGAATCAACAAAGAGACCGTTAGAAATAACAATTCGTATTACATTTAAATCTCTTGACATCCAGTTGATGAAGTGTAGCCACACCTACCAATCGAATCTGCCATTGTAAGTCCTTTTTGGCCGATTGCAAATCGATTACTGGACAATGCAGTATCTGCGGCTAGAAGTGGTTTTTAATAGTTTCCACAGATTTATGCGGTCACGGCCCATTGACGCACCCACTAGCTTCAAAAGATTTGCAGTTACGGTCAAATTATAAATTAGGTGGAAATTTTCAGTCGTGCTTCAATGCTGCGGCTAAGATCAGTACACTTCTAAGTCAATAACTAATCTTTTAAGAAAAGTTTGATTATTTCATTTGGGACCACGATCTTCATAGTTCCTCTAGCGGCTAAGTGGTTGGGCTGCTTGAACCAAAGAGCTATTTGTTGGTCGAAGAACTGGCCATACATCATCACTAATTCTTCCATCTACCGCATACATTCAGATTAATGATAGCACATAATATTTTTGATCAAGATCTTGGGCAGCGTAGTTTCAACGGTTAGACCTTATGACTGTATAGTGTATACTCGTAGAACGATGCACCAACTTTAAGAATTACATAACTGTAAAAAATACTCGTAAAGTTCTTTGACACATTCCCCATCACAAACCCAACAAAACTTCAGAAATGTTTCGCTAACTTAAAGTATTTTCTTAGGACCATATTCAATCAAGATAGCATTATGCAACCAAATGGGCTCTATCAATCAATCTGAGACGTTATTGTGGTGACCTGCATCAGTTTTGATGGACATTTTTGGGGCGAAAATATGTCAGTGCGTTGTTACAAAAATACATCCAACGATAATGTGTACAAAAAAATGAAGTTACTTTTGTTTATTGAAAGCTTTTACGTTACAAGGAAATGTATGGCAAGTCATTATTTAAAGGAATTAGGTATAAGACTATCACCTGTAGGTATGTGCTTCATAAATGTCATTTTTGTCAACTAAAATTGATAAAAATATTCATTAAACAGTATATGAACGATTGCCTACACACACAATACACAAGATAGGTACATCAAGGCTAGTTTTATTTCACTGAGACTTATTAATTACCGATTTCCTAATCACATCTTCCGCTCGAATGCAATGTGTAATCGATAAGAAAGCAGGCAGCTGAGCGGTAACAGTTTAGCATTCGATCGGCTCCTCTGCGACACAGATAAGCTAGTCCCAAGCCTGATAATAATCTGTATTCAGTAACGAAACCAATTGTCCGTATAGATTTTTTTACAAAACGTTTGTGCGACCATATTCGATTGCGTTTTCGGCACGATTTCGGCGCAGTTACTCGAAAGATACTTGGTTGAACAATAGATAGATGTCGTATTGATATACGATATACCTGATGTTTTTCTGTGTTATTATATGTTGTATTGTGGATGAATACAAAAGGTTGAGGTTACTCATTAGTTGTCAAATTCACAGAGGAAATAATAGAGTACGTTTGGTGTATTGTTGGGGTACAAACTGATAACTATTGCGTTTAAGTATTGGGGTAATGTTCCGATGAACGAAATGTTTAAATTTTTAACCCTCCACGAAAAAGTGGGGTATCATTAGTTTGCAGAGTATCTGTGTGTCTTTCTGGACATCTGAAAGACAGCGTCAAGTATGTAGCTCTTTTTTAATATTAAATTAATAACTCGATCACATTTTAATTCAACCACATTCCATCCCTCATTCAATTATTTTTGTATAAAGTTAATCCTCACTAAAATACTTACTAGTTGCACCCCGCGGTTTCAACCGCGTCTTCCCGTTATCCCGCGGGAACCTTTTTGATATAAAGAGTAGTCTTTGTGCTATGTGTAGTTACGGTGATACGTGGTAACAACCATTCACACACACACACAAACTGTCGCATTTCTAATATTAGTAGGATAGGATAATTTTTCACATTTTTCCCTAAATAACAAAAAAATGTGTCACAAAATGTAATTTGAAGACAACCTGTTATTCAAAACGAGACATATAAATTTATAGATGCCAAATACTTGCCGAAAATCTCCAGTACTTCTAAATCCCAGTGGGCAGTCACTGTGAACAAAGCTCGTGAGGCTTACACAGTACAACAATGAGTATCCAGTAGTCCTCTCTCATTATTAAATTCTACGGAAGCAGTATTACGCCCAAATGTCATTGTTACCATGTTTTTGCTACGACTGCTTCTACCGTTTGTTTTCTTAAACATAATAGGGTTAAAGAAGCTATTGTTGGCATCTGTTGCTTACCTTCATGGAACAGCAGCCAAAATATTGTTTGTTTTATCATCGAAAGCTTTCAAGAGGTGACATATGGACGTTGGACTGGTTCTCTGTTTAATTTATGGGCTGGTGACCGCGGAGTGAATTTAGTTATATTGTTTTGTTTTTTGAAAGTAGATTCGTGTTAACGCCATTGTTTTGGGATTCAATGGCCACACACCGTTGCTAATTTATGTAAAGCTTCGATTTTGGATGGGAATTTCAAGGCTGGAAGTGGTTTTTAGTGTAATCCTTCATTTCTTCTGAATTTATTTTGTGTCTTATCAAGTTAGTTTACCTCATATTAAAATCAGTACTTTTAGGATTCCGTACTTTTGATGAAATCTTTCAACCTTACAAACTTTTTAGGATTACTCTCACGAAAAAACTTTGAGACTTTTATTAGTTCAATGTCAAGTCTGCCAGTCTGTCTGTCCCACGTTATTTTCTCCAAATTAACCTGTATAAAAGATGTCGAAATTTAGTGCAGATATGGAGTAAGAACCATGGTTTTAAGGTAAAAATACACTGTTTCAAAAGAAAAGAATTGAAGTACCTGAGTGTGAATTTAGAAGTCAATAAAATTATTAGTTGATTTACTGATTAATTAGCAAGAAATATATACACACATAATTATATACATTGACATTGTACATGATTTGTGTCCTTATGAGTGTTTCTAGTAAATCACAAGGTTTGTTACCTATAGTAAGTACCTTTAATTCTTATAATATGAAATTAGGTTCCCACTAGATAGCGGGCAAGTTGTCTGATATCTGATGCTGTGAAGTATACACGTATATCATATAACGAGTACTACCATACTTGATGCAGGTGTTGTTTTTGCTAACGCTACCAAGAATCGTTATGGCAGTTACGCCATAGGTTTTGTCATAATACACTAAACAAGAAAAAACGTCAACTAAACGTACGGTAAGCAAAACATTACGAAAACTACACTACACACACACACACACTACACTTACTAGATTTTTATGTCATTTCTATATGCTATACCCTAACAGGGTCATGTTGTGATTTTACAATTTGCATAAATAAATAAATAAATAAATAAATAAAAATTATGGACATTTCTACAAAAAAAATATAAAACTTTGGACACATCAAGACGAATCATATGAGCCCAAACTCGAGGGGTTTACTAATAGCCACTGCAGAGATCCCCTACCCACCTTCCGGTTGCATCAGGTCAGGTCGATGATACCAAATTATTGCATTGTCACCGACATTACATACACATACAAAGTTTCAAGTCGATACGACAATTAGAAATAGGTGAAAATTGACTTCTAAGATTTGATTACATTGTTAGTTAGTTAGTTCCAAGTCGAGCTAATAAAAGTGTTTTAATAAACTAACTGAGATGGCACAACGACCCAAAGTGAGTCTTGGCCTCTAATTATAAAAGATGCCACTTCAGCTTGCGCCACCTCCTGCCAGTCGAAAGCAGGATGTAGTCCTCCAGCATTTTGGGGGTTAACATCCCTCCCACGTCAAAAGACTTATGTTGCTTCACTCTAATTTCTATTTTATAACCGATATTTTTTTATAAGATAGGTAAAGTACTGTTTAAAATAATTTCACACATTTTATTTCTCACCTCGTTAAACCGATTTCCTTTAATCAGTCCTTAATAGTTAACGACTCTCGTTACGTAATCACATAACCATAAAGAGAAATATCAACTCATTAAACATTAGAAGCTGGTTAAGTGATTGTTGAATGAAATTAGAAAAAGGTATACATATTATCTTTATTAGAGACATTAGAATCGACAGGCTTTAATGAAAGTTCCAATGAAGCAATTTTAAGGAATGACTGCAATTAAAATCAATCGAGTAGGTACCACGTATCCGACGAACCGGTTTTTATTACTGTGAGAAACAATAATTTTGATTGTAAAATTGTTGGTTTATAAAAACATCGATAGCGTAACGATAATAGAGCACTTGAGTAATACACTGACTTGTAAGTACTTAGTGATACTGATTACTGACATAAAATATTAGTAACTAGCGGTTCACCCGCGTGGGCTACAGTTTATCGCGATAAAAAGTGCCCTATGTCCTTCCTCAGGGTTCTGTATCTCCGTACCAAATACAAGCATAGCGTAGTGCTACCTTCGATTACACATTTGTTGTTTAATATAACGTGACTAGTAGTCAAGATCAAAGATCAGATATAAAAAGTTGATTTGTAAAGTCATCGTCCTCATCATCAGCTGGAAGAAGGCCACTACTGAACATAGACTTGCCCTTTTAAACGCCACCATGAACTGCTCTACCCATTTGCATCTATCAGCTCCCTGCGACTCTTACAATGTTGTCTTGAGAATCATTCTTGTTCGTCGAGCGATGTGGCCCTCCCAATCCCACTTCGAGCTTCACTAGAATCGTCTAGTAAAAAAACTTACTTAAACGGTTAACATACTTATGTTTGTTTTATTTGTTCAAATTACACATTTGGTTAGAGTTCAGCGGAAATTACACAATTTTTTAATGGTCATGATTGGCAACAGTGTAAGTTTTATACGTTCACTATGCAATTTAGATAATCATGTTATACTATTTTGAAAAAAAATTCAACGCATGAAATGCCAATACAGGGTCGAAGTGTCAGACACAGGTTAGTTTAGTACTAAATGCTATGCCACATTATGCAAAATAACGAAATCATCGATCAGTAGTTTATAGTCATGATGGGTCAGTGGTAGTGACGTTGGAGCGACCCGTAGCTCGTGGGTTTAAATCCTGCAATAAGATTGAGCTTCCGGTGAAGGAAAACGTCGTGATGAAACCATAGCTTGGTGGTAGGGCATTTTCTTGTGCTCGCTTGACTGCTACTCACAAGTTAAAAACTGTCACCATGCACCTATCTGTGTTCTGGCAGTCTCACTTGAAAGCCAGTTCCCTGTCTAGACGTAGCGTGGCTTCACCTGCGAGCATAAAAAACATGAAAAAAAAAATGTTAAGAAGAATAAACACACGTCCCTATATGTAAATTCCAAGAACTTCTTTTAGAAGTAAAGATCGATTTTTGCATCACTCACAACGGCGAAGAAAATAATTGAACAAGTTTTATTGAGACAAAGTTATACCACAGTTCAACCGATAAAATAACGATTTATGAAACCCTAGTACATCACAACCACACGTCAAAGGGCGAATCAGGGAAATCGTATAACGGATCGTTTATCCTTTCGATTTGTATTCATTAAGTTAATTACTAAGTTTTCTGGAACATATTGCTTGATAACGTTGCTACTCGATGATGACACTTCTAATAAGGGTTTTGTCTGTACCATTTGTGTTTTGTTTTTAAGTATGGTGCAATTAATTCAAGCAAGGAGCACAATGTATATTATACCTGATGTGGTTGAAGGTGGTGCTACGTTACGACTAGACTGGCAGGTTCAATCTACTACCACTGAGCCATCTCTGCTTTATCAACTGAATCAACAAATGATCTTCAACAACGAATCGACTGCATTAAACTCTAGTGCAGTAGCACAAAACGTCATCTTCCCAGCACAAACCATTTAAAATTTTAATAATAGAGTAGTTAATCTCAATACGTGGTATCCGTCCATCGGCATTGTGGGTGTTTTAATTAACTAAATTGCTTTATCTAGTAGAGACAATAGCATCGACGATGGGGAGGGAGTTTTATTAACACGTATGATCCCTATCTGTGTCAAGCCATACGGGTGGGCACTAGGCAAGTTTACTTAACAAATGGAATAGATTTGTTTGATTTTAATCAGCGGGTTTACTCTAATTTTAAGTTAATTTTGTTGTTTTAGAGTTTCTGTGCGTGATAAAATCAAAAAGGAAGAAATTCGGCGGAGCACCAAAATCACCGATGTAGCTCTTAGAGTTTGTAAGTTGCAGTAGCAATGGGCAGGCCACATAGCTCGACAAACCGATAACCGATGGAAAGTTGTCGAGAATTTCCTAAAACTATTTCATCTTTAACATATTAGGTAAGTATTTAAGACATAAGAATATTGATTGTAAATAAGTACTCTTAGATAGGTACATGTTTTTGTTCAAGTCCATAATAACTCTGATTAGATATCTATTGGACAATTGTTGTAACGTGTAGGGTATATATTAACTGGTCCTTCGCTTCGTCCGGTGTGATGCGTCGTATACGTTTCTCTTTCGTTAGTTTGTTATGCCCTTTGTGACACTTACCATGAAGTTTTACATTGTTCTAGTTTTGAACGTCTCTGTATTTATTTACTTGAGTAGTGTACTAATCTACATCTAGGAATTCATGCTTTACTCTTATATTTTTATTTGTAGAGTGCTGTAATGTGAGATATAAAATCCGTATGGAATCTAATACCTCGTTTCCTTGCCATTTCCTTGAAAACCTTCATTGTGGAGACGAGAATTCTTTGATATTGTCTATTTTAAGGTGATGTGATACATTCTTTGAACCTTAGCCTTTGAAGGATCATCGATCATTTGTATACGATATACAAACAAGATATTGTCACCAGAAAATGAGTTTCGTTTCCTTATGGCTGCTATTTTTCCGGGTCTTTGGAAAACAAGTGTTGTGTGTGTTGATTAATTGTCACGTGATGTTAACAGTAGATGAATTCTGCATCACGCTACACCTAGATAGGGAACTGGCTTATTATCTAGACCTGGTAACATAGATTAGATACATATTATACATACCATATTCTCCTTAATCCTTGAAACGATCAAAGTTACCCTTTACTAACGCCCGAAATCAATAATCGATCCTGATCCGTTATCCGCGGTTTTGGATCGTGATGTCATGTCATAATATATCATTTAAGTAGTAAAGCTTGACATACTAGTACTAAAACAACATAAATATTATTATGACATGGCATATCGATCTAAAACCGCGGATAACGGATCAGGATCGATTATTAATTTCGGGCTTAAAACGCTCACTAATAATAATGTAGTGAAGACAAAATAGTAGTTATCAAAATCAAACAAGACCTAATTTCAAATGACAAACAAAATTATCTTTAAATTATCCGTCATATTTACAAATGCACTTGTGTACATTAATCTATCTATTGTTTACATTGTCGAGGTCAGGGACTACTGAGAATTTCTTAGGACGTTAAATAATACGATAAACATAACCTGTTGGGTGCTGTTGCTGGGTACAAAGTGCTATAACAAATATTGTTGAAAAAAAATCAACTATATACTACTTTAATAAATTAAAAATAATCTTTTTATATGTGTGTTTAGTTTAATGTAGTACCGTTAAATAAAGTAATAGTAGTAGTATTGTTCTTTAATTTAAAATATGACATAAATTAACAAAACCATTAGATCATATTAGCTTACAGAAAGGTCGATGGAAACAAAATTAACAAACCAAAGATCAATGTCAACTGATCAGAAAAGATAAATTTCAAGAATCTAATTTTCCCATGTCCCAATAAACCTGACTTATGCCACCTACTATTTCAATTACCCATAATATTTACGAGCGACTGAATTATTATGACAAAATGCCTAACAACGAATAGCATCCGCATAATTCATAAGAAAAACTTTCTACAATACAACAAAAGCTTATTGAATATGATAACTACAATAGTAGTAAATAACTGAATCGGTATGCGACTCTCATATTTATGTTCTACTAAATTGCTATATAGTGTAATGTAATAATGTCAATTTACATATATTTTCTATAACATTTACATTAGGATGTAATGAATTGAGGCAGAATGATCTCGTCTGGAAAGGCATCTGGGGTTGAAACTCACTGAGCTCGTAATGTGCCATCACATAGTCACCTAACATCACGTGACTTCAATAAAATAAAATAAATATATATCGGGGACCATTGCACGCAAATTGACCTAGCCCCAAATTAAGCTTGAAACTTGTGTTATGGGTACTAGACAACGATATACATACTTATATAGATAAATAAATACTTATAATAATATAGATAGAAATATCCAAGACTCAGGAACAAATATTCGTGCTCATCACACATAATTATATTTGCCCTTACCGGGATTCGAACCCAGGACCGCTAGCTTCAGAAGAAGCTTAGAAGGCAGAGTTACTACCAACTCGACAAAGCATCCTGTAAAATAATAAAAAAAAACTATATGAATAATATTATTAGTTTGTTGATTAATCTTTTGATTAGAAAACGGACGCATTTAGCTGTTAATAACATAACTATTATGTGTTAGCATTTTCTGTTGCCTCGAAGGAAACTTTTCCGGGATAAAAAGAGGCCTACATATTAATCTAGCTAGAGTCTATGCTATTTCCACTATAAAGTTAACTCAAATCCGTTGTGACTTTTCAGCGTGTAGAATTGAACAAACATACACTCACTCACTCCCAAATCAACAATATGAAGGTACTACATACCTACATTGGTGTGACAACGTGATGTGAAGTAGTGTGAAGTGTGATATGTGCGCACTTTTTTCCAAAAGTGCGCACATAAACACACACTCCCACACACACTAGAGGAAGTTTGACTTTCTACTGATTTTTTTTGTAAATTCTAACCAGTGGGACTTAAGAATCTATTTCTGAACCTGGTAGGTTTTGGGGCTTAGTTAACGCGCGTGTAAAGACCGGAGACTTAAAAGTACGCCCACAGCACAAACTTATAAAGGCCAACAGCTAGGAAAGTTTAATTTAAATATTATTAAAGACTGGCGTTTCAAAATTACGGATTAGTTTCAACAGAAAATCAAACGTTAACTTTAAGTTGTTCTTGAATTCATTGTTACATTCATCATCATCATCATTATCAGCCTTTCACGTTCCCACTGCTGGGACTCCGGCCTTCTCTCAGAGAGAGAGTATGGGCTGTAATCTACCACGCTGGCCCAGTGCGGGTTGGTAGATGTCGCATGCCCTTGAATGTTGCAGTTCTTGGACATGCCGGTTTCCTCACGATGTTTTCCTTCACCGTTTTGAGCGATGACAAATCCGCACATAACTTATTCAGTCATAGGTGCGGGGCCGAGAGGATTCGAACTCGGTGTCGGCGTCTTGTAAGTCGCACGCCTAAACCGTTCGGCCACCATCGCTCTTGTTACATTCGTTTTGTTCAATATTTATTTGAAAGAAAAGACCACTAATTATTATTTTCCGAATTTTGTATGCCGTACGTTTTGTCGACTAGTCCACCAATTTAAAGTTGCTCAGCGAGCTATGGAAAGGGCTATGCTTGGGGTTTCTCTGAGGGACCGAATCAGAAATGAGGTGATCCGTCAGAGAACTAAAGTCACCGACATAGCCCACAGAATTAGCAAGCTGAAGTGGCAGTGGGCTAGTCATATAAGCCGCAGAACCGACAACCGATGGGGTAGGCGTGTTCTTGAGTGGAGACCGCGACTTGGCAGACGTAGTGTAGGACGCCCTGCAACAAGGTGGAGCGACGACTTGCGACGAGTGGCTTCTAGTAGTTGGATGAGTCGAGCCAAAGACCGGGCTCAGTGGCGTACCTTGGGAGAGGCCTATGTCCAGCAGTGGACTGATACGGGCTGATGATGATGATGATGATGTATGCCGTAAATCTAAGCTGTGGTATAGTAATAATTTTGATTGATCAGCAGTCCGGCATAATTCGGTCAACCTGAGAAGTAAAAATCGAAATACGAGACGTTTTGATGTTATTGTAACGGACTTTTTAAAACACTTTTTTTACGTATAATGTAACTGATTGTTTGTTAAATAAGTCTTAGGCAAGCAAATTAATTCAAGTTTTCAAATTTCCCTCAGATAGTGTAGGTGATTACGTAAGTGTTGATTAGTTACAAATCTCATTCAAAAATGTAAATTAGCCTATGTTGAAAACCTTGTCCACACCTATGTTCCGTTGGACCTTACATAAAAAGTTAAACTGAATCAATTCACAACAACGTACGAGGTCATAAAATCATTTAACCAAACCTTCGACAGCTTAATCTGTAACTGTATCTTATTTTACTGCAATTTAACGACGAAGATGTATAAATTCTTTCTTTATCAGCTTTTTGTAATCGATTTCGTAAACGTGGACCGGTAAATGTATCGATGGATATGTCTCGGTGTTAATAGACAGAAATGACAACCATATTCTTACGCTCGAAATTAATAATCGATCCTGATCCGTTATCCGCGGTTTGGATCAATATGTCATGTCATAATATGTCATTTTAGTACATATTACTACTAAAACCTTGGCCTTGATTTGGCTTGACTTCTTTGTAGTGCTCGTGGTTATAGCTACTGCTAGTCCAAGTGGTCGTATCAGATCAACCAGGTTATGCAAGATTCGGGATCGGGCTCAGTGTTGTACTTTGGGAGAGGCCTATGTCCAACAAATGGACTGTAACAGGCTGGTGATGATGATGATGATGAAGCAACATTCATCGCCATCAATTGTATGGGTGACTACTTATATAGTGGCATCTTCAGCTCAGCGCTACCGTGCTTTAAAGGGCATGTCATCAATCCCAGCTGTAACAGACGTAATCAAAGACCTTCAAGCGGTCTGAAACTCACCTGACCTGATGTGGTCGAAGGTGGCGCCATGTTATACTGGGAACTAGATCTCGAGTAATGCTGTCTCAATCGATTGGTGCTTGGTGACCGATACTTAACTTGAGAGTGGTGACCAGCTTACTATGTCTGATCACGATGTTGTCCTTCACCGAAAGCTCAAGCTCATGTATAGGTATAGAGAAGAAACAAAAAATAATAATACGGATTATACTCAGAGAAAGTAAAGTTGTTTTGTATCCTTAAAATAAAATATTAATCCCATTGAAAAAATTAATTGATTTAACATACGGATGAGATGAAGCTGTCATTGACATTGGACATAACTAACTTTGACACCAACCGATTGCTTCTAGATCTGTGGTATTGATGAGTGGACGCGTCTCCATTGTGATTATGGCCTCTTAATTTACTCTAAGCCAAGTTCATTTTCATGGCAACACTCTAGGAACTATAAACTATTAGGAACTAACTATTGGAACTATTTTTTTAATTCTTTCAAGTTTATTTTTATACGTCACTCTGAGGTAATTTTATAGGAAACTTTGCTTTTAACTTAGTAACACAATATTTGCACACTACTGCTGAACATAATATTATAACTGTTGTACTTAGCATGGAATGACTTTCTGAAGGGTCTACAAACATTGGGCGGCCGCCATGGTTTCGTATGATGAGGCGGCGGGTGCCGAATTGTCGACGGAATGTTTCTTTAGTAAGTACACACACTACACACACACACACACACGCACACGCTGACTTTCCCTCACCAAACGAGATGTCTTGATTATTTAAAAGCGATTGTTGTTAACGCTTCCGTTGCTGGACATAACGCTCTCTCAAAGTACGCCATTCCGATCTTCAGCTTCTCCCACCCAACCAGCCCGCCATTTAGCCTGTGATAGCAGGGCCGAATGCCGTACGTCAAATTAAACGTATCGTATCAATAAATGCAACACCACAACCATAAACCAGTACACGACAAGCAACGACAAGAGGAAGTCAATGGCCTTACCTACATAAAATACGTGTGTAATTCACCGATTAATTAAAACCTATACAACCGTGACCGTACGTAATTACTGCTAGATTTGTGTTACGTTTAGTGCATAAGCTTTTATGGGCCGAGTTTATGTGCCTTGTACAGTCAACTGCAAAAATACGCTTGGAAAGACCCAGCCACCCACATTCAAAATAACCATGAATGGCTGAAGAAATAAAACACCATCTACAATTTTGTTTCTATGTGGATTAATTGTTGATTTGTTACATGAATGTTTGAGTTTAATAACTTCCTTTCTGAGAGAAGTTTTGTTTCCCAGCAGTGGGAACTTATTAGGCCATTGGGTTAATGATGATGAATAGTGTATTTGAACAGTTTTAGTTTAAACCTTTCAATATGGAATGCTACATAAACATACGTTACCTTCTTTTGAACCGACGAAAAAATAATTAGGAATTCTCATGTTCTCTATATAGGTGTAGCGAGATGCCACCTCTCATCACTTCATCACTTAACAATAGGTGACTTATGGTCAAGCGCTAGGGTAAGTTAATGGTTGGTAGAATACATATTTTGTATGCTGCTGACGATACATACAATACAGTATCTACCTACATGCATACTTTGAATGTGAATGAATGCTGCTAGGGAGTGTTTTGTTTTTTGTTTCGTGTAGGAAGTCGTTTTTATTGAAATGCCGCACTTGCCTATACCACCTATACTTAGTTATATGCTATGTTGTTGTGTTATATGCTTAGTTTTTAACTGATTTTAGGGAACGAAAAAAATACGACAACGAGTAGGATATGTAACTTCTGTATAGTTATCATCTGTTCTGTATCGTAAACTTACACTTTCCCGTTTTTTACAATGAAAATCATGCGACGATTTTTGCGGCTAAAACTTAACTTTTTAGAGGTTATGGGCCCACTATAAATTATTACTTGCTGTTGCAAAATACATAAACACCTTTAGGTGTAATAACAGCTTAGTTATGTGACTAATTACTTTTAGATTAAAATCAGTATCGGTATATTAGCAATGTTAGTACCATCGGAGCGTTAACTAACATGCCCTGAATGGCCAATACGCCGTAATGTTCAAAATTAGCTTTGCTTCCTGCGATGTATTTTTGGAATTTATTGGATGTTATTAGTCAGAAACAGAAACTATATTGCTGGCGTAATTTTCATTTTCAAATAGTCTACAAATCATTTGCCAAGTTGGTCATTATCATCATCAGTCTGTGTTAGTCCACTGCTGGACATAGGTCCCTTCTATGGTACGCCACTGAGCTCTGTCTTCAGTTCTTCTCACCCAACTGCTTCCAGCCACTCGGAGGAATTCGTCTCTCTACCTAGTCGTAGAGTCGTAGACACACACTACGTATACCAAGTCGTGGTTTCCACTCAAGAACACATCTACCGGTTACTGACCAATTGTTGATCAATGATCCACAACCCATTTTTAGCGTTACGTTAACCAATGTAGGTACCAAAGTTACTTTAATTACCCGGAAAAGAATTTTATAGGTTCCAGCCTTTTCTTTAGGCATTATGGGTCTTTATACTCTTTATCCAAGGTAAGGACAATCGCAGGACATTACTTTATCTAGACAGTTAGTTAGGGATGTTTATTCAATTATTATGTACATAATATTATAAACATATTTCTACCTTTGTATTCCATGGAGGAGCAAACAGCGTGTCATTCTCATTCCTGACTATCACATATTTTTTCTGCACACTAAGTAGCTTTACTGACATTGAATTTTTATAGTGTCAAACTTAGCTGTCGCTATACGCTGTCATCATGTCAATGCCTACTTTAAATTCTGTACCTCATTCACCAATGCCTTTCCGAATGCCCCTCAATTCACACACAAAGCCTGCTACCATTCCTCAAACGTGATTCACTGAATCATACATCAATTTTGACTCTTGTAATTTGGTCTGAGACAATTCAAGGAACCCAGCAGGCCTTGGCTCCGCATCCGTTTAATTGTAAACAAAACAGTAGCCAAAAGTAACGAAACAGTTTTGCAAGTTGGTGGTCTTTGTCCTTTATTTTAACGCGTTGTTTGATGTCTCCGTGATCTTATCAGTAGGGGGGACTAGATCACTTGTTCCGTAACGAATAATTTCTAATAGAAATACAAATAATATTGATGCATCCCGCATGAACCTTTATCTGGATAGCCGATGTGTTAATCTAGGATATAAGCTCAAGGTTAGAGTGAACTGGTACTTTTTACGCTTGCGTGTTACACCGTCGACTGCATCATCGTTTAGGAACGGGCCGGATAGCTAAAAATTACCATCTCTAATCTAAGTTTTACTTAAATCCATAGAGCCGTTTCAGCGTGTAGAAGTTACAAAGACACTTACTCACTCACACACTTTCAAACCTATAACATTGGTGTGATTGGTGTTATCCAGCTCAAAATGTGTGCAATGCAAGCTTATTATCTCGTCTGTGCGGTCCATAAACAATACATCATTGTCCCCGCACTGTTTTATGGTAGACCACACGGCCCACAAGTGAGACTGAAGACATTGGACCAGAGAAAATTGCTTGTGATGGAAAGAGAACAATGGGTGAGATTGCAAGGTCCGTGTGTGACGAATTGGGCGGGTGCTAGTTACGAAATTTCTTAGGTTGTTAGAAGCACATTTCGTAAAGGGGCATGACACTTTTTTAATAAGCCGCTTGTATGTAGAAACAATGATATGGATCTATCATTGTACATAAAAGTAAGGTCTAAAAAATATGGCCTATGTATGGTGGATATTCCTTATGTACTTACGAAGCGTTTTGCTTCCACATTCATCTTCATAAACAGTGAAATTTCTTGCCAGAGTCTGTTATTCCCGATCGCTATAATTTGGGAACCTTCAAGACAAGAGTGAACAGGCACCTTCTAGGCATGCTGGCTATACCGCATCATTGCTTAGCAAGAAGAGGGGCGAGAAGACTAGTCGCAATAAATAAAAAAGTCTACATGCAGAATGTTTAATACACAAAACGTAATGAATGCAAAAAGACCATTGAGTTAAACCTCCAATACACCAAAAGTGTTATTTAATGGATAACAGAAATGAGCAATGGGTGGTGAATAGTAACAGCCAAACGGTAACGCGTGCGCCTGACAAGTCACCGATACTACAATAGACATAGGGGATTAGATATTCCATAGAAGAATGTTGACACATGTCGTGAAAACATGAATGGCTCAGTCAGTAAGAGCGACGGAGCGATTTCCCAGTACAAGTCCCGTTTAACGGCCGTAATTTTAAAGTTAAAAGTATAACTGTTTTACTAACTTGCGGCTAAAGAAGCTCCCTCATCAGAACAAGCGTGAAAATCGATGCAAATACGAATACGCCTGCCATTCGCAACACTACCCCATAAATTAAACAGATAAATGGCTCAACAACAATGGCTAAGTAAACCTGCCACTTTTTATAACACTCCAAAATAAGCTTTGTTTGGATCCCTGTAAAAACTTGAATGTCCAATCGGGTATACAAAGCATCGCAATATTAAAAGGACTTTATGTAGAGTCCCTGTCGAGCCTGCATCATATATTATGTAGGTTCGACAATTACGACAAAAATGTAGTAGAATCCGATATACTATTTTATGGTCGCATTAAGGTCTATTACGATATGTGATATACACAATTCTGACCCGATTAACCTCATACGATGAATCACAAAATTTGACATCAATTTTGATATAAGAAAAACAATTTGTTGCTGCTAATAAAATACGGAGAATAACACAAAATCGACAATTCAATTCATGAATTAAAAAAATACAATGTTGACGTTTATTTGTCACTTAAGGAGCTTAGTTGGTCGGATGAACATACAATCTTCGAAATACTAGAATCAAACGGCCGTACATGGTGGCATTGACTGTAGTCTTGTAGTCCGAACGGCCAAGGAACCGATGAAATTGATAACACTTGATCATGATTCAGAAATAGTTCAGTTCAGACAGAAAGATTTGATTAAAGAGAGAAAGGACCCACCTGAGCAGTCCCAATACTGGTGTCACTGCAATACGTAGGTACGCCATCTGGCTTCATGGTTCTTGGGCTTGTAATTCACTGGCACTGATACCTATCAGCTCGGAACACAGCAGTGCTACTTAACGGCTAAAGTAAGTTGTACCTAGTAGTATATTCTGAATCATCGTATTATTACTGAATCGTTTTATAGGTCACATTTGTTATCCATCACAATATTTGGGTTAATGTTGTTTTCATCGGTTCAATTTCCAGTTACCCGCGAAATGTATGTATTTTACGTTGCTGCGAAACATTTTCAAAATTAATGTTAGTCATACGAGCTTTAGAATGTTTGTTTTGATATTAATTTTATAGTACCTACCGCGCGTAGAGCTCAAAACGAAACGTGATGCTACACAACGTAGTTTAGCAGTTTCGTTGGAATTAGGATGAGTGTGTTACATTCAGTTAGATATTTCAAATTTATATTTTGGTCTCTATTTTTCGTGAGTTATGCCACCAATAGAGCCCCTACCTACTGAGCCTCGTGTCTTAGATTCTTAGAATCTTAGATTCAAAACCTGACCTGACATGCTTGTTCTTGGTTTATATATATACATATATATATATATATATATATGATGTGGTTATGAATCCATACTAACTACGATACAAAGAAACATAATGCTGGTTATGTGTCTGTACTACAGACTCTGTAGGTATATGAATGTAATTTGGACCTTGGTAGATTCATAGAGGCCTTTCTAGCACTCGTCTGGCTAGCTATTGGTGTGTTACGACAGTGAGCTCCACCTTTGATCACATCGTCGACGATCAAAAACTAAAAAATAGATACGTGATTGTTTCCTAACTTATAGTCCGGTGTCAGACGTTGGTGGTATCCAATACGCAACAAACGATATCAGTAACACCAATATCCGCAACAAATCTAACCCGATAACCGAGTATTAGTAAACTCAGTGAAAGATCACAAAGAGCAGTTCTCATAAAAACGGCGAGATTGTAAGTGTTTATTCTATGGAAGCTCGAGCGGTGCTTTGAAGTGGCATTCGTTCCATTAATAGCAACCCTTCTGAAGAGATAACGATAAAAATACTACTATTTATATATCGTTACTGTTCTCCCCTCCATCGATTTTTATCTGTTTCAGTTGAGTGCTACAGGATAGGTATTAATTTCACTTTTAGCATTGTTTGAAACTACTCATCAGAGCAAACATTTTTGAACTGCAGATACTGTT
Organism: Opisthograptis luteolata; assembly: GCA_931315375.2. Classification (NCBI taxonomy): domain Eukaryota; kingdom Metazoa; phylum Arthropoda; class Insecta; order Lepidoptera; family Geometridae; genus Opisthograptis; species Opisthograptis luteolata. Next base: position 4,645,034 of record OV928041.1, on the reverse strand, counting down.
CTATCTATTCTTTCTTCTATTACGTTATCTATCTATTCTCGTAGAAAATTCTTTAACTCCCTTCCGTCACCAAAGCTTTCTGTCCAAACAGTTAACCTCTACACAACGGCTTTAATAATTGAACCACGGCAAGCACCTCAGTGTTAAGACATCAGGAGACGAACACTGGCAACCCCTGCCTACAAATTACATAAAGCAATTTTGTCCACAATCTTAGTAATGACATTACTGCAACGGAATCTCGCCCACCGCGTTTTGTGTGGAAACTATGAATTGAACAAGGAGGTGAAACTATTTTGAGGAGGCACCTATTTGCCACAAAAAAAAGTTGTTAGAAATACAAATCTACTTCAGAATCTGTCGCCAATCACCGCTGTTAAAACTGTTGTATAAGCAAAATCTGTAAATTGTATTTACATTTTACTTTACTATCAAGATATTTTGATTTTTTAGAAAAAATATTTTTTTTTTGTGATGTAAACTTCAATGTTTGTGAATGGATGAATCTTAATTACTTCAATGAATAGCACAAATTGATAGTAACTTTTTATGGTTTAACATAAAACAAAGGCCAAGCGAAGCGAATGCTAGTTATGTGATATTATCTTATGAAATAATGTTATGACATCAACGTTAAACAAATCAGAAGTCGTTATACAGTTAAACGTTATCGAAATTGATTAAAGTAAGAAATTACGCAAGCTGTTCCATAACATTTAATTAGTTAAATCAAATTATTTTAATGCCTTAAAAATCAGTAACTATCTACAGGAAATCAACTGCAAATATGTTTATTTAGTAGGAAACTACATTATTGTCATAAAACTATAACTGCGCTTATCCCAACCTCCTTACACTGCGCACTGGCAAGAAACGCCCGGTATAGGTAGCGGCACGGAAGTTTAGCGCTGAGTGAAATATGGAAGGGATATCTGCGCATTGGTACAGTCACGAACATGATTCAAATATAACCCAAATAATTTAAAGAACATATTTAAATAATATACTGTTTTAAACTACCATGGTCAAAATCATTAGAATTAGGTTTTATAACGGGATAATTACCATGTATTTGTTTTTGTTTGAGTTCTCGATATTTCGGCACTGTTGCAAGCGCCATGATCACGAGAATACTAAAAGTTTTTAAATAAATAAATAGTAAGTCTATCACTGAGCGAATCAATAGTTAATGTTAAAGTTTTGCATAGCTCGTAACAGGTTGTTTTAATATTCAAAATTAACAGGTGTAGCTAGTTTTAAGTTGACGTTTTAAAGTGATCACAATGTATCCTATTAAATAAAAAGGTTTTGAATTTTGAATTTTTTTTTAACCCCTTTTCCATATAAATGAGTGCATGAAAAAAACGACTTCTATACAAAGTTGACCATGTGAAAGAATGATTTAGTATTTTATATAAGACAATAAAACCAATAACAAACGAACTAAAAAAAAATAAAAAAATAACTCAAAATTAACACAAAAAAAAACAATAACAATGAACGGCAATATCAATTCACATTAGAACGCGACTGTAGAGTCAGATGTCCGTGGGTCGTCGTATCGGCGCGGGGGACGGAAGACGGCGGCTAGCCAACCGGCGCAATGACGTCGAGCGCTAGAGTTTTGTGCCGCTAGTTATATACTCCGACAGGCAATCTTCGGGGAGCGATCAAATGTACAATTATTTTTCATATTACTAACTGACTTAATTAAATCAAGTGTACTACATTACTAAGCACTTTTGTCTTCTCAATAGTCTGGTACTTAAAAATAAGATTTTCATTGAGTTATTAATTTAGCTATCGATAAGTCTTGAATGTCACTTAAGACTTTTTTTTTTTTTTTTACTCTTTACAGGGTAGCGTTTGACCACAAGACACCTGATGTGAAGTGACGATGTGGTCGAAGATGGCGCCACGCTACACCTGGACTGGGAACTGGACGAAAAGACTTTAGAAGACTTTTTTTAAAAAACATATATCATCAATTTTACTAGCTATAACTTATCAGGAAATAAGCCTATCCATTACTTTCTTAGATTGTAAAACGGACCCTAAAAGTATTTCGTCCACGCATCGTATCCTACCCTCAACGACGGCGCATCCCCCAAAATTTAGGGGGTGCAATCATTCCCTTTGATTCCGTCCTATTCAATTAGAAGGCGTCTCTAACTGACTTTACGGAAAAATAGATTATTTTCGATATATTTGTATAGAAATTCACTGCGATATAAAATGTATCAAGTTCAAAACAAAGGACAGAAAACACTTTGATAAAATTGATGCATTATGTATGTCAGCTTTGAATAGCAGTAGTTGATAGACAAATAATACTACGATAGATACTATGCAGTCAAATTTTATTTAGCTTTGTACTTTTGCATTTATCAATACTAATCCTACTAAAATTATAAATGCGAAAGATTGTGTGTGGAATGTTTGTTACCACGTATCACCGTAACTACTGAACCGATTTTGATAAAATTTGGAATAAAGATAGCTTATGCCCTGCATTAACATATTGGCTACTTTTTATCCCGGAAAAAGGGTCCTACGGGATAACAGGAAGACGGGGGTGAAATCTCGGGGCGCAGCTAGTACATAATAGACAATAGATATTATATATTTATTTGTGGCAAAAAACAGCATACACTTCACACAATTAAAGAACATTGGCCACTTTTTATACTGCCCTGGACCTGACCGCAATATATTTTGTATAAAATTTTCGTTTCTGCCAATGTCACTTGACAGTGACAGTCAATTTGCTAGTACATAGATTAAAAAGATTAGTTTTTGTTCATGTTTGGTAAATAATGTTGATTTTAATGACTTAATTTAAGTAGGGCCGACTTCCAAAGCGTGAAACGGAATGACAAATAAATTGCGGAGTGCGTTCAATACATCCAAGTAATGTGTAAGTTAAAAAATGTCCTAAGAAACTGCGAAGTAAAAAATCAATATCTTTTTTTTCTACAGTTTCTTTAAAATATCGTTTGTATAATCTTAATAGGCAAAAAATTACAGTTTTTATTGTACATAGATCGTTTTCATACGACCTCGGGTCCGTTTTGGCCATTATTCTTTGATAATAAACATATAATAAACATAAATCAAACACATCCCAATGTGTACAACCAAACAAGAGAAATCTTCTTATTAGTAAAACTAAATAAAAAATATCGATTAGATGACAAAAAAAAAGCTTGGGATTTTAGTGAACTTGCTCCAATTCAATCAATTAGTAATAAGAATAAAATTGTCAATGTGATCGCGCCAAAAAAATTACCTGCCGGGCGTTTCTTGCCTGTTCTTTTGCCGGCGTAAGGAGGTTGGAACAGGCGTAGCTAGTTTTAAGTTGACGTTTTAAAGTGATCACAATGTATCCTATTAAATAAAAAAGTTTTGATTTTGATTTTTGATTTTAAACAAAATAAATATGGATGGATACTCAATTACTCACCCCTTCACCACCTAAAATTAGCGAACATTATTGCGCTCAGTTCATTTCCTTCCTGTATCAGACAGACGTATCAATAGCCCTATAATATTATACAGTATAACAATGGCGTATTATATTGCCCATTTTTATTTTTATCTAAAACATTGAACGTTCTCCAAACACTGCTCTTTCTCTATGAGAGATGGTATTATCTATGACTATACCAAATTGGGTCAATGTGGAGGAACTAATGCGATCACAAATGATGGAGACTTGGTAAAAATGTTGAAATTGTTTTAGAAAATGAATGAAAATTGTTGATTATATTATTGTTATTTAGGTTTTAATAAATAACACAATAAGTATGTTTGTGGTAGGTAATAAAAAAATATGAATGTAAACGAAAGTTGGTTATTATTTACACAGTACCAAAGTTTTCGGAAATCAACTCTTAAAGAGGATGCAGTTTGGTTTTTATGTTAGGGAAGCAGATTGTTTTTAAAACACTTTTATACTACTTTTTTTTTATACTACGTTGTTGAAACTTTGCGAATACATTTAAACAAATGAAAGTAATTAATAATAATATAATAATTATTTTTGAAAAATCATCACTTAAAAAGGTCCAGAAGTGCTGAATTTTTTTTTAAATTGTGAATAAAATTTATTTCTTAAACTAATATTTGAAATTTAAAAAAAAATCTTATAAGTCCATTTAACGGGTTTGCAAAGTTTGTGTGTAAAAATAAATATGAACTTCTGTGCGGGCGAAGCCGCGAGGTGGATTTCTAGTACTGTATAGCAGGCCGCTAGTAGATCCGCACGACTAATAGTGGCTTACAAACTATTCCAACTCCACAGTATCAAAGTACTAACACACAGTTTGTTCCGGACTAATGAGACGGCGTCGCTGCTTGCGCAAGCGCACCGTTCGCGACGACAGCGAACGTCGGCGTGGATTCGCTACGCTCCGGAACAAATCGCGCCCGAATACGGGATCATGTAGATGACTGTGTGAGATTTCGGTCTCGGCTACAGTGTAGGAAGCAGTGATTTTTAAATTTTTATTAGTGCTCTGTATGAAATGAAAAGGTTGTAAAATTAAAACTGCTTATTGTGTGGTTTCTGTGTAGGCTTGATTGTGGATGATTGAGGTCTCTCTGAACATAAAAAAAATTACGTATCTGCAATAAGTAGTATGCAATATAAATAAATGGCGCTAGCAGTGATTGCCGTGCTATAAATATCAGAAGTGTCTGGAACCTCGACTAAAGGGCTATAACATCAGTGTCAGGATGCAGGTAGACGTGACGTTATCAGGCGAGGAGAATAAAGAAACCACTTGTCCCGTACAACTCAACTACCATCAGCAAACCCATCAACCATGACGACACAATTCCTAGTTTCACTAACCGCACTCCGGCGAGTACGTAATATACTATGTGCGGTGCAGTTTGATCACCTCCACTCTTTGAAAATGTAATCCTTATCATCTACTGTGCGACGTTGCACTTAGGTTTGCTGGTTCCAAAGGATAAAATAGGTTCAATAGTATAATCGAAGGACCGTTAGAATTTAAATAATATATAGATGTAATAAAAAATAAAGAAAAACGATAGGAGATTCAAATCCTTGCACAGAAGAGAGTAGAAAACACACCACCAACCTTGAAATCCACCTTCTCCAGTTTCTGATCAGGCTTTCCGATGAAAGTTCGCACGGCGACCTTCAGCGTAGGTGGCGACGGAACGTCCAGGTGAACACTCTTTGTGCAGGTGTTTCAAGATGGTTTTACGGAGCAAACGCTGCTAGCACGGCTAAGACACTATTTGGAAGCTAGGTATCACCAAATTTGAGCTAAACGTTAGCTTAAAGTCACGCACGGCGCTAGAGGTGTAGGTATGCTTCTCAGAGTACTACGGAAAACTCGTTGGTGACCGCCGCGCGCGGGCGGACCGCCTTCACATCTTCCAGAAGCGGGTAGATATACAAAATTGGTGGCGAGATATTTCCAACTACCTCAACAGTGTAAGGATCGAACAACTACCTTTGCTTTTAGTTGTCTTTGGGCCCACGTAGGGTAGAACGTCGGCTGTCAGATGACGCATGACTTCTGGTGACGACAGTATGACAGCCGGACACATTTCTTGCCACTCGAAAAATTGTCAAAGCGGCGACAAGTAAATATAAATTGTCACAACCATAATATAATTATCTTGCTTTTTATTTAGTTAGAGTGGCAATAGGCAGGCCACATCGCTCGACGAACCTATAACCGACGGAGAGTGAACGGACCAGAATATATTCTGTATGTAAGCTAAAGGGACCGATGGCATTGAAAGAGTCGCAAGGAACAGATGGATGCAAATGGCTAATAGCTGTTCGTGGTGGCGTTCAAAAAGAGAGGCCTATATTCAGCAGTGGATTTTTTCCGCCAAACGTGGAGAGTAAAAAATAAATGCATGTAAAAAGTCTTTCAATATTTTGAGCATTGAAATAAAACGCAAGTATTTCTTTCTTGTCTGAGAGTTGTGGAATTTCCAATCGATGTAGTTTCCGATACCAAAGATACAAGTAATCCTAGTTAAGGAGCAGATACCTTCTATGTATGTTATTATGTTGGCATTATTATTATTATTGTCAGTAATGTTTTTATGGGCCCATTTATAAATATTAGATAAACCATAAACCATCACTTAAATCGTGGCAATAAATAAAACTTCAATTCAATCAAGAGACGTCACTGCAGCAGCTGCATTACGATTTAAATACAAAGATAACGTAATGAACACAACACATAACGTTTAATTCAACTACCTTAGCAACTTCCCATAGTTTAACTATATCTTAAACGTCAATAACTAAGATCTAAACACTCAATGTCAGTTCAATCAAGCCACGAGCGCAGTACATCAGCTGAATATCGATTTAAAATGCAAATCCGAACAGCTGTTTATCAGTTTGCCGATTGAATTAAGTCAGTTAGCATGCTTCAGGCTTAATTACTGCTTTGTGTGGGCGAACTGAGATGTTTGACTTAGGGATGGGAAAAACAAGTCTGCGGTTTTAGGTCTTCGATTTTGTTGGAGGGTTTTCAAGATTAAAATTAATTAAGGAGTTTCGGTAAGAAGATAGTTGCGGTAACTTTCAGATCTGATGAGAAAATGAGACTGCCGTGCCGACTGGACGGATCTGCAGAACAATAAGGTAGAGTCAATGGGGTCGGTTAACATCTATATGGAGACTTTTTTGGGGGAGCTAGAGGAGAGCAGAATTGAAATCTACGCTTTAGAGTTTTTTTTTGCATGTTAATCAAAAAACGTACAGTCAGCGACAAAAGTCGTTGAACAAAAACAAATTTTCCGATTGTCTTCATCATCTTAAACACCAACCTTCGACTGCATCATCACTTAACATCGGGTGTCTTTTGTTGTGGTCAAACGCTACCTAGTAAGTTGTTAAAAAAAACCAAACATTCCTGCTCCAAAACACATTCGAAAAATCTAGTATGCTCAGCTAGTTTTGTCGCTGACCCATGTAACAAATATTATAGCAGATTATGGCAAAACTGTTATAATTCGTATTAACGGGACTAAAACTAATCTGAAAGACTGAAACTAATCATCGCATCACTACTGAGCAATACGCCAATCTACATCCGATTGACAGACTTACGACTTGTTCGAACAAAAACCGGTAATAATTAATTAGATGTGACGATAGAGGAAAAAAGGGACACTCGGTGCCTAATGGCAGCCACTGTGATGCTTCGTCTAGCCATTTACTGACTTAATTGTATTGGAGGTTGACATGAGAATTCGTTTACCTCACACTTGAATTGTAGGTACATCATTGAAGGGCTCGATTTACTGAAGAATAAGAAATAGGTACATGAGCGATGGTGGCCGAACGGTAACCACGTGCGTTTTACAACGTGCCGACACCGTGTTCGAATCCTCTCGGCCTATGACTTAATAAGTTATGTGCGGATTTACCATCGATCAAAACGGTGAAGAAAAACATCGTGAGGAAACCGGCATGTCCAAGAACAGCTACATTACAGGGCATGTGACAAAGGCTGATGATGATGAAGAAATACATTTCTTAGTCTAGAAATATTTTTATTTTTTACTACCACGCAACATGACGTTATTATTTCTATGTTCTATAGAGTTATCCAAAACACAAGCAAAACTAAAAATAGAACTGCGATAATTTACATTAAAACTTGTACAAAACTAGCTTCGCTCCACGGTTTCACTCGCATGGACTACAGTTTATTGCAATAAAAAGTGCCCCATGTCCTTACCCAGTGTTCAAACTCTCTCCTTACTAAATTTCATCCAGATCGGTTCAGCTGTTTAGGCGTGAAAAGGTAGCTAACAAACTTTTGCATTTATAAGATCTTACTGAATATAAAGGAGTGAATGAAAAAAAAATTATTCAAACCTCTAACCCCTTCAAATGTGTCTCTTGTCTTGAAAATGATGCATGCCTTCACACTTTATAAGCTAAATTAAATGAAATACCGTTTTTTATACCCTGTTAAAAAGCTGCATAAACTTTACGGTATGAGGGTACTTCATTTTAATAAATGTCATCTATTATTTTTCAATGTACCGTCATTTTTTATCAATAGCATAGAACTATCATTCACTTTAGGGGAAAGTTGCATCGAAGTTAATAAATTACTCACACGCAAATTCGTCACACTTTTAACATCTATTATAGTCAATGATTATAAATTTTGAATCTGAGTTGAGCTTTTTTATGCATTAAAATCTATTGAATTTCTGAAGGGTTCTTATAGATTTTTCGTTAACAATACCAAATAATAAATACCACTTTATGTTTAATATCATCGTCAATTTAAGCAATGATTGCTCAGTGAGGTCGTCTTGAGAGTCTTAAGACCCAAGTTGTGGGTTCCAAAGCTATAAGTGATAGAAAACATCATGATGAAACCATGGCTTGGTGATATTCTTGCCTGGCCTGGCTAGCTACCACTTTATGTGAGATCTAAAAGCCTCAGTCCACGCTTTAGAGCCAGTTCACAATCCAGGCGTAGCGTGACGCCTTCTCTTACAGAATGTAGCACAGTGTTTGAAGCGATGATCGCCCAGTGGTAGTGACGTCGGTTTGCGACCCGTAGGTCGTGAGTTCGAATCCCACTATGAGCTTGAGCTTTCGGTGAAGGAAAACATGGTGATGAAATAGCTTGTTGGTAGGGTATTTTCTAGTGCTTGCCTGGTTAGCTACACCCTGTCGTTAAGAACCTATCGGTGTGTTCCGGCAGCCCCGCTTGACAGTCAGTTCCCTGTCCAGGTGTAGCGTAGTGCCATCTTCGACCACATCATCACTCAACATCAGAGGTGACTTGTGGCATAGTAAAGAGTAGTAGTTCAGCTTCATACAAATCGGCCGCCGCCGGTTTGAATGTGTACGAGAGTAGCGGCGCTGTGTACGCACGCACTTTTCACGCACACAATCCAAACGAACGGTGCCGCGGACGGGGCCGCGGTCTTGCACTCAGTACGGAACGCGCCGCCTAAGTATCACCGCAAGAGTAGGCAATTAACTCGTCGAGCGGCCTTAGCTAACCTACTGTTCTTACTTTACTGTGCTTGTGGTCATACGCTAACCTGTATGTAGTAAAAAAAAAACATATTAGATAAAACTAGTTTTCTATATTTAGAATCTAAAGGTCGACTTTTATCTTACAACTTTTAGCAACTATTTCAGTGCCTACTTACATCTAAAATATAGAAAGGGCTGCTACATGTTCGTAGATATCCATTACATTTATTATAACAACAGATAAAACATGTAACCTTGAGTTTAAACTTGAAATACAGTTACCGTACCTTCATGTCTTTACGCGTATTAAGAACAAAGTCAAGTATCAATAGACACGTATCATATTGACATTGATTTGCTAGCATTTATTTTACTTTTATTATTTAGGAAGGAAGTGAGTTTAATCGGTACAATCAATTTTATTACAAAACCTTCAGTGTTAAATGTTTTACAAAATAACTTAATCACACGATATTGTTACATAACATAATAGTGTTAAGTTATAATTAAGAAACTTTTTATACAAACAATAAAACAGTTGCCGACGGCAAAACAAATTGGCAGAGATTTCGCCCGCGATTTTCATTCGCACGGGCGATAATTTCGTCCCGATACTGATGTATCTTATATGAGTTACTATTGCTCCCTGCCCCCCGCGGTTTCACCCGCGTCTTCCTGTTATCCCGTAGGAACCGTTATCCAGGATAAAAATTAGCCTAGGGTATAAGCTATCTTGATTTCAAATTACAAAATCAAATCCGTTCAGTAGTTTTTACGTGAAAAAGTAACAAACATCCATACATCGAGACTTACAAACTTTCACGTTTATAATATTAGTAGGATAGTGGGATTTTGTACTTCTATGTCCCGCGTTTTCACCTGCGCGGACTAATTTATAACGATAAAAAGTATCCTATCTCGATACTAAATTTCATTAAGACCCCATCAGCAGTATAAGCTCACAGTCGTTTTTGCCAACGCAATTTGCACATCACCTATTAGGTGCATTAGGTCAACAGTTTCACCTAGCGGTTAATTTTCTACAATTGGCGATTTCTATACACTGTTCTGCGAATGTGATCTCACACTCGCTAACTCGCTCAGTAGGGTCGAAGCGGTTCGCTGTTTACTCTAACATTTCGTTAGCAAAGGGCACTAAAAGGTTTGCAAATAGAGCAGCTAAGTAACGTGTCAACTTAGACAAAGATGGCTGTTTCCCTCAATGGTGCGTCATACATTCAGTAGATAAAGTTAGAGGTAGTGCAGTGGGTTGGTCATAGAAGCCGCAGGACTGATAACCGTTGGGTAGACGTGTTCTTGAGTGGAGACCGCGATTTGGCAAATATAGTGTAGGACGCCCTGCGACTAGGTGGTGCGACGACTTGCGCCGAGTGGCTGGTTGTTAGTTGGATGAGAAGAGCCGAAGACTGGGCTCAGTGTCATACCTTGGAAGAGGTCTTAGTAGCGGTGGTCTGACACAGGCTGATTATGATGATGATTTTGCTAACCGCACCTAATTTTCCAATCGTGATTGAGATTGTTTTCCATGGATCGACATCTTCATTAGAAAATTTGGTAGTGTAATTATTTTTTTTACATATTACTTACCTACTCACGTGGCGTCACTCTACCTTATGTTTGTCAAAGTAAGGCATTCTCAGTCAAAAAGCGATTATTGACTGTGTGCGTAAATATCAATTTTAATGATGATTTTTTTTTATGTTTTCCTTTTGAATGAAGTTTGTTTACTGTTTCAATTTATAATGTTGAGTAGCGTGTGACTCACGCGCGTACGCGTGTATTGATTTTGGTTTTGCGAAAGGTCAGGCAGTTAGTAGATTGCTTTGGAGTAGAAGTAGAACAATTTTTGTAGAATTCAGTTACGGAGCTTTGTTAGAATGAGTGACCGAAGATCTAGCGCGTACTGAGGCCATTAAGCTATTCAACAAAATAATGTCGCTGACTTTTTGAACACTCTACATGCAGTTGGGGACGAAATTGTAGTTTTTAAAAAGTCTGTTTTTATGTCCATTTGTAGATATTAAATTAAATGTATAGTTGATTTTAAGACACTGAAAAAAGGCGCTTTAATTTAAGTCCAACACACTTCATTCTTTCTGCAATCAAAATCTGCTTTGATCTTGTTTTTTGTACCTTTAGGTCGGAGTCTAGGTAGAGCAAAGTACATTTCAATTTTATTTCCTTTTTAGGGTTTCGTACCACCGCAAATAAATATATTAGATCGTCTTTTCAGAGAAATAGTGTTATTGCTGTTATATTTCTGTAACCTTTACTATTATTGAGCTAAGTTATGTCTCGATCTGAGACAGGAGGAAAATCTATTAGTTTCTGGTAAAGCAATATACAATAGTAAATTTTTTACGTACGTATTTATCATATTGTAAACGTACCTACGTAACCTATTTACTTATTTTCTCGAAATGTGAAGCCTTTTAAGCTAGAGATATTGTTAAGAAAGTATAGGAAGAAGATAACTACATTAATTTTATAGAAGGATAAAGGTTGTTTTTTTGTAGGAAGAATATAATTTGAAAATTATCTTCTTGTTAGAAAAATACATCTTCCTTGAGTGTCATACATAGGTTTTTTTTTTATTGTGATAAAAGTCTTATGAGAAAATCCACGCAGGTGCAACCACGAGGCTCAGCTAGTGAGGCATAGACTGTTGGAGTTGCCACTAGAATATTGAATTTTACTTGACTACCTCAGTTGGATTTCTCTAACAACCCTACAGCTTAAAATCCCAGAAAGATCATAAAAACATCTAAAAACCTTACCGAGTAAATAACACGAACGGAATTCCAACTAAGCTTTTCTTCAAGCATCGCCTTTAACGACACTAATTTCTCGAAACGTCGAGCATTTTCCAACACGAACTGAAGAAACCATTCGCTCGTTCTTTAACCTTCAATCCCTACATCATAAGAACATCTAATACCCCAGTACCGACTAGTTCGGTGCGGCTCAAAGCGATCCGATTCGGCCTATGTCACTGATCGTATATCGTCACCCGAGATCACTTCGATACCATGATAATGTTAGGCTAAGATTTAGTAGCGAGCGGGCGCGATTTGAAATTTATTGTTTAAAAGTGTTCTTCATTGGAAATGATCGACGATATCGTAACAGAGGAACGCAGGATTGCTTCTCGTTGCGGAAGGAAATAATGTTCACGAAACGAAACTACTTTGTGATACGTTCTAACCAAACAATGAATGGGTTTTTTCATAACAAATTAGTTGTGCCACATCTAATTAATCAGCAATCAAATAGATTCCCACAGGACTTGATAACATTAACAAATAGTAGGTGCTACATATGTATATGATACTCACTTTCAAAATTGTGTCAGTATAGTTCCGGAGCCTAGCTGTTAAATATTTACAACAACTTATAGCGAAACAGTATATATTTGTTACATTGTTTAAAGAGAGCATACACTTATACCTATCCTGTTCTTTTCCCAGTTGCATTAGGCAAGTTTTAAGTTTGATAAGCTAAAGTGACCCTACTAAATATATGTATTTTGACTTTAACAAATACTACTTATGTATGTCCTAGAACCATAACATTCAAGGGCATGCGACATCTACCAACCCGCACTGGGCCAGCGTAGTAGATAACGGCCCATCCCAGCAGTGGGTACGTAAAGGCTGATGATGATGATGATGACATACTACTTTTATCCCGAAAAAAGTTCCTGTGGGATAGCAGTAAAACGGCAGGTGTTGCCGAAAGGCGCAGCTAGTTATAAATACAACTACACAAAATTTGCAATTCAATATAACGATATCGATTACCACTTAAGTACTAAAGTGACCATACATGTTCTGTTAACTTAATCGATCCAATATGAAAACGATACGAGTTCAAAATATCTAAATCGCCTGCGAGATTGCAACACTACATCTCGAATTTAATTCTCTGTATAAGATCATTCGACGCAACATTACCACTATCTTATCTGATGTCATTTATAGGATTAGGGCTAGATGCGACAGATATCGAATCGGAGCTTGTACAAAAATGTTTGGAGAAATCATTCAATGCATTTCTACCTTTGTTTTTATGTTAATTAGTGGCGACCGGTCGAGCGAGAACAAACTTCCGTTGTATCTACTTGGTTATACATCACACTTTACGTGGGTTCCTGCTACATTTCCATTTCCGTCTCTAACCATCAACCTGTGAAAGAAAGAGATGAAGGATTAAAATTTTTGAGTAAGTAAAAGATTATTTTGACAAACAATTCGATGATTATTACCTTCGCAGCGTGATTAAGAGAACACGACGATGCTAATGAGTTCAGTCAAGGAATCGTAAGTACGAAATGATTAGGCTGTATTAAGCTTTGCCCACCACAGATGTGGTTACTTATCTGATTGCCTCATCCAAATGAGTGGGCTGATTCAATTTTCAATTATGTAGATTCCTGATTAGGTAAAGGTTTTTTAATCTTTTTATTTCTTATACTTACATAAGATATCTTAGTTGTATATCTTGATCTTGAAAATGCTAAACAGTATCGTCGTCAATGATTGTAGTAGTTATAGTCATACTAGTGCGTTCTTTGGTTTTAAACCCGTAGTTTTCCCATTATATTATATTTGATGTAAATCAAAATCTTCTGAGTAGATATGCAAATGAAAATTATATCCTTGCGTGATAAAGTTTTTACTTACATAAGTAAAATAAAAGCGCCTGACTGCCAGTCACCTGATGTTAAGTGACGATGTGGTCGAAAATAGCGTCACGCTATAAAAGGACTGGGAACTGGCTCTCAAGTGGAGCTGCCGGAACAGACCGATAGATGCTTGGCGACAGTACTTCAGCATAGTAGCTAGCCAAACAAGCTCTTGAAAATGCCTTACCACCAATGCGCCCGATTCAAGCAGTCGTCACACTTCTTTATAGGAAATCCTTCCTACTTCTGGCAAATCAGCGTCGATCTCGTCGTGGCTAGCACGAGCAATACGTAAATGGCTGTTAAATCGTCCGACAAATCAGAACCAAAGTGGTTTTCGACCGCATTTCAAACATCGGCCCCGGCCAACCGCAAACTAGATCGCCAACGATGGGGAACCAGACCGCTAGTCTAGAAATAGGAGACTTCTTGTCGCTTTTGGAAAAACTGTTTAATTTTAGTTTTGTTTAAATACAATTCATTGGGTAACCAGCGGAGTTCAATCAGTGAAGGTTTTTGTTAAGACGTTTAATTTTATCGTTGAACTTTCTATTATTCTTAACCATCTCTTTAGAAGTTTAGACCCAATCGCTTGAGTGCCTGAATGAAACCTGAATTTTTTTTTTTTAATATCAGTAAAAAAAATGTAAACAGTCAAAAATGTCTTGTCAATTCACAAGCACAAGAGTCACGCATTTAGTGAAAAAAAAAATTATATGAAATTTGCCATGTAAATAGTTCGAGCCATAAAAAGGACATAGGATTACATTTTAACGCTTTAAAACTTTAGTCCACGCGGGTTGAAACCGCGAAGCACAGCTTGTTATCTGTAAGTATCTCTGGTACTAGGTAACCTCTATATATTATTCCTCACGAAAAAAACCTCTTATAACAGATCTGAATCACCCCAATGACAAGTCAATCAATTGATTCTTCCTGCCACAATATTTTTTTCTCAATCTGGATTGAATAAAAATTGTACTTACTCTTCGAATCTATCAAAGTCCATCCGGCCACAAAGACGCGTGTCCTTCCGAATTGGTTACTACTTTTGATTTTTTGTATCGGACCCTGTCAATGTGGTTTCCATTATCTTATTTTTACAGTCATGACTCTCGATACAAATTGTTTCCTGTAATTGAGGATGGTCTCCATTTAAAATTGAAAAGTCAATAGTCGCTTGAAAGTATTGTTAGCCTATCAAAATATAATGAACACAATTTTTATGTCACTTTAGTTTGTTACTAGGATCAGCAAGCTAAAGTGGCAATGGGCTGGACATATTAGCCGAAGAACCGATAACCGTTGGGGCAAATGTGTTCTCGAGAGACCTCGTCTCGGCAAACGTAGTGTTGGACGCCCTCCGGCTAGGTGGAGCGATGATATACGCAAAATGCAGTTGGATAAGAGGAGCCGAAAATCGGGCTCAGTGGCGTGCTTTGGGAGAGGCCTATGTTCAGCAGTGGACTGAAATGGGTTGATTATGATGATGATGATGATGATACTAAATTGCTTTTGGGGCCTACTAAATTAATGTTCAAAAGTGTTTAATTAAGAAAATAATTATTTGATCGGTTATACGAACAAAGTAAATAAAACAACAATGTAAGAAATAAATAACCAAAGTAATGATTTCTAACAAGAAGTCACAAACACATCTTATGATTATTAACAATCTCACAATTCTTGTCATTGTGTCAAATCACTGTAGCGTAAATGACAGTAACGAAATGTAATTAACACTTGCATTTTCATAATTAGTTACTTTAACACTTCCTGTCACGAATAAGCTTTTCCAAGAACTGTTGTTATGAGCTTTCTGTATAATGATACCATGTTATCTTGTTAACTTTAGTTAGTAATTATAAGGCCATTTCGATTAAACACGACTGTATGATGTAAAAATTTGCTAGTATAATTATTTTTTTCAAACAGGGGAGACCCGTTTCATCTTTATAATATATTAAGTCTACTGTACGTGTATATGTCAATTATCCCCCTAAGCGGCTGGACCAAAATGAATGAATGATTTTTTTCAATGCGTTTCGGTGGCGCCCTGGATGGTTTAGATTCACAAATCAGCCCGGCAGATGGCGCTGCAGTTGGTATTTAGATCAGCAGAACAACGTCTGTCGGGTCCGCTAGTATTATATACAAAATCACCCTTGAATGATGCAATTGTACGTTTTACTTCTTACAGGGGAGCGTTTTACCAAAAGTTACCTGATCTTAAGTGACGATGTGGTCGAAGCGCCACGCTACACCTGGATTGGCAACTGAACTGATTGGAATCGTACACAGTTATGACGATTCACCGTCAATTGGTAGGAAGAAAATAGAATTAGCTGATACATTTACTTACCGATAACTAGTTTTGCCGAAATACCTCTCTACACAGCGCATTACATACATAGTCTAAATAGAGCAAGTTACCTTTTGAACCACAAATACGATGGTGGTCGTTAAGTATTCCCAAATTTTACAAAACCTAACTTCCAAATTGTAATGCTTAATTTTTTTTCTCTTATTTCTATGTTGTTCTTTATTGTAAACCATCATCATCATCATAATCAACCCGTTTCAGTCCATTGACCATAGGCCTCTCCCGAAGTACGCCATCGAGCCTAATCTTCGACTTCTCTCATTCAGCCATTTTGCGTATGTTGTCGCTCGCAGTGACCTAACATACAAAACTTTGTATTCCACAGGGATTCAGCAAACGCATGAATGGGCGAAAGTTGGGCGCGTTCATCACGACTCGCGTTTGATGTGTTATCATTACCGTACCACGTAAGGTAGACACGACGATACTGCGGTTAGATATGCCATTGTTCTTAGGGTTTTCCTTTTTGATTCACTGGTAACAGTGACACTACGGTACACTGAGTAATATATTTTCTTTAGAAGTAAATGACGTGTGTAAATGTGTACTGTTTAGGTAACAGAGGGCTGAATCACTTTATTTCTTGATAATAATATATAGACTGTAAACTTTGACATAAGCTCCATAGAAGTAAAGTCAATAATATATCTCTAGTAGGGCAAACTGTGGATAGATAAGTTATTAATTTCCAGCGTTAATATATACCCTAATATTCCCAATCTAGATGTAGCCTGGCGCCACCTTCAACCAAACCATTGCTGAACATCAGGTAATGTATGGTCTTTATAAGGAGTAGGTGTAACAAAATTGTAAGGAGGAAAAGTTTGTAGTGAGTATGCTACATGCTAATTGCATGCTAAATATCATCAACCGTTTGTTTTCAATTGTGCAGCGGTTCCTATGAAAGAACTAGGAATGTAATGTACTGAGCCTTTTTTGTCCCTACAGTTCTTGACTATGAACTGTTACAGATTAATTAATTATTATTATCACACAAACGCAAGTAATATTCACAAGTTACACACACACACACACGGGGAAACCTAGTTCAGGGGTCAGAGCCTATGTATATTATGTGATTGTGCGGCATTATTATTATTATTTTATTATCATTTAGGACAAATGTTCACTCTTAGCACCAGCTAAATAAGCTGCTTTAACATTTAGTTTAAACTCGTTTATTCAACGTATATCTTATCCATCACACGTATTTTTATAATTCGATAACAACTCATATGCGGTAATCTTCATGACGTCATAACAACTTACTAGTATCCTCAAGACAAATTCGCTAAGCGGCTTATTTTACAGGACAGTCATGTTCAGATATCATCTCATGAGCTTCGACGTTTAAAAGCCTTTCCCTGAAAAAGGTGGGTCACTTTTAGCCTCACAACTGTCCTCGGAATCCGTTGAATCACTAGACGTGATTTGCAAATTTACTGCCTTACGCTCGTGAATACCAAGCAGCCTGGATGACGATGATTCATTAAAGTTTACGAGGGCTTTACGAGGCCTCATGAGATTACGAGTCAATAAATTGAGAAGTTCGTAAGAGGTATTATTATCAGTTAGTTAATTTACACCTTTTGGTAACTCAGAAAATGTTTAACATGTGAGTCAGTTAAGAAGAGCAAAGAATGCCAAAAAAGAACAAGGATTATCCTTATGCATATATCTTCTTTAAGTGTCTATACTCAGAAGGTGTAATAAAACGATCTAATTAGTCTCAGGATGGAGTATGGTGGAAGAGAATGAACCGAGAAATCGAAGAACTGGTGGTCGAGCCAAGTCATCGGCGAGATGAAAGCGCAAAGCGCTGGCTCGGCTACCTTGAAAGAATGGGAAAGGATCGCGCGGTCAAACGAGCGTAGGTACAGTGGAAGGCCGAGTGGCCGTCGCTCTGTCGGCCGTCCCATCATATCGCTGGAAAGACGAAGTCACGAAGGATTTGCGAGAGCTCCAGGTGGAGGACTGGCAGAAGGTGGCGCAGGACAGACCGAAGTAGCGTCTTTTGTTATCGGAGGCCAAGACTCACATTGGGTCGTTGCGTCATTTCAGTTAGTTGGCCTACACCTACCAAATTATTTTGTAGTAATAAACCCACACGTACATATAAAAACTTGCCAAATGGTCCAATATTTCAGCACCAAGAACCGTTTATGTCGGCAAAGAAGACTCAAATATTACAAAAGAGGTTCAAACACATCAACATTAACAGCGTTTTCAGAAAAAGATCTACTCAGACCCATGTTAAGCAACTTGGCACCCACTAAACTATCTTAAGATAATAAGGATCAAACCCTTTGAAAGGGTGCGGGCAAGAGTCAATATTTGCAGATATAAGACGTTATTTAGATGCGAGACACGATCGCCCGGTCGAGACTTGGCCGTACAACCTTATTATGGTTCCGTTGCTAAAGAAATAAAACAAAAAAAAAATATAAAAAAAATGTTCATTCAATAATTAGGTCTTGCTAAAAGACAGTTATGACAAACGGCTTCGTTCCTGGAATCCTCAAAAGAAAATTAGAAACAAATCCGTGAGAGTTTCTCTGCAAGCGTTTTACTAATCATTCTCATAAAGATCTCGTGTCCTGGAAAAAACGAAAAAAAGCTTGGAAAAAAAGAGTTTTATTGTATGTAAAGTAGTCGTGATTAGACGTTGATCATCAATTACTTCTGTCATAAATACAGGGTATTATGTAGTTAGTTTCTAGTCTTAACATAATAAAGGCAAAAAATAATAAAAAAATCAAAATGGTGAAAATTATATGGAAAATTGTTGGTCACTATAATTTTTTTTTTTTTTTTTTTACTATTTACAGGGTAGCATTTGACCACAAGTCACCTGATGTTAAGCGACGATGTGGTCGAAGATGGCGCCACGCTACACCTGGACTGGGAACTGGCTCTCAAGTGAGGCTGCCGGAACACACCGACAGGTGCTTGGCGACAGATTCTTAACAAGAGGGTGGTAGCTAGCCAGGCGAGTACTAGAAAATACTCTACCACCAAGCTATGGTTTCATCACGATGTTTTCCTTCACCGAAAGCTGAAGCTCATTGTAGGATTCGCACCCACGTCCTAAGGATCGCAAGCCGACGTCACTACCACTGAGCCATCATCGCTAATAAAAAACTCATAACAAAAATTTAAAATAACACGGAACCAATCTTCGCTATCCCGTAGCGCGCTTGACCGGGCTATTATGCAAATCTCCTATCTACGTCTATACAGAGAGAGGTTTATTTGGCGAGGTCCTTTGAGATCTCTCCAGTGGGTGTATTAAATTTTTCATAACTGCCCGCCCAAGTCTTTCAAGTGCATTTATTAAAGTCATTTTCCGTGCTCGCTGTCAGTTATTGATGTTTAATATTTCCGAATGGAATGGCTAGTTTTCTGGCAAACATGTTTCGGTGAAACTTCTCAACACTTTAGTATTAAGACAACACGCCTACTTTAATGTTATAAATGCGAAAGTAACTCTGTCTGTCTGTCTTTCATTTCTAAACTACTGAACCGATTTAAATGAAATTAGGAAGGACATGGGACACTTTTTATTGCGATAAACTGTAGCCGGTGCGGGTGAAACCACGTAACGCAATGCACTCACTCATACATGACTTAAGAATAAACGAGTTCAATTCGTTTTTGTAAAACTCACATGCCAGGGACAAGCCATATTGTTTGTGTTAGTTTTTAACGCCCGAAATTAATAATCGATCCTGATCCGTTATCTGCGGTTTTGGATTGATGTGTCATGTCATAATAAGTCATTTTAGTACTAGGGCTTGACGTATTATTACTAAAATGACATATTATGACATGACATATCAATCCGACGGATCGATTAATTATTTCGGGCATAAGTCGTCGCGTCGTTTTACCCTACAGTAAATTCTACACATCTAACTGAAACGTAATACTGAAACTCAAACGTGAAAAGAATGTCATTTATTTGTACTTTTTACCGAAATTGCTCATATTACGAGAGAAACACGTTCTCTTTTGGTTATGCCTTCACATCTTGTCTGAGAGTTTCAATTAATGCAGAGAGAGCTTTTTAAAATTGAGTACAAAATTTTAAAATCCGTAGCCTTTCGAGAGATCGTTGCAGACCACAGTGCAAATCGTTGTTCTGATGCTAAATGGTGTAAAAAAAAAACAGTACAGTTTACTGTTAGAGTGAAGAGTGAACTTTACTGTAGAGTTGTACCACTCATTGATGGAGAGCGGCTCGATGCATGGCGTAGTATTATTATTTATAGCGATGATGGCTCAGTGGTAGTGACGTCGGCTTGCGATCCGTAGGACGTGGGTTCGAATCCTACAATGAGCTTGAACTTTCGGTGAAGGAAAACATCGTGATGAAACCATAGCTTGGTGGTAGGGTATTTTCTAGTACTCGCCTGGCTAGCTACCACCCTCTTGTTAAGAATCTGTCGCCAATCACCTATGGGTGTGTCCCGGCAGCCTCACTTGAGAGCCAGTTCCCAGTCCAGGTGTAGCGTGGTGCCACCTTCGAACACATCGTCACATAACATCAGGCGACTTGTGGTCAAACGCTACCCTGTAAATAGTAAAAAAAAAAAAAATTATTCTGCGACGATGGTAATAAGAAACCCATTTAATTAAATACTCTAACATGATCAAGTAGATACTTCAGTACGCGGTGTGCAATCATGGCTAACTGTCACAATCGAGACTATTTACTAATTTTGATAATCGATTATGAAATTAGTAACTTATTAATTTTTATAAGCGAATAACGTTACTAATTTTTATTACTAACTTGTTGTGCCCCGCGGTTACACCCGCGTCTTTTCGTTATCCCGCAGGAACCTTTTTCCGGGATATAAAATAGCCTTTGTGTTAATCCAAAGTATAAGCTATCTCCATTCCAAATTTCATTCAGATCCGTTCTGTAGTTTTTGCGTGAGAGAGAAACAAACATTCATCTATCCATCCATCCATACTCACAAACTTTCACGTTTATAATATTAGTAGGATTCTAGATTAATTGTACTCCCAAGTTACTAAGTCTTACTCTGCACCGTGAACAACTAATCAATCATGATGTTAGTTAGTAGGTACCTAAGGATGTAATCGAGATCACTCGGGATATATTCATAAACCAATGTATATCTTTTTCATTAGTTTATCTTATGGCGATATGATTTCACAATCACACATCATTTTGTCTTCGTTCTCTATTATTCCAGACACGTCTTCACCAATCTTCGTATTCATTAAATCGTTGCTTTAATTGCCTTCACAGTTTAACTAATAGGCCATTTGTCTTCCCATTGATTTAATCTGGAACGCGTAGTACATATCAAATACTTCGTGACATTAAAGTACCTACAGGATGTTACTTATCTAAAAAGTCTTGCGAGAGTTTGCGGAATGAGCATTAAAGGTCCTACGCTTGCAGTGAGCCATTAAGATAAAATCCGGCTCACGTTTTTGAAACTAGCAAAGTTTGACAAAATACTTTTATTGAGGGTCGGTTTTGCAATTTTTTCGTAAAATTTTATCTTCCAGATACCTACATAACTTTATACTTTGAAATTTTTGTACGTAAGATATCTTTAGTAGCACAGATATCATAAATATTTTATTTGGCAATACAGTCAAGATCACACACTTTTATTAGCATCACTAATAACTAACTAAAAACAAGGTAGTAAAAAATCTTAGAAGTACATTTTAACCTATTTTTAATTCCCTAAGTTGCTGGAGGAGGCTACATAGCCTCGTATTTCATAGACACATACATTACATACATTATGTATTTAGAATTTATTTATTTAACTGTAGAAGCTTTTAGTTGATTTCGTAAATTTATTTTGCTACCTATTATTTTGTGATATTAGTTAGAAGCTCCTAAGAAAGTAAATATAGGTATTTATTTAGTCAATCATCGTATAGTGTAAATCAACTGCTGTAACCTTAGTTAGCTCCGATGATATTATACTTACTCTAACTGATATTTGATTTATCACTTCCGTGTTATACAAGTATGTGTGTGAAACAGGCCCTTTACCATGTATTTGACCTAGCCCCACCTGTTGTTTCAAAAGAATTGAATTATAGTATCGCATGTCAAAATGCCGTAAACCAAACGAGGAATTATGAAATCAAAATTTCAACAACCATTGTTGTTGTCAAGGGTGAGAAGGTAAGTTAATACTATAATGATCTATTACAGCTCCCTATGTTTATTCGACTATCTCTACTGTCTTACCTCTCATAATTCATAAATTTCGTTCTTTCACTTGTATGGTTTCTATTACGTTGGAATAGAGTTTATTT
This sequence comes from Opisthograptis luteolata, assembly GCA_931315375.2. Classification (NCBI taxonomy): domain Eukaryota; kingdom Metazoa; phylum Arthropoda; class Insecta; order Lepidoptera; family Geometridae; genus Opisthograptis; species Opisthograptis luteolata. The sequence goes on along the minus strand of OV928041.1, from coordinate 4,622,609 downwards.
CCTTTTTGATAAGGTCGATGTTAGTTTTGTGGGTCAATAAACAATCGTGCCGTTATTATGTTTATGGTATAATGTCGGAATAAAATGTTTTCAGTACTGGGTAAGCGCGTCATTAATTCGAATTTTATTCACATTAGCTTTACATCGTATAAACAGTAAGGGTACCCGTTCCTAAGAGACCTGGAGAATGAAAAGTACAAACTTCTATAGACACGTCGTAAAATGTATCTTATTTCATTTAAGAAATGGTAGGTATATCATTTGTAACGTATGGTAGTGAAATTATTAATTATATCAGTAAAATATTTACCAAATTCAGCCCGCATGGTTGACAATTGTTTTTAGTAAGTTAAAATTAGGTAGAAAAACAAACACAAAGGTTCTGAAATAATTAAGTGTACACCGGAGTCTAATGAAAATATTTGACAGGTATAATGAGAGCTTTGAAAGTGGTGTTCGTACCCCAAGAAAATAATTAGCTTAAGCCCAGCAGTATACAAAATACAGAATACAGATAGAATCAGATTCATGGCTAATGAATAGTGAGCTATTCATCATCATCATTATCAGCCTTCCACGTTCCCACTGCTGGGACTCTGGCCTTCTATCAGAGAGAGAGTATGGGCTATAATCTACCACGCTGGCCCAGTGCGGGTTGGTAGATGTCACATGCCCTTGAAAATGTTGCAGTTCTTGGGCATGCCGGTTTCCTCACGATGTTTTCCTTCACCGTTTTGAGCGATGGCAAATCCGTACATAACTTATTAAGTCATAGGTACGAGGCCGAGAGGATTCGAACTCGGTGTCGGCGTCTTATAAGTCGCACGCCAAACCGTTCGGCCACCATCGCTCCAGTGAGCTATTACATCCTATCAATTATACTGTAAGAGTTTATTTTCAGAACCAGTTTCAAATTATTTTTTAGCACTACTATTATGTTTCTGATTTTCCATACAATGCGGTGACTGGCCACATTTTTAGTGTGCATTTTGCATCAGATGACCACAAAATGATTCTACGGAAAGTCCTTACTGTTTGTTATAGTTTTGATACAGTTGTAGCGTTCGTGACCACCTTTCCATTTTGAGTGAAATTGTTTCGATAACGCATCTTAATAGGTCATTTCCATAAATACCATGTGATTATATGTATACAAATATGGTAAAGATCATAATGTTTTAATTAAGCAAAACCTAAAGTTAAATCAGATGTGTAGTCCATATTGGACTGGTCATCTGCAACTAAGCAGGTCCATATTAGATTTTGCTGACTTAAAAACATAACGTTTAGTGGTGTTTAATACCAAAAACCAACTCGTATAAAAAACAGCGCAGCGCCTCTAGCGGTAAACTAAATAAGAATAAAATTTTCATACAAATATTTTGAAACTCATAGCAGAAGTTAACGCTTTCTTGTAAGTTATAAAAAAACAAATGCAGTTATATGAAGAAAAATATGTCAAATTCCTAGCTTCTAATTCCGTATTCCATACCACAGTCTAACGGAAAAATACCCTAGCATCCTCCTCACACCCTACATATTACTTTAAGAATGACGTCACAGAATTACGGGGCATTGTACAAAACTGCATTCTCAACATAGGAATGCAACTCATTTGTATGATAAGGCAGTGCAAGCGGCGGCGCTAGGTCTGTAATATCGTAGGACGTGTTAACAGAGAAGTGCTCATGGCGAAAAAGTGAGGTGACGCGAATAAGTTAAGAGCGATATAGTACGTGAATTGATCAGTTGAAGAAATAAGTAGCTACATATTTGACAAGTTTTTAATTGTTACTGCCATGTTATAAGACTCTGTCCGCCCATTACCCTCTTTCTGCCTCTGTATCTCAATCAGCGTTTGGTCTGGAGTTTACTGTATACAAGTGAACTAGAGTTCAAAAGTTTGTAAACTAACTGATCAGAAAATAAAACTGATAAGATGACATAAAGTGTTGTTTTCTTTTACTGACAGAGTAGCACTTGACCAAAAGTCGAGTGAAGGTGTAGTCAAAGGTACTACACCTTTACTAGGAACTGGCTTTCAATTGAAGCTGGAACAAAAGAATAGGTACTTAATTAAATACCTAGTTCGTCCGTAAGATTGTTCACTGATGTCAAAGTTTTAGCGAAAAAAGAAATACGAAATGAGGTTAAAGTCACGTTTTAAATTACACAGATTGTGATCTGTACGGCTTGTTAACAGATTTGTGAACATAATTATGTACATAGTTTATGGAACAGACTATAATAATTTTATTAAAACCTGTTTTAATCACGCAGACAGGAGATACCTACTGATTTATTTATTTAGAACAAAGAGCTTAATTTCTGAAAGAGCTGAATTATTCATTTCGTATCACTCCGAAGCGCCCATCCCTACAACCACGGTCTGCGGTCTGAATCACAAATGTATGAAATGACACCTATTAGTTCTTAAGAATATGACTCGTGACTCTGCAATTACTATGCGATTGCTAATAGCAAGATGTAAGCAAAACATTGAGTGTTGCCTGTTCAATCAAAGACCAAAAAGTTTGTTTACTCATCGATCTATGAAGCTACAAGCAACTTTGCAAGCAAAAACAACGACTTCAAAGGTTTTCTCATAGATGCCATTGTCAGAACTGGACCAAATGGGACCAAACAGGAAGCACCATCTTTCAAATAAAAAAAAGAATCATCAAAATCGGTTCCCCAGTCGAAAGTTCTGAGGTAACAAACATAAAAAAAACATACAGTCGAATTGAGAACCTCCTCCTTTTTTGAAGTCGGTAAAATATGCAAAACTGTTGAATTATATTTTTATTTAAAGATATTTGCGTATTTTAGAAAGCAACTTAACTTCCTGCTATAATATTTTCCACTTGCGAGAATGAGGCCCTTGTGTGTGCTATAGCCGAGTTACTTTAATAACTTGCAGTACCCGTAGTTAGATTTCGAGTGGGTGGGTAGGTAAGGTGTAAACTTGGCAACTTTTTCGTTTGTACGAGAAGCGGAAATAACATTTACATGGAAAGCAAATCTCGGGATTCGTCTAGCGCTGACGGGATCATGAAGTGGGTATCAAGATGTAGGAAGATAAACGATATGACATTGCTGACGTGATACCTTCATAAAAACTCGGCCAAACTTTACAGCTCAGAACCTCCTTCCTATATTTAATTTCTAGGGTTAGGCATTTTAAGTTTAAAATGTTTTGGATTTAATCGATGCGAATCGATTTTTGACTGAAATCGATGTCGCGTGAATTGTGGTTCTTGGACATGTCCGTGTTCTCACGATGTTTTTCTTCACCGTTTGGAGTGATGGTAAATTCACAAAGATAGATACGGGGCCGGGAGGATTCGAACTAGTTATTATCATCATCAACCATCAACCTGTTTTAGTCCACTGCTAGACACAGGCCTCTCCCAAAGCACGCCACTTAACCCGATCTTCGGCTTCTCTCATCCAGCCGCTACCAGCCATTTTGCGTAACCGGGGGACTTGCTACACTACGTAAGCGAATTCGCGGTCTCCTCTGAAGATCACGTCTACCCCAACGGTTATCGGTTCTGCGGCTTATATGACCAGTCCACTGCCACTTCAGCTTGCTAATATAATACTAAATTCTGCTTCTTATTTCTGTTTAAAATCTTCATAGCTCCTTACCCCGACAACGCACTAGGTGGCATTATCCGTCCCTCCGCGCTAAGAGTGTATTGATGTTGTTGGCTCTAGCACTTACCGTGGCCGTGCCGTTATGCAGTTCGCCTTACAAATACACAGTCGAGACGTTTCACTTACTGCCTTGTTTGTGAGAGGCTATGATGATGTTGTTTATGGATAGGTGTTAGGAAGGAAGTGATTGGACGATTTTTTTTAAAGTAAGCTTTGCCAACAAGATAGCGTTAAATAAACAACGACTATACATTTTTTTGCATGTAATAGGGTAGCGGCTGTGGTGGGATGGCACTCGGTATCGACGCCTTGCAAAGTGCATAATTATTGTGTTACCGTTCGGCCAGAAATGCTCGAAAAATTAAGAGCACTGGATTTATTAAAATTTGATGATCAGCCCCGGCTCCGCACGGTTAGGCAGGCAGGTCTTAAAGAAAAAAAGCTCTTTCAGTTTTTCCTGATTTTTTCTAGTTTTACGACTTTGAAAGAAACTTTTTCATAAAAACTTACCAATACAACAAAAAAAAGGAGCGTAATCGGTTACCATTGATCTTTCATGTAAGTACATATTGTGTCAATTGACTTTTAGGAAATATATTCTACAAAATAAGTTTTAATTATATCACAACTCTGACATTATTATTCATGAGAATATTGAATTATTGTCGGCAATATGATAGAAGCGTTAAATTAAACACTAAGAAACTTCAAGGAAATGGAGTCCTGCATTATTTACATGACCCCTCTATCGGAGCCGCTAAAGCCTTTTCATAAATTTCACACGACTCGGAAGGGCACCATCATTCAAGATAGGCCAGCAATAAAATGCCCCTTGTACATATTATAGTGTTATAATAAAGGTACAGGGACCACTCTGGGGAACCATCGATTCTGTTTGTTTGGTGATCATGGGATATACTCTGCGGGTGACCGAATATAAGTGTTTTTAAGGAAAATCGTAAGGTACAAAATACAGCCTGTTTGGTTAAAGTACGTAATCATCGCCCAAGTGACCTGCCAGGTAAGCGTTTCTTGCCGGTGTAAGTAACTTGTGGTCTAACGCTACTCAGGAACATCTAATATAGCGATGATGGCTCAGTGGTAGTGACATCGGCTTGCGATCCGTAGGACGTGGGTTCGAACCCTACAGTGAGCTTGAGCTTTCGGTGAAGGACAACATCGTGATGAAACCATAGCTTGGTGGTAGGGCATTTTCTAGTGCTCGCCTGGCTAGCTACCACCCTCATGTCAAGAATCTGTCGCCAAGCACCTATCGGTGTGTTCCGGCAGCCTCACTTGAGAGTCAGTTCCCTGTCCAGGTGTAGCGTGGCGCCATCTTTGACCACATCTTAACTTAACATCAGGTGACTTGTGGTCAAACGCTGACCTGTAAATAGTAAAAAAAAAGAATCTAAAAACGATGTAGATAAATATCTAAATCTAAAATCTGTAGTACCTACCTACATAAATGTGTACTCATTAGCTTGTTGTTAGAGTAAAACTCCTCATCCACATAACAAGGTAGGTAACTAGGTACTCACAACGAAAATAGCATGCATTTTTAACGAGTCACTTCTAAAAAATATATCACTGATGCTCAAGCTACTTAAATGCTTAAAAATTAACATTTTAAAAGAGACTCCTGAACTGAAACAGGGGTTGTAAGTTACATCTTAAAAATACACAGGTTTTACAAGATTAGCTCGAGTAATAGAAGGGAAGATAAGTGAAATACAAGCAGTAGGGACAACATCGCTTTTTGTAATATTTGACGGTGTTTTCAACATATCGTAATAACATAACAAAGTTACGTGACAATTTTGTTTAGCAGTAAATATGCTCATTGCTCAAGAGTTAAATCATTTCTAAGTTAAACAATAAAATGTGAATTATTATTAGTGATAGAAAAAATGAAACAAACCGAAGTGATCTTCAATACATAAAAGATATTTATAATTTCACTTCACTCTTAAAGATATGGGTCACATGTCACGTATAAGTTATTAAGTATGTAAACTGTGTATTAAACATGCGTTTTGCGAATATATCATTTTTCATCAAAGCAAGAGTTTCCATACTGCTATTGCAATTATATTGCACTCGAGGGTAGCTTTGATATCGGTAGCATCAGAGATCAAACAGTAAATTAAAAAAGACTACGGGATGCTTTGAAAATACACCTTTTTGACTAGAGTACGCTTGTTGGCTGAACGTAATTGATGATTAAAAAGCTCAGGTACATATACTTATAAGAAACGCTTGTATTGAGAGCAAAAAAAAGTGAGCGTTGCGAGGGTCGCCCTTTTGGTAATTAAATGTACTGCCTTGAAAGTATATAAATACTTTAACATATTATACAAAATATATTTTTATTTTGTGCATTTTTCTAAAGCGTCATGAACTTTGTATACAGCCTGTATCTATGACGTTTTGGGTATTATTTCAACAAATTTTCACGAAAAAGTGAAAACTGTTCATAAGGCTCAATAACACAGAACATTATTCCAGAAAAAAATAATGTTGGATAGCATTTTCTGCCAGATCAGTCTTATAGAAGAATTATTAGGAGTCTATAAAATTTGCCATTGAATTATGTTCTTTCCAAGGCACCTAATAATATTATAAACGTGAAAGTTTGTGAGTATGGATGGATGGATGTTTGTTACTCTTTCACGTAAAAACTACTGAACGCATCTGAATGAAATCTGGAGTGGAGATAGTTTATACCCTGGATTAACACATAGGCTACTTTTTATCAAGGAAGGTTCCTGCGGCATAAAGGGAAGACGCGGGTAAAATCGCGGGGCACAACTAGTCTACAATAAAAATTATTCAATTGACCGTTGTTTATAAATCATAGCTTCTTTTGTAAATAAAAGCTACAAACATGTTTGTACTCCTCCGATTTGCTGCATCATCGGATCTAAGTGCTTTGTTTAAATTATTGGACTTCGTCACGCCCACCGCAATGACTTTATAGAAAGGGCTCCACTTAGACAATTTGAAATAAGTGTTGCTGAGAATTGAAGGAATTTTAATTGAATAATTCTATGAAATTGTTAAGCGAGGTAAAGTTCATATTTTTGGAGACACTTTACGCCTAAATAATGTAATGCTCCGTCAAGTCAACGAATTTAACTTGACACGATACAGAACTTAGGTATATACGAGTATATACATATATAGACGCAGTTAAAATAGCCCTTGGAATATGTGTCTTCGTATATTCTCCGATACTTCAGTAGTACACTTAACGACAAAAGTCGCTGAACAACAAAACATTTTCAGATTACCTATCTTAAACAATAACCTTTAACCATATCATCAATTAAAATCAGATGCGTTATGCTGTAGGCAAAACGCTAACAAATAAAATGTAAAAAATGAACTGATCTAGAAAACACATTTAGAAAATGTGTCTTTTGTCGCTGACTGTACTAATCACTAAAGATAAACAAAAAATGATTAATGCATGCCCAGCTCACCCGCAGGTGCTTTAGGACGATGAACATTTTTCTGATTTGTTAATAACTTTTTTTAGACATCAACCGTAAAATAGAGGTGGGGCATCATTAATTTATTACTAGGCTGTAGTGTTTAGCTCAGTCACGGCCTACAAATTTATGTATGAGCAAACCATTAAAGGATTGTCGCCCCAGGTTGCTTTGTTTAATAAATGTTAAAAATTAAAACCCTTAAAGTGAAGTGGGATTAATATTTTCTCATATATCGTATTCAAAAATAAAATAATCCTTAAAGCCCGTTTATCTTTTTGAATTTGTTTGTTGTTTTAATCTTTGACTTGTAGTGTTGACCTCGTATATAAAAACCGTTTGAGATGAAATAATTTTAGAAATCAAATCAAATTATTTGGTTCAAATATAATATGACAGAATAATAAACATATCCTTTTTTATTGATTTACTAAAGAAGAAATAAAGATGTATGCATTAAAAATGTACTTACTCTGTTACACAGTTTAGTGGGTATCTAGATTTATTCTGAAGTATACATAAACATAGAAATTCACACGTTAGATCTGATGTAAACCCATTCTGTCCATACAGCGCTAGCAACAATGCCATCTGTAGTTGTATCGAATATCATATTTGTAAGGCAGGTGAATGTCCAAGGCTCTTGTTTTGTGTATCATCTGGCTACCAGCTTCGAAGCATTGTCACCTGTTCTGGGATGTCAACGTGGGATCCACCTGACCAAATAAGCAATTAGTGCCATGATAATAATTATGCATTAACGGCACGAAACTCTGATTTTGCGTAACTTTCCCAAGCTTGATTGACATGGGAATTTCTTTAATTGTCACAGAAATCGCACTTTCATGTCGCCTTTAAATCTACCTGGTTTTGTAGTTGTGAATGGTGACAGAATTATGCAATGCATTGAGCATTTCGTTCATAAATGTTTGGTCTATTTTTTGTGGATTCGGTCACACGCCTACACGTGTGCAAATCCTTTGACAATAGCTGTCGTTCAATAGAGATGCTGAATAATAGATTTATGGCGCAAAATTTGAATGATGATATAAAATATTAAAAGTGAAACGAATCTATCAAGTTCATTGTAAGATTCTACTGACCTAATGACTTGTTTTGCACTTTTGCAACCCATATCAGGTAACGTGACAGATGCTACGAAGCCAGATAGTGGGAAAGTATGAGATGCAAACTGAGGCAGACGTGACTCGGCCAGACTTTCTACAGTAATAACGTTCCGGGGTGCACTTAAATTGTCATCCGTGGGAACATGAATTATAGGTATGACAATGATCTAGTGCCATCAGAGAAACAATGAGAAAGTTTTTGTTTTGGTGTTTAGGTTTTATTTGAATGTTGACTTACATAAAACGTTTTGTAACGTACATCTAGAGACAATTTTGATGTATTTTATAAACTATGACTAAGAACTGCTGCTACAAATGATTTCTTGAGAACTGCAAAAAAGTGGAATGTCCTACCAAGGTCGGTATTTCCTGAAAGGTATAACCCGGGAGTGTTCAAGTCAAGAGTGAATGGGTAGGTATTTACTTTGCAAACGTGCTACACCTTCGACCACATCGTCGCTTTCAATCTGGTGAGATGGTGATCAAACGCTACGCCTAGACAGAAGTAAAACAGATTACTGGTTCGTTGGAAAAAAATGTATTGTAACTTTTCTTGGATTATTTACAAAGTAGTCAAGTTTTCATAAAGCTTAACCACGCTTACCTTATATCTGCCAGATTCGTTTCAAATTGAGCAAGCGCAAACGATAGCTTCATGTTCAAAATCTTCTGCAATACAATAAGGGCTTCCAAACACTAAAATACCCTTCATTTTGTTTCAGTACTCCATGACAATTAAACATTGTCCATTGCAATTATCGGACAGGTAGGACACACTTCGTGGGCAATTATTTGGCCGCAGAACGTGTCGAACCATATCCAATTCTGTTTCAATTGTCCAGCACATGTTCCATTTTGCATTATTAAGGATGTTAGGATGTTAGGGTTTGAAGATGAGTCAATGGGAGTTTCATTCTTTGCTGCTTCTTTCTATTTTCATGATGTTTTATTGACCAGTTTTTCAATGAACTTTCAATTGTTTTGTATTTTCCCTTTAGAATATTTACATCCTCCATCCATATACGAGTAGTTAACAGAAGTTGACGCCATTGAGATGACACTAAAGTTTTGTAGTCTGCTGTGCTAATTTTGCATATCAAGACAGCAAAAATGTCACTTACTGTTTACCTAATATGTGACGGAACCCGAGATTGTTTCATTAAATTGATAAGATTGTTTTATTGAGATTGTTTTATTGTTATTTTTTAAAGGTCGGCAACGCATCGGCAACTCCCCTGGTGTTGCAGATGTCCATAGGCGACGGTGACCGCTTTCCATCAGGCGGGCCGTCAGCTTGTTTGCTAATCTATTACATAAAAAAAGAAAAAAAAATTATGGACGCAATATAGACGATGAAGAATTTAGTAGACTACCAAAAGTATCAAAATCGGTCATAACGAGCCGAGCATAGACTCATATTGATAAACACACTTGGGCCCAAGGTTGCCGACTTAAATAAATTAGTACCATAACATTTTCTAGTTCTAGTACAGCTCAATCCGTCGTAGTGTAAACCTCCTTTTGATATGTTATTCAGCCACTAGACGTCTCTATACTATTGTTAACAATTTCAATAATATTTTCAACAAAGGAACTATCAATAGAGTTCACTATTCATAAAATTGTTTGCATACCCTTTGTATCATTAGGGCGTACCTAATTTAAATGAACAAATTTAACTTCAATTATTTTGAAGTGGGGCGGGTCGTACCGTATCCCTTTCACGTTTCCCCTGCCCTCATTACAATCCACAATACTCAACATTTCTACATCTAGATAAGAGGCTCCCATCTTTATTTTTGCTTCACTCCCTACGAAATACTTCTACGCGGTAGTACATAATCTTCTTACAAATGCTCGTCAAAAAAGCGTTCATTTTGATGTCACCTTGCTATGCCAGCCATGCTTACAATTCAACTGAAATAATGCATATTTCAATCAAAAGTAATAACACAACACTAACACTAATCAAATAATTATTTTCTTGCCCGTTAGATTGCATAGAGATCGCAATTGTTACACGTCTTGTCAAATTTTGTGTTTTTTTTTTTGGCAATAGGAAAGTTTATTACAAAAATTCTTAATTTTGAACAGATTTGCAATAAAAGCTCCACAAATGGAATAAGAAACTTGTTCTGATGCTTTTCAACTAAACACAGTACTGTTAGTCTATTTTACTGTGGTCTTATGTACATTTCTGTTTTTAGGGGAACTGTTCATTTCATTCGGTTCAATTCGTAGCATACAAATTCATTTTTTCGTATTCAATGCTTGAAAACTAGAGATTGACCCGTTGATAACATTTTAATCTGTAATTTGACTGCGGGATGCACCTTTATGAACTCTTTTTGAACAAAATAATAATAGAGATGTGAATTGTGTAAGTAGAAAAGTAGTTCGATGTGAATAATAAAACAGAGAGCAGATTGTACGACTGATAAAAGAGCTGTACAAAAATCAACTCTGTGTCAGTAATCACATTTGACGTTAGCTTTAGTTTCCTATTCATGCCATAGACATTGCAACCCCTATTCTTTCAACTTTTAAACGTATCATAGTTTAAGAAACACGCCTGATGACCTAATTTTCAAGCATCCACAACTCCAATATTCAATTTCTATCAAAACTGGTATAAAGAACCATAAATAATGTTAAACGTGTTTCAAGCATCCGAAACAGAGATTGGCACAATGTTATTAGTTACCAACTTGCAAACAATGTTAGTGGCAACATTCACATACCTTGTCGTGACACACGTTCCGCTATCCGTGGCGCCATCTCACGACGACGTTTTAACTTGTCAAAATCGAGAGCATAGAATGCACACATGTGCCAAGCACTAATAGCCTTCGATACAGCCCTTGGACACCACAAATTGGCATCGTTATAATCTTTTCGTGCTAAATCTCTAAAGTTATCAACGTCTAATTAGACCTCTTTGTTTTGTACGAGGTACTTACCAATAGTTCGTGCTTCCATAAACGGTCGATTGTTAAAACGACACAGTTTTGCTTTTAGGACAACGGTCGCGTTATGTTTCATTGCTTCATTCTCTGACATGTTTCGTAATAGCGCCTTAAAAATGTCATAAAAAGACGTCGAAATGACGCCCCAAGCAATTCCATTTTCCGAAATGGTACCTACTCTGTGAGGGCACTCGTCACCGATCTATTTTGGAAATGTGTATGAAATGAAATGACATACCGACTGAACTTTTGATTTTAATTTTTTTCCCATGATTTTGCACCTTATATTAAGGTGATAAGAGTTACAAATTTAGGTTTTGTTTTGTTGCATCGTCAGATTTCTCCCTTGTATTTCACCCTAATCGAATCGCTACGCATGGTGCGTCTGTCTTGTGGGTCGGACCCCTATGGGCATTCTGATGCCGTACTGTGCAAAATAAATATCCAGCCGAGTCAAAAGGCGATGCTTTAATTGGACCCTTTTCCGGTCCACTTTGCGGATTACTTAATTTGGAGATTGTTTGTTCGGGATAAATTACTATCTTTTACACATTAGTTACAGTTAATTGTTTAAAATTTACACAAATGTCGATACAAAATAAAGCCACACTATTTTTGTAAATGTTGGATGCCACAAATTTTGTGGAATCTAATACAAAATACTTTTGAATTAGAACTTCTACGACTTAAACTTGACTTAGTTGCCTTGGAAGCACCAAAACTTATTGATTCTAATAAGAGTTGCACGACCACAACTATTATTATAATAATCATCGTAACAGTATCAAAAATCCAATAAGAAATAATTAACTAAGAAGAGAAAACATTTATATAACATTCTTAAGTTTCTTAATGTTTACCAATAATGCTTCAACGTTTAAATAATTGCCGAAACGAACGCTTTGTTATTTCAACTAATAACGTTTTACCAAACAAGCTTCACCATCCCTATGCAAATCGTTTAATCATAAATCTTTCTTTGCATCCTAATTTGTACTTGTAAACTTTCTCCCATTCTTGAAACCTTCGCATTATATTCTGAGCCATAACTCTTCGGCATTAGGTTCATTACCATTAACATTGAAAGATAGGGTTGTCACAGTCCCTAGTAATCTGGTGGAAGTTCAAGCGCGTGGCTCGGACTTGACGCGCGTCGACCTTTCGCTGCGCTTGACTGGAACGAATTGTCTAGACGGGGGAATAATTCTGTGTGTACCATTATTGGCAGAACCGGCATTTATTTTTAAAATATTTGTATAAACTATGAAATAAAATCATGCTTGTGCGGCTATAACTTTATCAAAGGGGAAGATAACTTACCTTCTTACAGCGCTCATTCCACAGATGTCCATGTTATACATTTCTTCATGCAAACATACACACGCTCACAGATACATGGCAAACCTCGTGTAATGTCACCAACAAGAAAGGCAGACGGGCGTAGTATCAAAGACTAAAATACGATTGAGACAGCAGTATAAGTCGAATCAAATACGCAAATCAAAAACACCTGTCGGACTGTAACAAAAACAGGCAGGCTTAATTAAGCCTAAAGTAAGCGGTCTATACTTAAAACCTAGTTACTTATCCTCCCTTTTCAGTTTTAAATTAATATAATGGTTTGCAGTCATACCAATGAAAACGTACCAAAAGCTAACGTCTTATCTTACCATAAAAGAGGTAAGAAAATCAAACAGAAGATAATAAACAAAAAATAGTCAATGCAATCATATTAGATTTGACCCTAGCAGGACGCAGATGCACCTCTCGGAAGAATCACCCCTTTGTACTTCTTTGGACCGAAATCAGTTCCAATATGAACTTTGTCACATGTCAAAAACAAAAATGAGGGTGTCACAGAGAATTGATATTGCTCTAATTTCAAATTAGTACATAATTTTCTTGTTTCATTTCGGGTTACCAAAAAGTATCTTCGAATTATAGTTCTTTTAAAAATCAAATGTCTTTTGAACTCTTTTGATACCATGAAAAAGGCGATAAAGAATTTCCGATCCGTCCTGTTTTTCTGTGTCTTTACTCGCTATGTTAAATGTAGGCAAACGTAATATATCGTCAGAGATCTCTAAAATAGACTCCATTATAATTCCAAAGACAATTGGACGATTTGTCACAAGATTCCGTAGAAATACGGAAAACGTATATAAGTACCTATTAGACTATTCTCGACGCAATATATTAGACAATATCGGCTTATAAGAATTTAATTCAGTTTGTGACAAAAGCGGCCATAAAAATCGACTTAGACTCATTTTAATTTAATATATTACAGAAAGTTGATAGTATTTAGGTAGCTTACGATTCCTGTATTTTTCCCTAGTGTGCTCAATAAACAATAAATTCTGATTAGTGTGTAGGTCGTGTCTGGGTTAATGATATTCTTTAAGACGTTTTTCTTTTTCTTTTGTAAGCATTTTGTTTTTCGAACTGGCTAGAAATAGTATCTCCAAAAAGAGTTTGTTATTCAGAAATTCGTTCACTCACACATTCGTATCAATGGTAAGGCAATGCATGTACACGAGGCGGTTGACGAACACGAATGTTGAATGACGTGCTCGCCATTCATGTCGTCATTGTCGCCAGCCGTCCGTCATTCACATCGTCGCTCTCGGCAATCCGTGTATCTAAGTCACAACAGAAGTTTTGTATATATTTTCTGCAATGCCGAGGCAAAAGGCGAGCATAAATAAATGTGTTTAGAGTTATATTGTATAACTGAAGTATTAAATGAGTATTTGATATCAACTGCGCTCTGTGGCTGTAGTACTGTATCCACTGTTTATGCAACAACTCTGCATTTTCCCAGGATGATAAGTAGCTTAAGCTAAGGCTTTTCCTTCCCTTAAGAACTCTTTTCACACCCATCTTGAAAGACTGCAATTTGTAGCACTGCGGAAAGACAGTCATTAAATTTATCATACTAACATCCAGTAGGTAGTAAGAAAAAATACAGAGTCACAAAGAACAACAGCAATTTCGCGCGTCAATGCATCAAGAGGAAATGCTTTAGTTTTCTGCAGTAGCGACGGATGGTTCTAAGCGGATGAATGTATTTTTTATGACGTCATTATCTAGAGGAAGCCGGGAGTAAATACAGCCTGCGGTCAGGAGAGCTCACAAACTGTTGATTCTATACCGTTGGTAGCGACATTTATAATAAAGACTTACTTAATAATCATTTATTTAGGCAGAGATTGTAACTGCGCCGAGGCTTATGTTCAGCAGTGGAATTCTCCCAGCTGATGATAATGAAGATGATGTCTGCGCCGAGTAGCTCGCAGTAGTTGGATGACAATAGCTGAAGACCGGGATCATTGTCATTTCTTGGGAGAGGCCTATGTTCAGCAGTGAACTTACAAAGGCTGGTAGAGATAATAGAAGCCAAGCACCAATCGGTGTATTCCGGCAGACTCACTTGAGAGCCAGTTCCCTGTCCAGGTGGAATGTGGTGCCATCTTTGACCGCATCGTCACTTCACATCAGGTGACTGGTAGTTAAATGTTACCCTGTAAGAACTAAAAATCAAAGAAAAATAAATTTAGGTCAGTTAACATTGAGTTCTTAGGTTGAGTTGCTAGTATAAAAATTACTTGATACTGACATATGACGTGTTCATTTAGTGATCAAAACATCACGCCAAAACGTCATTTCCGATACAGTGAACACCTCAAAACAAAGGCATCAGCCCATCAATATTAGATTTCAAATTCGCAACAATTTGGTAAAACACTTCACTGATTTCGGACCCCTGCCGACATGAAAGGGCGTCGCAAGTGTTGAATCGAGAGATATCTTTTAAAAGTGATTTTTTGAGAAGAAAACTAATACTTTAACGCGACGGGGGGCGCCACTGTCACTCGATCTCAGCTACCGTTTACGCAGGGTCCATAAGGGGTTATTCGATCACCTTAGACTATCAGGTTTCGTACTCGATAGATTTAACATGACTCGATGGTGACTCGATTGGAACGACAGCTCGAGTGTGTAGCACAACATTGTTGAGAATTTGTGTTCGATTTTATGGCAAGAGAGTGGAGTAAATCTAGCATACTTATCGCAAAGGAAAATCTAAGGCACATTGATCTTACATCTAAATCAACAAAAAAATCTACTACGTGAAGTTGGACAGTCTATTGCCTGATTTGGTATTTATTTCAACTTGTGTAAAGTTCGGATTTTTAACTTCCCACTGCTGGACTCTGGCCTTCTTTCAGAGAAAGTGTGGGCTGTAATCTATCACGCTGACACAGTGCGGGTTGGTAAATGTCTCATGCTCTTGAACATTGCAGTTCAGAAACAATATTTTCCGTCACTTTGAGTGAGTAAACGTTAGTTTCGACGATTTCTATTCGACTTCTCAAGTTCACAGATGAGCATAACTCTACAATTCCACGTTCACGATTTTAATGATATTTGCGCAAAAACCAGATCGTAAGCATCCGTTACTCGCAATTTGCGATAATCACTGTACAAAGAAAGGTGTACCTTCCTTTTTTTTCTTTTTTCTTTTTGATTCCGAAACTCATTTGCGGTAGGTGTTTTTGATCTCAACCGTTTTTCTGTACTCATTCTGTGAGAAATCCACAATTCACCGTAGGTGCGGGACAAAAAGGAGCCTTGTTAAAACAGGTATGCAATCATCATCATCGTCTTAAATGTTCCCACTACTGGGACATAGGCGTTTTTTTAGTCAGAGAGTATGGGCCAAAATCCACCACTCGGGCCCTATGAGGGTTGGCAGTGGGGTGGGGGTATTCTGACCGATGACCTATAATCTAGCAATGAAATAATCTAACAAAGTGACGGGAGGAATAAAAGCTCGTACTTACCTACAACTGATAGGTCAAATTGAAGATGTCGAATCTTTTACTATGAACCGTAAACTTCGACCAACATATAGGATGATTTGAATAATTTCGTCTGTTTCCCTGGATATGCTTATCCGAACTTGATCAAACATAGTGCTTGCATCGTTTTCCACAACGTTGTGTCGTTTGACATCAGGCGATTTGTGTTCATACTGTGGAATACAAAAAAATTAAACAGAGCAACGAGAAAATTGCACTGCCGCAGATGACTTTGCAATTAAATATTCGAGAGGCATTGCAAATGTTATAAGCAAACGTGGTGCCAAAAAAGTAAATCGATCATGTCCGGTTGCTAATCAAAATTCTTGCCGAATGAATTTCGCCCAGAAATCTAAATGTATCTCCCAGAGGGAAATGTCCCCACATATCTGTCCATCGTACCCACCCTTGTCTCATTACAAGGCGCTCAAGCGCATAATTCTGTGGTTACCACCAAACGAGACGAGCTCGAGTGGTTACCGACCACGCGCCGGCCCGTGCCTTTGACGCTTCTAACTGCTTTAAAAAATAAACTGAGATGGAAAAATAATTTCTCGCGATTTTAAAAGCTAGAAGCTTACTAGAAATAACGTTTTTCCCTCTAGTGAATAGAATAAAGAAAATCGAGTACAGTTGCGGCTACATGTCAGTGCTTACAGTGTAGAACATAATATAAAAAAGGTTCAGTAAATGGAACAGAGAGTGGTATTTTGATGTATGTGATAACAAAAACATTTGACAAATAAGTTCAGACACATTAACTTTTGCTAGGCACTGTCATTATCAGCCTATTACGCTCCTAATGCTGGGACTCTGGTCTTCTCTCAGAGAGAGAGTATGGGCCATAATCTACACTGAAGGCACTGAAGTAAACGTAAAGTTGATGACCAGTGTTAGTCAGCGATTTGCAATGGGAAACAGCTGACTGTCAAGTAAGGATGGAGGTTCGATTCCCGCTTATGGTACAAATGACAATGCATTTTAAAAACAGCTCAAACGTTTCTTCCATGTCTAGTTTCATCGATACAGGAAATTTTAATTAGGAAGTCAAAGCTTTACCTGTCTGGTTGTGTGGGGCTTTATTACTTATTGTTATAAATATTAGATAAGAAAAAGAAATTGTTTAGTATAGTAAAGAACCATTGTGCTTTTTGCTTTGATAGATGCATTGCATAACCCAATATCTAGTTCCACAAAAACTTCCAATAACCAAAAGATGACAGCAGTATTACAACATGAATACAAGCAAGAAAAATACAGTCGGCTACATAATAATCATTGCGAGGCGTAAAAAGGCATGTGACCCGTAAGTCGGAATTTATTACCCAAGCTCACAGTCATGCGCTCAAGATGGATCAACTACAGACGGACGTAATCTTTTGTAACATGACTCTGACCGATTCTTCACGGTGCCGTCAAATCTATGGATTCAATTGTGACCGAATTAGCTCATTGACTCAAAAACCGTGCGTGAGACACTACATTGAAACTTTATAGTTGGTTTTATTACGTATAAATGAGACCATTAAATTTATGGTTCCTATGATTATGTTTACGATATACCAGTTCCGTATATGGTGTTACACCATCACAGATTTGCCGTATCTCGATTGTCCAACTGTCGGCTTTTTATGCTACAGTAAACATTAATTAAGCAGTAAACCAAAACTGTGATAGCATCTTTTTATCTGTCATCGCCGTGATAAGGAAAGCTTTTAAATAATATCTAGAGATAACGCTGCATAAGACTGAGGCAGTGATGTTAGTTCTCTTAAATAACCCAGTCAAACAAAACAGTCTTTATATGACAATTGATTAAAAAAGAGCGCCAAAGCGTTGCATCAAGTTAAATCATGAACATTAAAGGAAATGAAGGATGTGGTGTATTGAAGCCTTTTTTGATTTTGATAATCAAGACTAACATCAACAAAGATACCAACAGTTATATCCATGTTCCATATTATAAGACCTGATTTAATTTACCTAAAGCAAATTTGCTTAATAAAGTCCCGGTCTAAGAGAAAAAATTAATAGTCACGTTAGTGATGAATGATACAAACGCCTCAGATCTTGCCATAGCCTCAATAACATCGTAAACATACAATAATAGCGGTGATTGATGCTGAAATGTTACCAATACGTAAATATTCTAAGTGAGCCAAGGTTGAATATATCAAAATATGAAACAGAAGTTAACATGAGCACAACCCGCATGATATCATGAATAAGCATAATGACATCCATTTTGATACTAAATGAACTACCTATCCAAAAAAGAAATCGTGACATCCATCATTTCAATAGTATCATCTAACGAGCACAATAATAGCGAATCTTTAACGTCAAGTGTTAGAACTATTTACACAAGATCATCTTCTAATTCTTACATAAATAGATATAATTGTGAAATTCAAAATACAGTCTGTTATGCTACTCATACTGAATTATGCCAAGGTTGAGTAACAATGGTGGTTGTTAAGAAAATACTTCAGAAGTGTAACGGAGATCACGGTGGGATATATCAGCTTTACATTATTAAATATAAATAGTAATGATGAGAACACGACTGAAAATATTAAAATAGGCCACTGTAATATATATTGTGTCGATGAAATCTTACGTAAGATAGCATGATTTGCATTATCATAAATTATTGCAGATGAAGAAATATGAGGGTATGCTAATGGTAGAACAACAGTGAGAGAATGCGATACGAAGTCAAATCATTTAACCTAAGATTCCTTATAACAATCAGCGTGCGAAGTCAAGTCTTGTTGGTCCTGTCACTCTTGTTAACGATGAAATTCAAGCTATATTCAATTAGGGTACCTACATCATCGCTTTATGAGGTTAATGAACCGAAAACAAACCACTTGATGTCATTTAAAATGATAAAGCACGAGATTTAAATAAGCAATGATGTCATAATACAAATGGTGTTCTCAATCATTTGTCTTAGGAGAAATTTTAATGAATTCACTATAAGCATTTCGTCGGAAGTTGCTTTGGAACAGAAATAAAATTGTCATCAATACACGACAACTTAATGCTAATGAGTTTAGTTTGTACAGGACAAAACTCGCTCTTGTAAAACAAGAGTTATGTCGTAGAAGAATAAGACACAAGTACACATTGGTAAGGGAAGTCTTTGAAATCAACAACAGATCTGTTAATGAAAGACACCAGTTTCAGTTTGAAAATCTTCAAATAAGACGACACATGATAATAAATAGCCCTTGGTGGAATTGCTTTGGACAAGTGAAGTGAAAGTTTTAAAAGACAAAAGTTGAATTACAGGAAACAGAGTTCAAAAATAGCTATTTGTCGCAACGAGTGCCATTTTTAGTCGGTCGGTCAGATATGATTTAATGGAGTGCCGAGCGCTTCGTTAACATTAATAAATTCAGTGCTTTTACTGTGGAAACTCGAAAGTTAAGCCAATATGAAAATGTCGATTTGAAATTGATAACGGAGCAATGACGTCAGCATGTTAGTTACATTGCCAACAATGTCAGTGAGCTGAAGCTGTGTTTGGCTCTAGATAGATAGATAATATCTGTCACATCTGAAACACAATTGGAAATTAAAATCTTTTTTTTATAATTAGTGTTACAATAAAAGACCTGTCAATGATATATACAATTTAATTCATATTGCATTTCATTATCATAATTATGTACTAAACTATCATGTATTAGAGTTTTTAGTTGTGTTTTTACTTATACCAAAGAAAGTAATACACCTCAATTTCTCTTCAATAAATTGATATCGAGTATGAAAGTGCATGTTACCTACGTAAACTCATGGTAAGAACTACACTCCATCCTTACCAGACGCTTTTAACTTTTCTTCAGCACTTCGTTAGTCGTGTTTGTATTTATTTAAAGTGTGATAAGTTAGTGCGGTGACTGAGACCGAAACAGGATACGTACCTTTTTAA
This sequence comes from Opisthograptis luteolata, assembly GCA_931315375.2. NCBI lineage: Eukaryota > Metazoa > Arthropoda > Insecta > Lepidoptera > Geometridae > Opisthograptis > Opisthograptis luteolata. Next base: position 4,602,557 of record OV928041.1, on the reverse strand, counting down.
GGTCCCACCACACGGACTGCGAAGTAGAAATTGCCTATCAGCTTTATTGTACAAAGCAATGCCTGTAAAAAAGAGAGCAATAAAATAATTTTATCTACCTATGTGAGTTCTAAAAACAAAATAGTAGTAAAAAAACCATTTGGTTTAAGTATTATATTTTTGACGGTAAATAACGTCAAATCAGTTAATAAAACGAGTACACGAGTACCTATGTAATACTTATTTTTAGCCAGTAGGCCGACGGAAAAAATCCAAAAATACTGAAACTAATGAAAAATATTCTATATATCACTTATTTTATTAATACTTATTAACCTTTTTATCGCTAGCCCAACTTCCAGCCCTATTGGGTACATTCAGAACTTGACATGTTTAAGATTTATGAACAACTTTTTGTGGCCCATGTATAACCGCATCATCTCTCAGAATACTTTCTCCATGTCCACGTCTAATCTAAATTGGCATTTGATCTTATTCAATGTTGTTCAATTAATCAATGCACTTGACTCAACTTGTAGAGACTCATCCTTAAGGGTGCAAGCTTGCATTTGTGATGACAAGAAACCAAACCGGTTGTAAATGAACGGATTTCTTAGAATTTTGTGCGTGAATATATTTTAGCGAATTTGTTGAAGACGCTAACAAAGGTATTTCAACAAAGACGTAGAGAGCCACTTAGAAGATTTTTTTACTGCATACAAATAAAATATTGTGTAGATAGTAAAAAACAAAACAATATGTAATATAGAGGGCAGAGCCCGTTTTGATTTACATAAGTAAGAGCTCTAAATTACAACTGTTATGATTACAACGTATCTAACAAAAAATACTACAGAAAAAACATTAACAACAGAGAAACAGTAGCTCTCTCTTATATTAAGTAGAATTCTTCTACAAATATATCTGCCACAGACAATGTAGAAAATAAATTCATGCATTTCCCCCAACCAGTTGATACAAACTCAAAACTGGGTTATTTTAAACTGCGGCAAGTATAAGCTATTCGCCAAGCTGGCAACTGTTGAAAGAAATTGAATTTTGTAACTCGACCTGACGGCCCGGTCGTAAAGAGTTATTATTGTAAGTGTTTGCCTTTGTTTGTTATAATAATGTAGGTGGCATGCAGAATAAGGAAAGTTGAGGGGTTACCAAATGGCAACATTATAAAAATTCAACGTTATTGTTTATTTTAAGCATTCCAATATTCCAAATCGGTCAAAAAATATACCTAGAGAATTGCTTTTTGTCTCCAATAACTGTGTTTAATGTTACAATTTCTCTAGAGCGAACAGGTTTACTTCAGATTGAAAAACTGCAATGAAGGAAACTAGTTACTCGTAGATAAATGAGCGTTGACTTGACGATTTAGACCTTTTTTACATCATACAGGGTAGTGTTTGACCACAAGTCACCTGATGTTATGTGACGCAAAGGGCATACTGCGCGCCACGCTACACCTTATTTAGGATCTGACTCTCAAGTGACAACAACAGCGGTGCTTGGCGGCAGATTCTTAACTTGCCAGTCGTTAGCTGGCGAGTACCAGAAAATGCCCTAAATTACCAAAACGTAACCTTCGAAGCCGATAACCGATGGGGAAGAAAGGTTCTCGAGTGGCGACCACGAACCGGAAGACGTTCTGTAGGTAGGCCCCCCACTAGGTGGACCGACGACATTGTAAGAGTCGCAGGGAGCCGATGGATGCAAATGGCTAATAGCCGTTCATGGTGGCGTTCAAGGGGGGAGGCCTATGTTCAGCAGTGGACTTCTTCCGGCTGATGATGATGATGATGATGATGATGAACCTTCGAAGCTATGATAAGAAAATTCTTCATCATTGGCTCAATATGTCACCTTATTTTCACTACCAAGAAAACAAAAAAAAAGACTAAATGTGTGGAATTATCATATCTACTGAATCTCGTGTATATTTCACCTCAAGACTAGAAGGTGTTCAGTAAAAATATATTAAAATTTCACTACCAAGTTGCCTACTTGCCTAGATAGTGCAAGCTATGTATATCGATATATAGTCAGATTCCGCATGTCCCAAAATACGCATCGTGGAATGACGTTCTGCATAAATTATCGTGATTGGCGGCTAATGACAACCCTGTTTGAACTGACGACCTGTTTGCTGCCCATTTGCTTTCGTAATTAAAAGTACATAGAGGGATTTCAGGGCTGCACTGAAGGTAATTATTGTTTCACCGCAGATTACATAATAATGGCTTTAAGCTATTGAAGGGAATAATAAAAGCAAATCCGTGTGCAGTCGTAATTAACTCTAAATTTTGATTTACATTTTCTTTTTTTACATTGATTTTACAAAAGTCTACAATTTGCAAGCTGACGTGGTAATGGGCTGAACAAATAAGCCGAAGAACTGATAACTGATAGGGCAAACGAGGCTTTTAGTGAAGACCACACTTAAGAGCCAGTTCCCAGTCCAGGTGTAGCGTGGCGCCATCTTCGACCACATCGTCACTTAACTTCAGGTGACTTGTGGTCAAACGCTACCCTGTAAATAGTAAAAAAAAAAAGACCGAGACTCTAAACACGTAGTGTAGGACAGTGGAGTGACGACATACGTGAAGTGGCTGGCAACAGTTGGATAAGAAGAGCTGAAGGTCGGGCTAAGCTCTATGATGATGATCATCATCATCATCAACAGCCGGAAGAAGTCCACTGCTGAACATGGGCCTCCCTCCCTGATGATGATAATGAAAGGTTACATTAAACATCATCCATCCAAGAAACTAAAGGTTACGACACTCAAAGCCAAAACTACAACCTCCTTCACACATCTAATAGCACCTACAAGGATTTCATGAGGACCCTAACTCTGACACAATCGTATCAGGTGACTACATCCCAAATTCCCTTTGAACCAGATCTCTGATGAATCTGAGAATGATCAAGTGGACACAAGGGACATAAGTGGACTCGATGGCTAAATTACAAGCGTCTTGTTACATGTTGTAAAGGAAGGCATTAAATTATGTTGCGGTTGTCCCTTTTGGGCACGAAGTGACTATTTAACTTCGGGTTTAGTATTCTGCGGGTGTTTACCTTGACAAGTTTGAGGCTGTTGTTAATGAGTTTGCAAATAAGGTGGGATTAAGTTAGAACAGGAGAAGGACAGGTATGGCTGGGAATCTTGTTGGGGAGACTGTTAATGCAAAATAAGTAATCAAGTTGGTAATTTTCTACTAGGTACAGAGGTTTGTAAAAATAAATTGTTGCTTTTGGAGTAATACGAGTACATAAGTGGTCTATATACTGTTTTAAACTACCATGGTCAAAATCATTAGAATTAGGTTTTATAACGGGATAATTACCATGTATTTGTTTTTGTTTGAGTTCTCGATATTTCGGCACTGTTGCAAGCGCCATGATCACGAGAATACTAAAAGTAACATACATAGTACATGGTAATTATCCCGTTATAAAACCTAATTCTAATAAGTGGTCTATTTAATTTTATACACTGTTTAACATAATCCTTATCCCTCATTCGCAATTTTGTTCTGAAACATTTGACAAGATTGTGAAAATTGACGCAATATACGTAGTTGTGACAATTTTGTCTAGGTTTAATCTGATACATTTCAAAATTGTGTGTTTCTTTTAGGTTTTAATTTAACTATACAGGTGGCAGAAAGCAATCTAATGCTTTTTATAACAATACCAGCGATTCCCCATGATTTCACCCGCGTGGACTATAGTTTCAAGCTATTAAAGTAGGTAATTATGTTTCAATAACATTGGTTCAGTGGTTTGTTGTGAAAAGTACTAAGAATGAATCAGACAGACATAGTTACTTATAGATTTACAAGATCAGTATGGATTACCTATCCTCATTACACTTACAATATTTAAGTTTCCCATCTGACAAGAGTGACGATGCCACTAATATTAAAATTATCTCAACTCAAGCAAACATTGGAAATTGATACATTAAAATGCCGCTATCATCCATAGAAGGCCTATAAATTCTATCCAAATTGGAACATTATCTCAATAGTACAAAAACCAGAATAATTAAACCACTTCTAATTATTTTCTATCAGTTAGATAACAGATTGATTTATGTGCATCGCGGCAATGTTGGATACACACATAGATAGTATAATAGGATTTGTAGTGAGAAACGATTTACAATTGTTTGTTTCGACAGTGATATCGAACTAGTGCGTGTGTTGATTAATTAATTTTTGCTACTGAAATTTCATAGCTTTAGGATGCAGGTACCTAGTAATATTATATCTAATGCTATGTTGTTACGGTTTGAAATTATTTGTCGTAATTATCTACCTTTTTATGAAGGTATGTTATTAATGTCATATTATCATCATCATTATCAGCCTTTCACGTTCCCACTGCTGGGACTCTGGCCTTCTCTCAGAGAGAGAGTATATGTAACGGTAACGTTAATGTAACGGAGTTTTTAAAGACTATTTGTAAAAAAATAATCATAATTAACAACGTTATTAATTATTCAAATAAAAGTCATGAGAATATAAAAGAATGTTGGTGGTAGGGGCGGTAAGGTAACTATCAGAGCGATAGACAAATGTGCGAAAAGAAATGCAATGAAAGATGTAGAGGTGTAAAAAATAAAACAGCTAAGTAGTCCATAAATTATTTGAATTCTAAAGACTTAATATGGTTAAGAAGAGTGACGGTCCTTTGAGACAAACGACTTGATCGTCTAGTCAGATGCATAAAACAAAACGTTTAAAAAGTTTCCCGTTAAAACTTTCCAAAAGGAATCCGCATCTCCTTGCATATGTATCATATCCTTAAAATGTTCCATTCAGTTCCTTAGCATTTAGGTACAACTGTACAGAGCCAAGGTTGTAATATCTTAATGGGGTAAGTTCATCGCAAACAGGCGTCTGGAGGGCACTATTCTTCATTAGTAACTGAGAGCCACAGTTAAATTATTCTTTAGGTCACTTCGGTGCTATTTAAGTTAATTTAATTCAAACTTCGCTCAGTTCTCACGTACTTGGTACGTTTCGGATGGTACGAAAGCAGTTTCTGTCGGAGTGCGAAAAATATTGTGACTTTTTAATTTTGTATTTGGTCTTGGTGGAGTAATTAAAAATTTTATGTAGAAAAACAACAGCGCCGCACAGCGCTCTGTTATAAAGTCGTTCCAGCGTTTGTTTTTTTTTTTTTGTTTTGTTATGGCGTCACACGATTAGTGTATTTGCCAGTGTCAAGTATAAAAGATTTCAAACTCAAAGAGTTGAATCAAGTTTAAATGATGATGGTGATGATGATGATGAGATGATGGGATGAGGATAGTGTTTAAGTAAAGTAGTGGTGCTTTACTTAAACTTTACAAGGACTTTTTTGGAGCAACTTGAAAAGTCACTTTCACAACTTTATTTCATTTTCCCACACTCGTACACATTAACGAACACATAATGGTTAATAATCCACCAATATTACACATTATAACTCGAAGAAACACAAGTTTTGGAAATAAAAACAAAATTTTCACGTTGACAACTCAATTGCCGCCAAAAAAGTCCCCAGCGTTTGTTTGTTCGAAAGGATGGATTTTTTTCTTTTAAAAATGATAGGTCTAACCGACCAGTTTTAAATATATAACATAATTTTAACAACCTTACCTATTTAAATAGTTATTTAATAGAGGAGGACTCTTTTGCGGAGTCCATCTGAGGAAGGTACAGTCAACGACAAAAGTCGCTAAACAATAACAAATTTTCCAATTACCTGTAGCATCTTAAACATCAAACTTTGACCGCATCATCACTTAAAATCATGTGTTTTGGTGAAATCGACTGTGATCAGCTACTTTTGTCGCTGACTGTACCACAAATTAATGGGCGTGACTTTAAAGACTGGCGCTTACCATCAAACGAGTGGTTTGTACGTCTTAGTTTTTACTTTTTAGAGTTTACTTTAATTATTAGGTAGGTATAGTTTAAAATACAAGGCCCCAAAACACAAAAAAATATTACCTACAAACCTACATAGGTGAAAACAACATGGCATAAGCTGTCTGTCTCGATTCCAAGCAAGAAGCTTTCTTTATCCATGGCGTATATTATAGGAATCTTTCTATACTCGCTTCCCATAAGACTTGGTGTAGTCTGTTGTGCAAGCGTTGCACACGATTTTTAAGAGATGGCGCCACTAGTCCCTATCTAAAAAAGTTGTAAAGTTATATTCAACTTTCAAGTTTCTATACGTACCTTTTCGTAGAACGTGAAATTATGTTTAATACATATTATTATTACCATAAAATATTATGTTCAAATGCAACTTGATTGGGGAAACAAAAACAAGCCAAATAAACAAGTGTTTTTTACTGATATTTCCATGTAAATTCAAGAGCATTAAAACCTGCGAAAGAAGCTCCCTAATCCAATACGAAAAGTCAAAACGACTTTGCCGAAAGCAAAATAAAATTCTAATCAAATTATGACCTGTCTCCTAAGCTGAATCCGTGATTTACGACCTAAGCCAAACGCGCTCTTTATAGCGGGTGGTCTGCATCCTAAGGCAAATTTCTTGAGCAATTATTTTTATAGACCCCATATAGACTTAAAAATCTTGTTAACAAGTCTTGAAGCAAATACAATAAATCTGCATTGTAAGTGTATATTATTAATATTGAAATGTTAATGATACACTGGACGATTTTGTTTTATTCGTTGATTTTGAAGAGTTGAAAGGTGTGTTAAAATATTTTGTTGAGGGAAGCCATAAATTTGAAATCGTTGGAGTAGGTAATGATTGGCTCCGGCCGGTTTTATGGAATTTGATTGGTGTAATTTTGTTGTAAAAGCGGCTGGGATTCGGTGAAAATAGAAATATCTATGCTATTTTAAAATAATCGGTGATGAATTGATGATCGATTTTGTTTGTAGTGTCTTATGATTTGTTTGACTTTAATTGCGTTCCAATAAAGATCTATGACCGAGTTTAAATAGTCGATTCAATCGAAGTAAAAAAAGATAATACCATAAATTATTTATTAAACGCCTTCCAATAATTAATTTTACACAAAAAAATAAAGTAAGTACAAAATACCTATATAGGTAAAGGTAAAAGGCATCAGTGTTTGACCACAAGTTACCTGATGGCGATGACCAAGTGGTCGATATTGGAACCACACTTGGATTGGGAACTGGCTCTCAACAGGGGCAGCCGGAACACACCGATAGGTGCTTGGCGACAGATTCTTAACTTGAGGGTTGCTAGCAAGGCGAGCCCTTGAAAATGCCCTACCACCAAGCTATGGTTCCATCGCGATGTTTTCCTTTACCGAAAGCTCAAGCTCATTGTTAAATTTAAACCCACGGTCTACATCATCGCTTAAAAAAATACATACATCCATGTTAAATATCGCTTAACTAATACATTCAGCCGTAACGATTTAAGCCGTCTGTTTGCAAAATAGATATCAGACATCTATTTGCAGAAATCGGTTACAGAATCAATAAAATTAGCACCGCGCCGACCGCAAAAAGGTTAACAATGGGCCATGGATGTACGGTTTGACACGGGTCGGAAGCTTGGTGCGCGCCTTTGATATTGAATTAGGAGTGTGACTAACAAGGCGTGATGTACGGTTTCACCGATATTGGTGTCGCTGTGGAACCTTAACACTCCATACATAAAAAAAAAAAAAATTTAAAAAACTCCAACTTCTTGGACCGATTTTCATCAAACATAGCTAAACATGCCTTACATCATTTTGGAAAAGAGCTGATATACACATCATCATCATCCGGAAGAAGTCCACTGCTAAACATTGGCCTCCCCCTTTGAACGCCACCACGAACGGCTATATTAGCCATTTGCATCATCACCTACGGAAGACGTTCTGTAGGTAGGCCCCTCACTAGGTGGGCCGAGGACATTGTAAGAGTCGCAGGGAGCCAATGCTGATACATTGCTAGACCGATATTAACCAAGCATAGTTAAGAACCACCGCAAGGAAACTGGCTTTCAAATGAAGAAAACCGCATCGAAATTGGTCCATCCGTTTGACAGATACGATGCCACTGACAGACAGACAGACAGACATCGACGTCAAACTTTTAACACCCCTCTTTTAGCGTCGGGGGTTAAAAATAAAATGTACGTATCTCTCTCTCCCTCTTGCTCTCTCGCTCTCTCTGTCTATTTGTTACCTTTACACGATATACACAGATCTTGTTGAAATTTGTTGGTTGGATTGGACCCTGGAGCAGGACATAAGCTACTTTTTGTCGCGATTAACTGTAGCCCACGCGGATGAAACCGCGGGAGCTATTCAGTCATTTATTTATAAATAAGAAAGTAGCTCCGTCTTTTTGTTTGTTACCTTTCCACGCCTAAACCACTAGACCGATATTAATGAAATTTAGTATGGAGGTTGTGTGAACAATGGGGAAGGACTTAGAATATTTTTTATCGCCATAACTGTAGTCAGCGCGGGCGAAACCACGGGTACGGCTGGTCCTAAAATGAAAATTCCCCACCGCAACACTACTGATATTGAATTAGTAAGAGGTGTGACTAACGAGCCAGATACACATTTTTGCGGCTGCGGTATCGCTTGCGGGATCTTTATGGATAAGTAAAGGCTATAAATCCAGGTGTAAATATATCTTTGGTTAGAATAAATCAGGAGCATGATCGTTTGAAAAAACAAACAAACCAATTTTGTATCTGGAATGGAATCTGAGTATAAGGCTAGAACTTGGAACATCAATGGGCTAGAAGATAAAATATTCTTTATACGGAGACATTACAAGAATTTGAGTAAAAAATAATTACTCCCGTGAAATCCTCATAAATAGAAGTACAGTCAGCGACAAAAGTAGCTGATCATACTCAATTTTAACGTGTATTGGGTGGAAATTTGTTTTTTTCCTTACAACTGACAACGTTGCGTTTGACCATAACACAACACACATGGTGTTAAGTGATGATGCGGTCGAACGTTAGTGTTTAAGATGAAAGAGAATAAGAAAATAAGTTTTTGTTCAGCGACTTTTGTCGTTGACCGTACAACATTCAAAGGCATGCGATAGCAACCAACCCGCACTAGGCCAACGGGGATAGATTACGGCCCATACTCTTTCTCCAAGAGAAGGCCAGAGTCCCAACAGTGGGAACGTGTAAGGCTGATGATGTTGAATCCACACATGTATTACATAATATCTGACTCCTAACTAGAATTACCTGTATTTAGGGTATGCACTACAAAACTACAGCTTAAACTGTCGTTAAAATATTTCCAACGCCACCATGAATGGCTATTAGCCATTCGCATCCATCGGCTCCCTGTGATTTTTACAATGTGGTCGGTCCACCGACCACCTTCCGGTTCGTGGTCGCCACTCAAGAACCTTTCTTCGGGTAATTGGCTCGTCGAGCGATGTGGCCCATTGCCACTTCAACTTGCAATTTCGTAGTTAGTAGACTTATTTTATAAACGTCCGTCAGTTAAACGGGTCGGTAAATTTAAACTTTTTGTCACATTTTCCGTAGTAGGTACTAAAATTTGGTATGAAATTTAACTTACGGACGTTTATAAAACCGGCCCTTAGTAGATTGACGTTCTGGTTGAAAGAATGTCAATACATTCAAAGTCAATGTCAGATTATCACCATATCACCTCATCTGACTCATTTAAAAAACAAAGTCTAGTAAGCCGCGCTTGCAACAGCAGTATCAAATTTTTACGACTTCTGTGGTCAAGTTAAAGTGACACAATGTTTATTGCCATTAACGCTGTTATATTGCCAGAGTGATATATATTTATTTTCTACAAGGAAACCCACGTATTTTGCAGTGATGTAATTTTATATAGACTTATTTTTATTGCGCTGTTCTCTTGTTGTAAGCAGAAAAAGGTGCTCTCGTACTTGTTATTTTAAAAAAGAGCTAGTTGTTAGAGGTTCTTATCTTCGTTAATAAATATCTGTTTCAAGAAAGGTTTAGAAAATTAAATGGAGTGGCCAGCAGGCCCCTTTTCTATTGGGCAAGTGACCAGAGCTCCGCAATCTTTAGGGCAACTTAGTTCTTCTTCACAGATCACCTAACGATAACTGATATATTTTTTTATTTTTTTTTTTATAAGAGATAGGCAAGCATTTGACTACACTCTCATCTGATGGTAAGTGATGACGAGGTCGAAGATGGAGCATGCTTGCCTAGAAGATACCTATTCACTCTTGACTTGAAGGCTTCCAAATTATATCTATCGGGAAGCAAAGACGCCGGCAAGGTATTCCACTCCTTCGCCGTTCGCATTATAAATGTGGAAGCGAAACGTTTTGTACGGATTGGGGGAATTTCCACCATGTACGGATGACGTAATTGCGTCTTGTTGTTCGATGGATATAATCTATATATCGATTTATTTTTACTTTCCAAAAATCTATCAATAACTAGCTGCGCCCCGCGGTTTCACCCGCGTGGACAAAAAAATTAAAAAAAAAATAATTCAAATTTAATATAAAAAATAGATGTTGGCCGATTCTCAGACCTTCCCGATATGCACACAAAATTTCATCAAAATCGGTCAAGCCGTTTCGGAGGAGTATGGCAACGAAAACTGTGACACGAGAATTTTATATATTAGACTAGCTGCGCCCCGCGGTTTCACCCGCGTGGACTACATTTAACTCGATAAAAATTAATATAAAAAATAGATGTTGGCCGATTCTCAGACCTTCCCGATATGCACAAAAAATTTCATCAAAATCGGTCAAGCCGTTTCGGAGGAGTATGGCAACGAAAACTGTGACACGAGAATTTTATATATTAGATTACAGACTATAAAAAAAAAAAAAAAAATTGATGTGAATGTATAGATGTATAGAAGTATAGAATGAAGTATAGAATGTATAGAAGGGAACAGTTAAATAAATCTAGAATTTCGCTAACGTACTTTGCATGTTAGTAAAATAGTCATAAGTCATGTCATAGGACCCAGGACTTCCAATAAGCTAAAGACATAACTTTACAAATGTCAAGACATATTAGATTCTGTTTACCTACTAATTGCCTAAATTAGGAAACAAATAAGGTTTTTATAGCTTGATTAAACCGTTATAATCTGTAACGGTAGAGTTACAACAATACCCTTGTAGATTGAGCGATAAAACAAATTACCGTCTACACAATAAAACGGTAACTCACAAAACGCTAAAAATGTGTTTTGTTACTAATAAAGTCTTTATTAAAATGCACCGAAATGTTGTTAGCCATAATTATGCCGTCATTAAGATAGCGCTTATCGTATAAACGCTTGAACCAGATGAAACTGAAGAAAAGCTTGCTACCTTATCGCAATACACAACGTGAACACCTGTTTTGCTTTACAAAGAAATGTGCACTGTTTACTGTGACAAAGTTTGAAAGTGATTTGGTACTGTGTTGTGGTAGATTTTACCGGATTTCGGAAGAAGTATCTGTGTCAAGATAAAAAGAAAGATTAAAACTAATTCAGCCCACATTCTGTAGGTCGTTTTGACTACGAAAAAATTCATGACATCTGGTATGTCTAAAATACTTATCTTACGTCATATGATGTGATTTACTAGCTAAATAGTTGACTAGTATAAAACGAAACGGGGAGACGTTTCGTACAGCTGAGATATTTTGATCGTAATCTTATTAAATTTATATAGGTAATTTTGCTGTTTAGTATGTTCTACAGTTTAATTCTTAGAGAGCATTCTTTAGCGAACATTTTATCATTCTAAGCTCTTATAAGAATATTAAAATGAATGTTTGGATTTTAAAATTTTACTAAGAACTTCTAAGTTAAAAGCACGAGATAAAGTCAGGATACTAAATTAAATTAATTGTTTAAAATTCCTTTTGTGTAGTATTTATAATTCTTTAGTAAAAGCCCTTGCTTCTTTATGAATGATGCTATTTCTTTATTGCTTGTACTGTACGGCATTCTCTAGCGCTTGTCTATCTATATAGCTACCACAAGTTGAATCTAGCGCCAAGAACCTATCCGTGTATTCTGGCACACTCACTTGAGAATCAGTTCCCAATCCAGGTGTAGCGTGGCGCTACCTTCGTCACGTAACCCAAAGGTGAAACGCTACACTTTTCCAACCTCACATGTTTTTAAAAAACTACTTAATAAACTGTTACCGTCAAGCAAATCCACTCACATAAATGTACTAGGTAATTTGATAAGTGCGAAAGAAGCTCTGTTTGTTTGTTACCTTTTCACGCCTAAACTGCTAAACCGATCTTGATGAAATTTGGTTTAGATATAGTTCAAACCCTGGAGAAGGACATAGGATACTTTTTATGGATAAGTTGTTATCCACGAGCGTGAAACCATGGGGAGCAGCTAGTAGAAAATAAATCACGTGCAAAAATTGAATGACATTCGATGCTCACTTAAAAAGTTACAGTTCATGTATACTTACTTCTAGTTCAGATTTGAAGTGCAAACTCAATATTTGCGATGTCAGTAGCGGGGCGAGCTATTGAGCTATCATTGCAGACTGGTTACTGTGTCAACTAAATGTCAACAAGAGCCAGTCAAGTGTCAGCCTTAAGTGGCGTCTTAAAACCTACTCTTGGACCACTTGTGGTAAGTGTCATGTTGGCACGGGCTGGAGCTTTTTATTTTTGCACAAATGTTTTGACAGTTCTGTGACGTTTGACGTTTCATGACTTCTTGCGTTTTAGTAGCAGATTCTTTTCATCATAATTACGCTTTAAAAAAGTCTTTTATTACGATTGTACATTAATTGAGCAAGAAAAAACGCCCTCCGTGATTTTAAAGTTATATCTTCTACTGCTGGCCATAATACCATGAGTGTTACCGTTCTCGGTGTTGATTGTCAGTCAGCCAGCGACATGGCGGTTTTATATAATTATATCTATATATAAATTAAAATGCACAGCCCGACTCTTAATGATGTGCATAAAAGAAAGATATTTTCTTCTGTTGTAAACTTACTTACTTATAAAACAATTCCGTGACTGACTTACGACAGATAAACATAACATAGCTTAAACAGTAAGCCCTAGAAATATCAAACTTAGGAGTGTGTGTATAGGCGTAAACTAAGAATGTTTTTAGAAAATCATCGCCTAAAGGGGTATTGTAAGTTTGTACGAAACTTCTTTATTTATTGGCTTGATTGTTTTGAAACTTGGTGGGTAATGGATATACTGTATACCTACCCTCCAAAGTAAATAAAGCAGCACGTGTTTCGTAAATTTCCAGAAACAACCCTTACCAAAATTCATAGGATAGATTAAATTTGTATGATTTTTTTTTCGTTTTCATTCCAGAATACCAAGCGGTAAAGTTGCAGGGCTCAACTTGTTTTACAATAATAAGATGCTAACAAAACTTATATTATTATTTTCTAAAGAATGTATTGAAACCCTTGAGATAGGCTAATATTAAAAGAGGGTTTCCACTCACGTTTTCACGAGGTACTATCGGAACCCAATTTTCCCTGACACCAACAAAGAATGCTCCCAAGACGATGGAAAAATGTCTAATATCCCAACAAATCGGTCATAAGCTCACTGTAGATAGTGATCCCTCGATAACGCCCGATTCAATGGCGCACTATTAATCATAGTTCAGCAAAGGTTACATCAATATCAAAAACGCGCTTACTCACGAAACACACTAAATTATTTCAACACAGTACATAATATCCCACTTTTATGTGCAGGATTATTTTACAATGCTGTTCAGCTTCGAACCAGTTACGTTCCGCTACGACACTTTAGGTACTTCCTCGTTCACCTCTAACAAAAACGTAAAAAAATCCTTAAAAATATGTTCCTAATCAAATCAGCAATTTAATTTTAACATTCATATACTTACGTGTATCTCATATCAAACTCACATATTCTATATCGAAACGATAGACGCGGTTACATAAGATTACATGATTATCAAATTAAAATCGTTGGAAAGTCATATACATACTCATTTCATCTGAAACAATTTAATGAGTTCATATATAGCCCCTGAACTATGGCTTCATTAGATCGAAGGATTCGCTCAGTTGCATAGCTAACACAGCCCAATTGCAAATCAATTGTTGCATTAGTGTGTCATTTGGATATGACTATTCATACAAAATATCCGACACTACGCTTGAAGTGTTTCATGAGAATGTAGGATAGTTAGTGCTAAACGCTGGCGGGGGAAGTGTCAATCAATCCCGTAGGCGATTTTTTCAGTAAACAATGAATAAAGCTTTGTCACTTTCATTTATGACTACGACGCATGTGAGATGGGTTGAGATTGTGTGAAATATTTATGATTTCAACCGTTTATACATGTTTGTACATAACAATTTTGGTAGATTATTGCCTACGCTAATAGTTAAAATTGTCCCACAGACGTATAAATGAGGCATACTTTAATTATTGTCTGCAAATATTCGCCTTTTCCGAAAAAGTTCCAAATCTGAGATCTGTTTTTGGATATCGCGTCTAGATCCAATTCAATTCAATCAATTAGTAGTAATATTAAAATTGTAAATGTGATCGCGCCAAAACAATACATGCGAGGAGTTTCTTGCCTGTTCTTTTGCCGGCGTAAGAAGGTTGGAACAGGCGTAGCTAGTCTTAATTTTGACGATTTAAAGCGATCATACTATGTTCCTATTAAATAAAGTATTTTATTTTTATTTTGATCGGGGTTGTTCCGTAATATAGGAAACTTCTTGTTGTTTACAAAGTCGAAGTCGACTAGAAAAATAAATATTCCTCGTATTATAAGACCGTCATACACGATTGCGCATGATTATGCGTAAGATTCTTCTCATGTTTATTTCAAAGTTAATTGATGACAGAGCACTGAGAGACGTGACCGTTTCTCACCATACGTTAGACAAATATTAGCTCAGCTATCGTTGATATTTACTATAATACTTGGGCGTCACGTGCCATGATCTACCGTCCAATAGACCGACTGTTTGACTTTCAAATCACTTACTTTCATTAGTACTTTTACGGCCATTTGACTTTACGAGTACTGTTTGGTGAGTTTTATTTTATTTCAAAGTTGTTGGAAAGTAGTAGAATGTTTGATTATTTTCTTTAGTGCGTAATGGTTTGGCGGATGATTTATAATGCGTGATTCTATTTGGTAGCTTAAATACACCGTTTTAATAGTACGTGAGACTTTCTGTATTTAAAAACAGCAATGTGAAAATATTCAGATAAAACT
This sequence comes from Opisthograptis luteolata, assembly GCA_931315375.2. Taxonomy (NCBI): domain Eukaryota; kingdom Metazoa; phylum Arthropoda; class Insecta; order Lepidoptera; family Geometridae; genus Opisthograptis; species Opisthograptis luteolata. The sequence continues at coordinate 4,587,337 of OV928041.1, read as the reverse complement.
TCCTCAAATACAGGAATACCTACATGTCTAACGCCAGAAATTAATAATCGATCCTGATCCGTTATCCGCGGTTTTGGATCGATATGTCATGTCATAATATGTCATTTTAGTACTAGGGCTTGACACATTACTACTAAAATGACATATTATAACATGACATAGTATCGATCCAAAACCGCGGGTAACGGATCAGGATCGATTATTAATTTCGGGCGTAAACGAATCTACAAAACCTGAGCTTTGATTCATAAGACGCAAAATTCCTCGATGATCAAAGAGAAGAAGAGGTCAAACAGGGAATGGTGATTACGCGTCCTAGTATGGTCCATTGAAATACACTCTCTCACAGTACAGTATCAGGCAGAGTTCTAACTCGCGTGGTTTAAATATTATTACATACTAGCTATACCCCACTATGTCACCCGCGTGGGCAACAGTTTACGACGAAAAAGTATCCTATGTCGTTCCTCAGGGTTCAAAGAACATTTTTCCAGAATATAAAATGCCATATGTTAATCCAGTGTAAGAGTTTTCTCCAATCAAATAAAAATTTCTTTCGAATCAATTCAGTCCTTACTGCTTAAAGAGGGACCAAATACCTACATTTACAAACTTTCGCTGTTATTAGTGTGAATCCAGCGTATGAGCTGTCTACAATCCAAATTTCATCCAAACCAGTTCGGCCGTTGCTATATATGTAAAGAGAGAACAAACACAATTATTCACAAACTTTCACATTTATAATCTTAGTGTGATTGCATTTACTAGTCTTAGTCAAGTGAGACCTTTAGGTATAAACTTTATATACTGAATCCTGAATCTCTGGACACGTGTACATTTTAACAAACGATGATTTGTCACAATTTTATTAGTACAATTCACTCAAACAAAAATATATCTTTGCCTTTTGGTAATAGAGGTTGGTAAAGCTGTAAAGGTTTGTAGGATGGTTGATGTTAATTAAGTGATATTTCATTTGGTGACGCCCGGCGCCGTCTGCTAAACGCCTTGACGAAATATTAACGTAATGATTCCAAGAATATCTATTTTAGCACTGGCGTAGATGCTGAATTGTGAGAAAGAAAAGGCATTTTGGCATTTATAGATACTTCGAGATTGGAATTCGGATCTCTAGCTAAGAATAATCTTTATTATATTATCATCGATACACAACTTTACTAAAGTGTTGAGAAAGATAACGAACATAACTATTATCTAAGTACAAAATACTTAATAAGATCTTCTATGACTTTTTTGGCGGCAATCGAATAGTCAACGTGAAAATTTTGTTTTTATTTCCTAAACTTGTGTTTCTTCGAGTGATAATGTGTAATATAGGTGGATTATTAACCATTATGTGTTCGTTAATGTGTACGAGTGTGGGAAATTGAAATAAAGTTGTGAAAGTGACTTTTCGAGTTGCTCCAAAAAAGTCCGTGTAAAGTTTAAGTAAAGCGCCACTACTTTACTTAAACACTATCCTCATCCCATCATCTCCTCACCATCATCATCATCATCATCATCATCATCATCATCACCATCATTGAAACTTGATTCAACTCTTTGAGTTTGAAATTGTATAATACTTGACACTGGCAAATACACTAATCGTGTGACGCCATAACAAAAAATAAAAAATAAAAAAAAGATCTTCTATAATAAAACTACAACGAACGGTCGTGTCTGTACATTGAAAATATTTGCCTACAATCAACAGGTGATGAAGGGAAGAATAGCACTAGTTTTAAAACTGTCTATCTGTTTGAATTTAAACACATCGATAACTACTAAGAAAATTGTCATGATTTTTCACAAGCATAATAGACCTAAGCGTGCACCAATATCATCGGGTCATGGAAAAAATATTCTCTCTATTTCACCAAAAACAGCTCATTTAAGGTCAAACAGTTCGTAGGATAGTCAAAATATGGCACTTTATACCTACTATAATTCAAGCGTACGAAATTGCGGGTACTGTTAGAACCTACTGAATAAATTTAATATGTCATTATCATCAGCCGGAAGAAGTCAACTGCTGAACATAGGCCTCCCCCTTTGAACGCCACCTTGAACAGCTATTTAATATGTAATCACATAAAATTAGTATCATTAATAAATAGTAAATATATTATGTGATAATACAAACACTAATAATATCGAGGCCCATTTCAAAATTAATTTCTGGTAGCTGTGAACTCCAATTTATCCAATTGGGTGAATTGGGTCCTAATTTGCGTTAGCCGAAAATAATTTCTAATTTTGTTTTGGTAATAAATAAGCCTGGCAATATTAAAATTATATACCGATCGAATATGAAATTTCATGATTTCGATTAGTTCACATCACAATAATAATTTACTTTAGGTACCTACTATAGATGACCCGCTATGTGTTAACGACATCATTGAAAACATTCGTTTCCGACTTTTGTGCAATGACAAAATTCTTCAAGAGCACAATAAGCACAGAACATGCTCGCTTATTTCTAGTAAAATTACAGTTTTTAAAGAAATTTAACATCTAAGACGAGCGAGAAGCGTAGTGCATTAAACTCTAGGCAAGTGTGTCGCTTACCATCAGGCGAGCGACTTGTTCTGTGAAGGCAGAAAAGAAAAAAAGACATCTCGAGGCACAGCAGAAAACACTAGTTTACGTACATTTTGTAACAAAATGTATCTAGGATAACAAAATACCAGGATTACCTGCACTAACCTTTGTAAGACTTTAAAATGAAATTCCTCCTATCGATTACGCCCGGGCTGGTCTCCCGCACATTTTGTATGCACATTTAATGCAATCATCTAAGCCAGTGGTCCGGAACCGTACATATTTATGCAAAGCTAGACCCGAGGCTCTATAGTTCCTGCGTGCAGTAGGCAAACTTCATAGAAACGCGACGGATTTGTTTACGCACACTAGCAAGGCTCTCAACTAACACAAATAGAGTGCGTACAGTGCTGATGCATCCGTTGGTGGATAGCGTTGGTAAAAATTAATAAAGCTAGAAATTAACAACGTCTGATTGAGCAGTAAAATTAAATTTGCTTTAAATCTATATGAGTGAAATTCATAGTCCAGGCTAATTGATATCTTAACGCACAGCCTCGTCTGCTGGTTTTAGGAAAGAAAACTGAAGAGTAGCTTTCTTGGATACCACTGTAAAAAATATTAAAAAAACACTTTAAATGGTATTAAAGTGTGTATCAAAACATATCATCTTCGACGCAGGCAATCAGGTATATAGCCAATTGTAGAATAATACAAAAATAAATCTACCACAAATCACGTGTTTATCTACCCTTAGTTCACAGAAGTCTTATTTATAATACGTGGCAAGGATGTGTTTGAATTGAAATCACGTAATGCAGTAAGTAATTTTCGAAGACTGCGATCTTGATTCGATTGAAATTCGATTGATTTGCCCAAAGTTTAAGAGTTGTGCTTCTGTCAGTAGGTAGTACCCTATGCTGCGGTTGAATCGTAAAGTCGACGTTCCATTCAAATAACCAAGTAATTATGCGTCTGCATGCATTTTTATGCTTTTCGTGTTTTTTTGGTCGTGTTCATTTCTGTGCACCTGAAATACAATTTAACGTGAAATTGTAAATTTCATCTGAGTGCTTTTGAAAAGAGCAACCTATAAAATCAAAATCAAATCAAAATCAAAAATATGTTTATTCAATAGGATACATTGTGATCACTTTAAAACGTCAACTTAAAACTAGCTACGCCTGTTCCAACCTCCTTACGCCGGCAAAAGAACAGGCAAGAAACGCCCGGCAGGTAATTTTTTTGGCGCGATCACATTGACAATTTTATTCTTATTACTAATTGATTGAATTGGAGCAAGTTCACTAAAATCCCAAGCTTTTTTTTTTGTCATCTAATAGTCCGATATTTTTTATTTAGCTTTACTAATAAGAAGATTTCTCTTGTTTGGTTGTACACATTGGGATATGGGAACATGAATATTAACGAGTTGCGGGATCACAACCAAAGCAGACCAGACCCCACAAGCAGCACCCGTTCACGAGTTGACGCATGTGCCAGCCATCGCTCTCCTCGACCATATGAGAGGGAAGAGGGCGACCCGACACATGACGCCGCTGCAAGCAAAGTCACTTTCGTGAGCATGACTGTTTTGGCTGTTTACCGAAAATGGTTAGAATAGGGGAAATAGGGAGAATAGATAGATAGAAAGAAAGATAGATAGATTAACTACAATCCCAAGCTTGTTTGTCATCTAGATAGTCCGATATTTTATAATAAGCTTTACTAATGAGATTTCTCTTTATACGAATTTGAAATTTTGTTATAGACAAGTCTTGAATTTCACTTGGGATTTTGTTGAAAAAGCGTACACATTGACCTTTGAACGAGTTGCTAACTTTATGGAGCCTAGTGGTGGGTACAGCAATTTTATCTTTGTTTCTAGTATTAAAATTGTGATAATCACTTCTCTTTTTGAAGCTATTTAAATTTTTCCGTATGTACATTACATTTTCATAAATATATTGACAAATAACTGTCATTATTTTGGTTTCTTTAAACTTAATTCTTAAAGATTCTCTGGGGCCCATGTTATAAATCGCACGAACAGCTCTCTTCTGCAATACAAATATGGTGTTAATATCAGCAGCGTTTCCCCACAGCAATATTCCATAGGACATAATGCTGTGAAAATAGCTGAAATAGACTAGTCTGGCTGTATCAACGTCAGTAAGGTGACGGATCTTCTTTACAGCATATGCTGCAGAGCTAAGTCTGCTCGATAGACTGACAATATGTGGACCCCATTGCAATTTGTGATCTAAAGTTATGCCTAAGAATACTGTAGTCTTGACAAGGTCCAATTCTTCGTCCTTAATTTTTACATTTGTTGGTACTTCTTTAACATTGGGCAGCACAAATCTCAAGCATTTTGTCTTTTTTCCATTTAACATCAAATTGTTCGCATCAAACCAGTCTGTAACTTTGGAGAGAGCATTGTTCACGTCGTCAGAAATGTTATGTTGTCGCTTTAACTTAAATAAAAGTGACGTATCATCAGCAAACAATACTATTTCGTGATTGTCACTAACAAGGCTGGGCAAATCATTGATGTAAACTAATTTAAACTATATGTGCGCAAGGAAGAAGCCAGGTAACTGAAAGAAGTATTAACTCTGCGAATACTGAAACTACTAATCGATGCATAGTGGAGCTTTTAATACTACGAAGTGACTCGTCCTGCGACATTGTCCGCACCATCCAGTGGGGAGTCAAAGTGATATAATATCTACTCATCATCATCAGCAAAGTCCTCTGCTGTGCTGTGTATAGACCTCCCCCTTTGAACGCCTTCACGAACGGCTATTAGCCATTTGCATTCATCGGCTCCCCACGACTCTTACAATGTCGTCGTTTTCCGATTCGTGATCGTTACTCCAAAGCCTTTCTTCCTAATTGGTTATATCAGCGACCCGACTAATTTTTGAAAATCCTACTAATATTATAAAAGTGAAAATTTGTGAGTATGGATGGATGTTTGTTACTCTTTCACTCAAAAACTACTGAACGGATCTGGGAATGGAGATAGCATAGACCCTGGATTAACACATAGGCTACCTATTTTTTATCCCGGACAAAGGTTCCTGCGGGATAGCGGGGCGCAACTAGTATGTATATGCATACCTAGGATATTATAGCTTTGTTTTTCTATGATTCAGCTACTGTAATCACTTTAAGTTATGATATAGCTATTAAGTATACGCAAACTGGTTGTATTAAGGAAAAACACGCACTGCAGTACAAACGAATTATCTTGTTTGTGAAATTGGGTCTTTCATCTCGAAAGGAGCGGATGAAACGGATGAAATATATTATTATGTTGTGAATAATAAAACGCGATGTGAATACGAATATCCTTTGCTTTAATGCAAACGGTCTTGTGAATTTTTGCGTACTTCATAGCCCATTCCGACTAATATTGGAATGATGGAATGTATATAACCCTAAAAAAACAACTTACGTTGTAAATAAATTATGTAACCAAGTTATAAATCTCCAGTCAGATGTTAATTGGAATAGATGGATAATGAAACCATTCGTTCGATTTTACAATGAAAAATCTGAGAATGCGATATTGATCAAACACCCAGCACAGTATAAATCACGATTAAGAATAAAATCAGCGACATTTGCAATTTGATTAATGCCAAAGCCATTGAGTTTGTAGAAAATTCAAATCCTCGACAAACATTTTACGAAGACGAAACTTAAAATTCAACAAATGTTGTACATTAAACATGAAACTTCTGACATTTATTAGCAATGTTAGAAAGATGTTAAAATATTTTAAAAATTTAATACTTTCACCACGCCATCTGGTTTAAAAAGCTTTTGAACTTCAAGATCAACATGTGTTCGAAAGCAAGACAAGTTGGCATTAAGTTAACAAGTTGAAGTTAAGTCAACAGTTGGTATAGACAACGAGTCTGTAATGGCAAAGCTTGAAACAAAGCACACATCGTAGGCTTTATCGTCCCTTTAGGATGTTCTCGATAAAGGAGACCCTACTACTGGTCTCTATCTGATTTCACACTTATTATTTTTTTATATATAGGAGTTTTGTCATTTTAGACAATGTGAATCCAGTAATATTAAATATTCCTACGCACTAGTCACCGTTAATAAGTAATAGGTAAATCTTGACCAGTGTCTCGGTTTCTCTGAAACAAAAGAAAAGTAAAGTTGACTTAAGAAAATTTTAGAAAGGGTTTTCATTATTTACTTATGTGAAAAATAGTTATTATTTTTTCATGTTAAGTTACTGGCTATCGAAATGTTGACTGTAAAAATCGCTCTAAACGACAAGATTGCCCATTGTAAAACTAGTTATAAGATTTTCCCTTCTCTGTCGTTTTTGTGGTGAAACAATTAAGCTTTATCTATCTCACTACCGTTTATTTCTGCATTCTAATGAATGTTCAATATTGCGATTTATACCATGCAAAAACTTTCATTGTAACCTAAAAAGATCAAACAAAAGCTAGCTCAAGTGCAAAAACTTGGTTACCTATTTGAAAAGTCACAATTTTCTGTATGAAATGACAAACTATCAAGTAATGCTATTCTTAAACGCTACCGTGCGACTACGCTTCTTTTTACGACCGCCTAGTAATAACAAGTAACACATAGTAAACCCAATGAAAAGAGCAACTTAAGGCCTTTGACGACACACTGCACTCCTGGCTACATCGATAGACAATGCATTGTTTGGCTTTTGTTCGCAAATCGTAAAGCGCTTCAGACTATCTGCAAACTTTCTTAGAGTGCTTTGAAACCGTCTCTAACTCACTGAAATGGTTGCACCACACTCACATTTTTTGTTTTACTTCTTCATGTATTGACTTTGGGAGTGCATCGGCTAATTTTCTTTTAAGCTGCGCTTTTAGAGGGTCAGGAATCCTTTCACCGTATGAGTCTTTGTTGGAACGAAATCCATTACTCTTATTACTCGTGGGATTTACATTATTCTTCATTTATTGTATAGTTCTTTTCCTTGTACCTACAAGTCTTTGAAATGGGAAGTTAGTTTCATAAAATTGTTCTTCTTTGATTCTTGAATAACTAGATTAGTTTCTAATTCAGGCGAAGCGTGGCACCTGAAATGACTTGTGGTTGAACATTACGACGTGAAATTAAAAAAAGTGTTAGGGCAGAATCAGTGAAGGGGTAATTTTCCCATTGTAAGTATATGTTAGAATCAATGCCATATTAAAATTGAAGCCCGAACTTCACTGAAATTCGTACCAAAACTAACCAAAGCAATAACCTAAATCCCAGACTATAATTTCAGAATACTCAATACCAATTATAGGCCAGTCAAGCGCGAACACAAATACTGCCATTCCTCAATTTTCCCCTTTGCTCGATCCCCTGAGGAATAAAATAGCCTCATTTGCGACACCGATGCAATCCGTTTAATTCGTCACGAGGCAACCCCCCAATGATAAGGATCGAAGCACTTGGGATTAAAAGAAAATTAAACGTTCAAGGAGTGATGTCAAATCCCATGCAACGAAACTTTATGTGCCACAGCGATGTATCTGCTTCTACCTTTATTTCAAAGTCATAAGGTTTGATTTAAGAAATCTAGGATAAGTTTTAAGTTGGTGAGTTATCACCACAGACAGTGTGGAAGTGATTTCAGCCCCTCAAGAATTTATTCCACGTTTGGGGCGTTCCTTTGGTAACGGCTGATTGTGCTGCTTAATTAACTGCATTATGCTGGAGCGGTACAATTCCAACGAGATATTGGCAAGGAGATTCTTTTGTATTATATAAATTGAAATAGTTGCCGTTTTCAAAGTAATATTTGTTTTCATTTACTAATACAGATAAAAGTTCAGCTGCCATTCAGTTTCTCATGAGAAATGATATGCACTTGTTTACAAATCACTGTGTTCTGGATTGAAGTGGAATGTTTGCAGGCAAACACACACACACACATTGCAGGGAATAAAGAGATATATTACCTTACAAAGGGTGACGACTGCAGTGCGCGCTGCATGCAACACAATCTTTAAACTGTTAAAGAATAAATCTTTGGATTGCACTGAAATGTACCTAATGGGCGAAAAAGACTTTCTCACCTCGTCACTCCGCTACATGAAAAAGGTAAAAAAAAATGTTTTGTGTGATACTTTTCTGTACGGGATTAGACGTAGAAGAAGTAGATAACTTACTTACATCTCTTTATTAAATTCAAGGCACGCCATACGCCATAACGTCCTCGCAATCGCAGAAGCTTGTCAACCTTCATCGATGGAGCATCATTTACAATCCATTTATTCCACGATCCTGTCCCGCAACAATACCCGTCAAACAATGTGACACATTGAACTCGATTTATAAGAGTTGAGGAACTATGTGTGGGTGACTGAGGATTTTTGTGTGGTCTAGAGCTCTAATACTCAAAAACAGTTGCTAAGTTTTCTTTAAACAGGTTTACTTCATTTACGCACTCTACTTTTCACTTGTGGGTATCTAAACACGTCCTTTTGCTGACTTTTGACTTTCATTTCTCTATGAACCACAGCCTCACTTGAGAGCCATTTCCCAATCCAGGTGTAGCGTGACGCCACCTTCTACCACATCGTCACTTAACATCAGGTGACTTGTGGTCAAACGCCACCCCATAAGTAATAAAAAAAAATCTAAAAAAAAAACTATGATCCGCTTGTGTTCAAATTTGACTATCATCAGATTCACACATTTTTTTATTTGTTGTGTGTCTTCCTCATCACATTTGATAAGGATAAGGCTCAAAGGTCATTCCATTCGGATAAGTAAAGGTGCAAGGTGATTACAAATATCCACTCATCATCCCACGAGAATTGGCAATACATTGGCAAAGCAGTTCTCAAAATAGCATACAATTTTAGGAAAGGTTAAATGTATGTAGGTACAGGCTAAAATGTGTGTGTGGGTGACTGGATTACAATGTTGTCATGTTTTGTGTAAAGGTAAACTTTAGAATAAAAGTTTATTAAAGCTAAATTTGGATTGAGTTATTTTGGACTTCACAATTATTCTGGGAGGTCTATAATAGGCTTTTTGGCGCTATAACAGCTTTTGTGAATTTATAGATGTCCTAAAAGTTTTGCTCTCTAAATACGAAGAATAAAATAGTAGCTGCTAAATTATTCTATCATTTTATTAATGTCTGACTTTGACTCATCCTTAATTTTGTACATTAAAGTCTCATGTCTAATTATGTTTCACTGATGAAAGCATCGTTCCCTTTTAAATAACTTATTGATCACAGTGGTTTTCGTAGCTTAGTAAGTTGACTTTCCGATAGTACTGTCACCATCCGTAAGATCCATACCAGGATTCCTGTTCATTGCCTTCAAATCCCCATCATCGTTGCCTTTCCACTTAGCGCAAACAAATCTAAAACCGATAACTTTACTTCACAAAATCTGCGAATCTTTCAAGATAACGTATAGCAGCTATCAATAAAATGTCAAATGCAAAGGAAGATGATATCATCATGTGAAAATTACTTAGAGACTCGTGAAATAGCTTCGCTCACATCGTTCACTCTTCACCGAAGACTTAACGCTGACATTTCGTATAAAAGACCACGTGCAAATGTTTTAAGCTGGTGAAGCAGCTATCAATAACATGTCAGAGCCAAAGGAAGGCGACATCACCAACTCCAAAAACGTCCAAATCGTCAGTACCACGCGTCATTCACTCATTCGTTCATTCCGCGCCCTACGCGTCGACGCGGCCGTGTCGCGCGCTGGACGATTTACTGCCACAATTAGTTATGTACCCGACGGACGACAAACGACGTCGACTGACAAATGGTACCGTCCGGCCGCAGAGTTGTGATGACCACAGTATCGCATCCCACATGTATTTAAGACTTTAGCATCTGGCGATACACTTGATAGAGAAAAACTAGGTATTGGACTTCTAGCTAGCAAAGGACCTGTAAGTACGGAAATACAGTCAAATAAATAGTTAACGAGTTTCATGTTGCAATAGGACATTTAGTTACAATGGTGTTTCAAGCTCCCTTCGCCTCTTACATCTAAAGTTAGCAAAACACTTTACAATTAGGCTAATAATGACTACAAAAGTGTTTGAAATCAGCTCTCTACTTCGTCTATTCCATCTATAATGAAATCACAGACCTTTTTGTAATCAAGCCTAGACTAGAAACCTTTAAACCACGTTCAGTAGTGTGTGTAAATTTGAATCACCAGTTTGATGGAGCTCAAATACTGTACATCCAATATGGACGGACTGGCCGATGGTCGGGCGCCGGGCAATGCAGACAATGTACGACTAATATTTGCCGTTCGATCATTTGGTTGCGAATGAAATTACTCATGAGGTCAGGTCTATAAGTATCTGCCAGACTTTTGAACAAAACATAATCAACGTTCTTGTTAGTTTTGTTCTATGTTCGATACACTAACGCGTGTGTGCGTGTGTGCAAAAGTGACTTCAATGCAAATGATAATCTTGCTATCTAGCATATTATTATATGTATCACTTAAATTTTGCCCAACTGCTTTATCTGCACTCGATCTAAATTATACATTAATCCTTACCGTCATTTGAGGAACCAAATCAAATCAAATCTATTATCTTCTTTTGATCCATTTTTATTTTGATCTGTGTTTTTAACTCCTTTACCTCATTTTCATCATGCATGAGCTACTTTTCTGTTATTTTTATAATGATATCGTTTTACTACTTTGTGAAAATAATTAATTCTAATTGATTAATAGTCGCAAAAAATCTTTACTACCTAATCTTTATTACCTACTAGCTGACCCGCCGAACTTCGTATCGCCAATAAAAGTTACCTTTTAAACCTTCCCTGAACTTCCACAAAAATTTCAAGTTCAAAATTATCCAAATCGGTCCAGCCATTCTCGAGTTTTAGCGAGACTAACGAACAGCAATTGATTTTTATATATAAGAGAAGAAGATTGGTTCTATTCTTAAGATAAACGTTGATACTTCAAAACCATTTAAGCCATAAAATTAGTTAGAAATATATCTCCCCAAAGAAATTTACTCTACCAACAACTTTCTTTTACCCAGTGGCTGGTTAATTCAACCGAAATTCCGAATTCATTATAAGAACCAAGTTTGTTCAAGCCGCGGCAACTCGTTAACTTATGAATGTAGACATACATACATACACACGAGCAATGTATATAGGCACTGTAGAAAACTCATTTCCTCTCGTGATACGTTACTGGGTAATGGGAGACCAGAGAATTTTTATTATTTTATATGCTATTTTTTGGTGATAAAATCCTTATAGGTTGATGCAAAAATATAGTGAATAGTTTTGTGAGAAAAAACCTGGTCGCTGGTAAGTTGGTTATTTTATGCAATGTTTTCTATTTAACTTCATAAAGGGTAGCTTTTGATCACAAGTTACAAGATGTTTAGTGACGATGTGGTCGAAGGTGGCAGGTGAAATTTGTCCTTAAAAAGTGTTTTGAAATAAATGTTTAATGTCCAATAACACTTGTCAAAGCAGAGGATGAGATCGCTAGTTCAGATATATTTCATACATTCAGATCTTACATCCTTACTTTTGTGGTGAACTTGCTCCAATTCAATCAATTAGTTATAAGAATAAAATTGTCAATGTGATCGCGCCAATAAAATTGCCTGCCGGGCGTTTCTTGCCTGTTCTTTTGCCGGCGTAAGGAGGTTGGAGCAGGAGTAACTAGCCTTAAGTTTGACGTTTTAAAATATCCTTTTAAATAAAAAAAACATTTGAATTTGAAGCAGATGATGAGATCGCTAGTTCAGATACATTTCATGCATTCAGGTCTAACATCCTTACTTGCTATATCACACTTCCCCTCACCCCCTATGTACCTACTAAGTCCAATTCCGTGTTGACCACCAGTACATCAGTCGAACCACTCCAATTAGTTACAGACTATGTAGTGGCTACATGACACGTCGAGCTGATCCCGGATTACACACTGAACTGTGCTAAACAGACCCAATCCTGCACAATGCAGGGCATTCGTGTGTTTGAAGCCTATGACGGGATCAAAAGCATTATATTGTTACCGTAGGGCTGTATAATATCACGGGTATATGAGGATTGAGGCTAGTGATGTTCAGGCTCTTTGTATATTATTATTATGCGGGTAGTGTTGACGTTGAGTTGAAGAAAATAATGAAATAATAAAATAGAAATTGTAACAAAGGACCAAATATTTTGGCAGAAAACTTTACTTGTGTTAAAAATTGATATTTCAACGGTAATAGATCACGTTTAGATGGAAAGAGTGTTTTACTATAATACCGTACTGAAACATATAAAATCGCAGTAGAAAAAAAAATTGTTCTTCACTGAAAAGTTTGAGCTTTGACAAATGCCTTCTTAGTCTTACCAAATGCTTTTTTTTTACTTCTTATGTAGCAATTAACCACAAGTCACCTGATGCTAAGTGACGATGTAACATAAAATAAAAATTCCTTTAACCCTACCCGTAGCGATTTCAAAAATACACTTGATATAGAAGACAGCGCCAATTCTACAACGCAATCAGTAAGTAAAACATAATTCCAGTAAGTATGTGATAGTCCTTTTTAAACATATTCCACAACAATCTAAGATAAGATAAGATCACAGCAGCCGTAATTATATATCAACGATAAGAGAGATCGTCATGTTATCTTTAATATTCATAAGGCGTCTCAGTACTAAATTTATCAAAGACCTATCGTTGACAACTTGGGTGATACATATTAAATTCAGTCATGCGAATCGTTTTTAGTAGTCATTATATGCAAATGTCTAGCTGTAAATGATAATAGGACTCTGCTGTCTTAATTGATGGGCTGTAGTCTGTACGCATATGGAACTAACGTCATTTTGTAAATATGTTTTCTTTAAATTAAATTTGTTATATAGAGAAACGTAAATTGATTGGAAAATTAACAGAACATTCATTTCTAGTCAAGTATGGGTAACTGCGTATTGCAAATGGTATTGGATGCAAATGGCTACTAGCCGTTCATTGTAGCACTCAAAATGCTAGGCCTAGGTTTAGTAGTGGACCTCTTCCGGCTGATGATGATAAGTAGTAGGTACTTATCGAGACCCTTATCCAAATTTATATATACTAGCGACCTGATTTGACCTCTAAAGGTAAAGTTATTCAAAAATCCTATCCAATAATTGGTTACCTACAATACCTACATAGCTTAATCTGCGCATTATCTGGCAGACTAAGAACTTTACGAAGTAGATTATCATATTATTTTATACAAAAATAATAAAATAGTTATGCGAGATAAAGTATGTGCATTACAAACATCTTATTAATACAAAAGAGCTTATCATAAGCTACTGAACAAAAACGTAAGGAGTTTATCATAAGCTACTGAATAGAAACGTAACATTAGAACAAACATTTACAGTAGGTATGTCAATCCAGTTGTTTGTTTAAGTATTTATTTTGTAACCTCGTCACTCTCGTCGTCTTTTGGTGCGATTTCTGACGTTTAATAGCGTTAACTTTAATTTAAATACCTAATTGCGATGTGACATCAAACAACTGAGATATGAGTACCCGTACGAAATCGCGCGGGAGTTCTAGTAAGCGTTATGAAATCCAGATTATGGTAAACCCCAAGTCTCATAGTGAGAATAATAGAATTGAATCTGCAGATCAGATTTGGGATAGCGAATTCAATTTATATTTTCTTTCTTTGTCAGCTTCTGTTTTAAATCAGTTCACCCTCGAACAATTTTGATAATTCTGATTGCAATCGCTACCCCGCCCGCAGATATTTGTCCGGGAAACGATAAAATCTATGAAAACAATATAAATTATTATTGTTCTGCTGTACTATGGGAAACTAATCGAACTTGTGATATATGACAGAAGGGGTGTTTGTTTTGTGTTGTGACTTCTATTACGACTCTTTAGCTATAGATAACGTAGGTATAGGTTATCCGTTATTGAAATACAGGCATATCTTTTCAACTGGAAGAAGCTCTATAGGTAGGCCCTAGGTAGACCGATAACATTGTACGAGTCGCGGGGAGCCGATGGATCCAAATGGCTAATAGCCGTTCATGGCAGCGTTCAAAGGGGGCCTATGTTCAGCAGTGGACTTATTCCGGATTATTATGATGATATATTTTCAGCTAGCAGGCAGAATACAAGTCATAGTCATCATCAGTCTATTGCGTACCCACTGCTGGGTGGGACACATGCCTAAACAAGGTTTTGTTAGTAAACCGCTCATTGTAACACTAAGTTCTAAGATTTTCCTTTTCTGTGGTGAAACAATTAAACGTATCCTGCCTACCTTGAACTACCCTGCGTTGCTCTTTTTCGAAAAAACGATCATGGCAGCAAGGGATGATTGTTGATTCTTTATTTGTTGGATAGTAAGTATTAAACACCTACTGACGTTTTAATATACTTAGAATCAAATCTAGAGCTTGCGCATATTGCCAATGCAAGTGAACTGATACGTCCAAATTGATTAAAATAATACTAAATCTGTACGCAAATTGACCCATAAACATTGGTAAGCTTACATGTCTAAACATGTTAGGTCTTTCAAGAAAGGTCAGTCTAACATGTTCCATGATCATTTGATAACCTTTCTAGAAGCTAAGATATAATAATTACGATGAAAACATTATAATACAAAGCCCCATTTCAAACTAATCGTATAGAGTTGCAATGCAGCTTTCGGCTTAAGGCGCTGGATAACATCTAAAGATTCAAATCTCATAATTTAAATTCAACCTTAGAACTGAAATTTACACAAACATTACACTATGCTTAAGTTGCAGTCGTTTTAAATTACGAAACAAAAGGACCTAGTTCATAAACACTTGGCGTATACAAATTCGAAGCAGTTGGTGTAATTTAACGCAAAAAGCTTCCCTCTAAGCGATCTGATATCGCCATTGTTTCGGGTCAAACGACTATTTAGCATACTCAGGCTAGTATTAGACTAGTACTGTTGCGGAAATAATGCTTAAGTCGTGGCCGCTTGACGTCACAGGAGTTGAAGTGCAGGATTCTAGAAAAAAAATCGGATTGCAATATTGTGATTGGAGCTAGCCAAGTTTAGGCAGAAATTGCAACACAAATCTGATACAGCGACTGGTTTGACACTAATTATCGTGTCACTATAGACACACGTGCGCGAACATAGATAGGCACACAGTATACAACTAGTATACCACAGTATACCTAGTGTCGTTGTCTGAACTTAGCTTTAGTGAGATTTCTTTTCTTATGAAATCAGACGATCCTGAAATTGATACGACCGACGTTTTATTATTATTGCTATATTATACTTACAGGGTAGCGTTTGACTACAAGTCACCTGTTGTTAAGTGAGGGACTGCCGGAACACACCGATAGGTGACAGATTCTTGAGGGTGCTAGCTAGCCAGGCGAGCACTAGAAAATGTCCTACCAGCCAACCAAGCTATGGTTTTATCACGATGTTTTCCTTCACCGAAAGCTCAAGCTCATTGTAAGATTCGAACCCACGACGTAAACGCAGTCTTCATAATTCCAAAAAAAAAAGAATACTAAGTTATCTACGATGCCTATTAATTAAAAATGGTCAATTTATATTTTCCGTGAACGTACGTGCAAACTATTAAAGGAATACTTCACGTGCTTTACATGGCATGGTTCGTGCAAATATTTTCTCTTGCATTCGCGATGGAAACATGAATGCCTACTGCAATACAGTACCTACGATGTTGTAGGTTATAAGAAAGAATCCTTCCTACAATCACGTTACCAATACGTATGTAAAAACGTGTGTGTTATGTAGGTTACCAATATTTGTACGAGGTTATGAAGGTAGCGGCCAATCCTATCGAAGATCATATATTTGGTTACATCATTTATATTTCACCGGATGGATCATGGACTACAGCTAAACTGTTATCGCGCGGAACCTTTTTTCAAGAACATAAACCATGTGGCTATCCGCCAATTTGAAATCGGACCTATCAGTGTGTTCCGGCAGCCCCACTTGAATGCCAGTTCCCAATCCAGGTGTAGCGTGACGCCATGTCGTCAAATCGTCACATCACGTGACTTGTGGTTATACGCTACCCTAGTAAATCGTCAAAAATTCTACTGTCTGACTGACTGTCAACTGTGGAACTTAGCCAGTTAAACTCAATAATAATACCACTCCCAAATGACGAGGTACTGTTTTCCAAGAAAACGAGCGTTGCCGTAAACATGAATTAATAATAGAGAGTACCTAATTTTTTTTTTTTTTTTTTTTTACTAATTACAGGGTAGCGTTTGACCACAAGTCACCTGATGTTAAGTGACGATGTGGTCGAAGATGGCGCCACGCTACACCTGGACTGGGAACTGGCTCTCAAGTGAGGCTGCCGGAACACACCGATAGGTGCTTGGCGACAGATTCACCTAATACTGATAATCAAACGATAATACGCTATCTACCTCACAAAGTCTCAATCAAATGATAAGGAGATGGTTCTGGCGAAATTAGTAGCTGACTAGCTATCTAATACCCGAAATTAATAACCGGTCCGATCCGTCATCCGCGGTTTTGGGTCGATATGCCATGTCATAATATGCCATATTAGTACTAGGCTTGACAGATTACTACTAAAACATATCATGACATATCGATCCAAAACCGCGAATAACGGATCAGGATCGATTAATTATTAATTTCGGGCGCAAAACTAGTAGACTTGATCATCATTATAAGCAATCCCTACTTATATTATAACTTTGTCTGTCTGTCTGTTGCGCTTTCACGCCTAAACTACTGAGCTGATTTAAATGAAATTTGGTACAGAGATTGTTTGAACCCTGTGGGAGGACATAGAAAACTTTTTATCGCGATAAACTGTAGCCCACGCGGGTGAAAACGCGGGGAACAGCTAGTATTACAAATGACATCAAGACACAAGAGAATAAAAAACTGAGATTTAGGCGAGCTTAACATAAACGCAAAAAATAAAAGAGTAAAACTTAGTAAGTAAGTAGCTTAGTTCCATTAACGAAATTTACAGAACTATACATACTACGAATCAAACATTCGCATTAGTTCCACCACGGAACTTTGCAATGGAACTACTGCGAGCGTATCCTTTTTTGTTATTTCTTTACGAATTGAGGAAAATAAAGCAGAGAGACACCCTCCGTAAGTAAAACAGTCAATATTAGCGTATATAAACCTACCCGTATAAAAAGTAATTCATATGCGAGACGCGGCCCAAGGCTTTCAACCCTGGCCATTCAAACTTCTTATGCAAATTACGTAATGTTCTTTATGACATGAGATGGCGAACTTTACTTAAGGAGTAAATATTTATGTAGTTAAATTTTTTTGGGGTAGGTAACAATTTTGGCTTAACATACTTGTGGCCTTTGTAAAAATGTAGGAAGAAAAAATGAGCGTGTAAGAGTAGAGAGCGTTATGGGATGGCGCGATGATTTAGTGTCGAGTGCAATGAAGTTTACCCTAGTGCTTAATTCATAGTAGGTACCATAGTTCAAAATTGTTGATAATTAATTCAATGCCACCCAGAATTTTTAACTTCAACAGTTCAAAATCCTCGCGATAATTCTCTGCGCTTGTCTATATGCCCTGTAATTTTCCTGGAAATGTTGCCAGAATACAGCAATGTTTAGTCAAATTATTATTGGATAAGTATAGGACAGTTATCTAAAGCTGGCACGTAAACACGCATACATACACGCACACACACACGCACATTTGTCTGTAGATAAACGGCGTTGCATGATGTCGCGCTACATACGCATCAATAAAAGTATTTTTGTCTCTCTAGCATGCGGTTAGAATTATGAGCATGACAGAGATTGATATTGTTTTGTTTTTACTACTGTATAAAGAAATTGCTTTAGTGTGAGTACTGTGAACGTGTGCCAGTTTTAGATAACCCAAGTATTATAACCATAGGCTGCGGTGGCGTATGTTGCGCTTGCATAACGATCTACATTACAAAGATTTGCTAGTCTCACAGGTGCTTGAACAAACAATAAAAAATTGTTTGAAATCTATAGGGATTTGTTCATATCCGTAGCTGTAACAGAAGTTTCAGTATTTTTCTTGTACGCGCAAACCTCGAGCCATGTACAATGACCACATAATTACATCCAATGTTCCCAACGAGTAAAACTTCCAGGTGGTATAACTGTGGCATCTGCTCCCATCAGTGATCTTGCCAAATTCGATGGAGAGCACTTGGAGGCGCTCCAAGTTGGCACTGGAGCCGCATGACCCATGTTAATAAGCGAATATAGGGTGCCATTTACGTGTAGAATATTATTAGTTATTTTGGCGAAATGACATTTCTGAACGTGTTTTTCAGATAGAAATGAGCAGAAGCAACGTGAAAAATCTTATTAAATTTTTGTCTCACGATTTTTATTAAAACCTAATCTATTTCGTGAAAAAAGATTTTCTAGCACTCTGACTCATTTTTTTGCTCTATATTTCGTAACAAACGAAATAAAATCAATTATGGTATCTTACATCTTATATCCTTAGCGCTCGTTTTATTATGCGACTGCTAAAACTTGGCTTATATCGAGTTACTTACATATTATTTGCGTGTGGTATTATACGTATTTTTTGTTATTAAGAGTCGTAGAATAAAACTCATTTGTAAGGAACAATGACGTATAAAAGTTGACCTAACCCTGTCTATACTCGTACGTATTTATATTTTATAAACTTAATTCATACATCATTCAAATTAATTCATACAACAAAACATCAATTAAAACGTCAAACTTAGAAAATCAAAAGTCAAATCTCTTTTAAACGTCAAAGTTAAAACTATTAGCTACGCCCGTTCCAACGCCCGGCAGATCATTATTGGCCGCGATCACGTTAACAATTTTATTTTTGCTAACCTACTAATTGATTGAATTGGAGCAATACTCCAACCATCCTGTTCATACGAGTACGTTAATCCCGACGCGTCGAAACGTTCACATTTTCGCACCATTGAAGTGGTGATTAGTACCGTCGATTGGCGAATGCTCACTATTAATTTGTCAGTTCCCAATTTGACGTGTCTCGATAATTACTAAAGCGTTGTGGTTAACCGAATGGGGGCCTTGCGCACAGTTTGGTGAGTATGTTTCACGGACCGATTAATTGCTTATTGGTTGGTTACGAAATTTTGTACCTGTTAAATGTTTAGTTGTATCTTCAACTTTGGCTTGCATTACACGTTTTACTTCCAGGCAAAGAAAAAGGTTTCATTTGTTTTTAATAGAAAAAATTACGCCCGCAAACTGAGATTCCCTGTATTACGTAAGAACTGATAGAAACTACATGGATCGGGGATTATCAACACCCAGAAACAAATATTTGCATTTATTTTGTTCAGTAGGTACTTGTGTATTTGTATATTTGTACCGTAAAGGAAACAGAAGGCACGGCACGAGTAAGGCAAATATTTCAACCGAAAGAAGAAGACACCCAGAAGTTTTCACAAAACCTTAAAGGACCCGTATAGATACGAGTATATAATATCATGGACTTCTTTGCAGACCTATTAGATACCTACATGCTTTCATTCATGATATTAACTTTAATCAAATCGTTTAAACAGCATTATTAATATGATAAAGCAGCCAGTCGTCTCATTATTCTTCGATTTGTTCCGAAAATACCGTAGTTTCGCACTAAAAACTACATCATCAGAATAAAACATAACATAAGCTTAATATGTAATTGAAAGAATTTTCGGAATCAGTTATTTCGTTTAGGAAACATCCAAACTAACAGAAACAAATGAACAAATTAATTTTACTTTTTTATAATGTAGATAGATCGTGTAGATTTGTAGAGCTTACTTTTTGGTAACTATAGCTCAATCAACAAATTCTAGAAATAACTCTGTTAGTTTGTTTATGTGGTAACGCATATATACATTTTTCGTTTTTTACACCATCGTCTATTTCGAGCGAGTTAAAACTAACCGCATAAAAGGACTCGATATGATTAAGTAGTCACTTAGTTAAGCGTAATTAATTCTGACGACATCCACTGACGTTACGCTTTTAACGTTCTCTGGGCAATTTTGAACAACCCTAGCTCGTGGAGTTTGTTTTTAGGTAGAACTGCCGCTAGCAGTTTTCCAAAGTTTCGTGGTATAACTTTCATATTGTTTGTTCCAGGAACCGGAAGACGCTCTGTATGTAGGCTCCACACTCACTGTTCAGCTGTGGACTTTTTCCGGCTGAAGATGATGATGATGAGGACATTGTTTTATGTTTATTGTTCTTAGGTACATAGACTTCGAAAAAAAGAAAATGTTTTTCTTCGCTGTTACACAATTTATAAGTCAAATAATTATGTCCATTGAAATCTGTCGCCAAGCACCAATCGGTGTGTTCCATTAGCATGAATTGTAAACCAGTCCCTAACCCAGGTGATTAGACCAAATCGTCACTTTATATCCGGTGACATGACGTCAAACGCTACCCTGTAATTTGTGAAAAAAAATACATCCATCGTTGGCCAGTCTATATTGATCCAATTCTTCCCAGTCTAATTTAAAAGCTTAGGAAACGAGACATAAGTCCACGTTAGAATGGTATAGCACGGTTAATTGCCCGATTCATAAGCGCTCGTTATTAAAAGTTTTGCCCTCTGACAGTTTTTATGCCCCCTTCTTTGGACAGTAATAAAGCACTGTTTTAAATATTATCCCGGAGTTTGCTTTGTTTAAGGTTTCATAAAAATGCACTGTACCACATTGTTGTTTATTTTTTGATATTAGTTTTCTTATAGGAATAGTTGCTATTCTTCTTTAATAAACGCATATTCCTTATTTTAGTGACCGTTAAAAATTGAGATTTTGATTGAAATTTTTTTTTTTTGTAGCCTGTCTAGTAAAATTTAGAATTTAGACATAGTTGAATTATTTCATAAACACTTAAACATCACGTTGGACCTTTTAGGTGACAAATTTTCAAACATCATTTTTTAGCAAGCACTTAGCAGCCAAGATGCACGCATGCCAAATACCAGCTTTGCAAGTCTTGTGGTTTTTGAGGTTATGGTATTATTATTCAGTGGTATTTCGTTTCTATATACGTAAATAGAATTACAAAGAACTCGTAGCACGTCTACGCTAAATCGTAAAACTTAACAATACAAATATTACCGTTTATTCAAGACTAAAATATGTAGGTTGTGAAGACTCAATATATTGTTCCTCAGTATCACAACCACGTGATAAATACTCGTTGCTTAACTGAATACGAAAATACTTTGCGGCACGTTGATTTTGTTACCGTATTGTAAAAAATCGGAAATGTCGACAGTTAAATAACTTCAAATGAATGAATTTTAATGTTATTTAATGTAAGATCATACAGGATAACTATTATAGAATTCATAGTCTTCTTTTTCGTATGAATGTCTGCAAAAATCTTATTTAGTAGTTTAGTAGAATAGTACTTACTTATTTAAACATTTTTATTTCGAAAATAAATTTATTGTTATTTAAAACTTGCTTAGAGATATTTTTAATAAGATAAATATTGCTAAGTGCAAACTTAAGGAAATAAATATTGTGGTCCTAAATCCTGATATATATCAAATACAAAAATTAACTAGGTTAAAATGATCATGATTATTATTTTTAATATTTTCTGATAAATTTCATCACTTATGACTTACTTAGTTTTATGTGTTTTTCATTTCTGCTATAGTTTTAACAATGTTTTATTAGAAGTTCATTTAAGAATACCACTAACACGAATAATTTATTTTTAGTTATATTAATATCGAAAAGCTCATAACAACTTATTTAACGCCCACGTTTTGTCTTAAAAAAACTTTGTCCTCTACTGGCGTAGGTCGCCATCTGTTGTCAGTTGTAAAAAAGAAAACTTCGTCTCTTTTCGTACAGAGGTCACTGGTAGTCTTGAAAATCGTGCGCAAGTTCGAAAGTTAACAATATTGAAAGCTTGGCTTAACAATGAGGTCATAATACAAAAGTATGTATCTATTTATGAAGGTTTATTAACATTTATGTTATGTAAGAAATTCTAATTATGTATATGTTAAATGTTACGTAGAAATATAAATGTAGACACCAACCACATCATATTTCATGAAACTTTTGTCTTTAGGTTTTCTAGTAGAAATTGCTCAAAGCGATAAGACCGCAAATTGTAGCTTTAATATAATTATTTCCTTCTATGTTGTTCTATTTTCTGTTGTTATGGTGAAACAATAAAGCGGTTCTAATATCTTATTCTAATAGTAAGCGCATGACTTTTGACAAAAAAGTCGCTCGAAGAAAATTACGCGACATTTTCGCATATTACTACTAGGTACATTGCTGGATTTTAATTAGCGACTATCCCAAAAGAGCTCTGTATTTTGGTGGAGTATTCAAACGTATGCCTGCAAAAAATTCTACACCAATGCAATTCTTATATACAAATAATGAACTATTTAGCTACATGCAAAAAGAAAGCTTTGAATTATAGTTAATTATAGTACATGCTTAGCCCAAGGAAATTATTTAAAAGACACATTAGGTAAACAGTTCTCTTAGAATTTAGAACATTTTCAACAAGATTCCGTCAAAGAAACAGAATTCCCGATCGACGTTAGTGAATTTATCAATATCAAACGCTGTCCGGTTTTCGCGTCGGGAATCGAACAGAGTAAGTATACGACTCAGGAATGTGATCTTGCAATAATTGAGCCGAGGGAGACGTAAAAACTCAGATTTGTATCGCTGACGTTTTAATCAGAGGAAAAGAACTTGCATTTCTGTGATAATGACGAGTTCTTTAAGATAATCAAGAGAGATAAAGCCAGTGTTGTTTTTGTTACTTATCTCCTCTTCTCTACTTAGATAAAACAAAGTTGCTTTTCGCGTCTGTGTGTCTGTCTGTCTGTATAACCGCTAAGTCCTCGTAAATCACGCAACTAATTTGGATGTGGTTTTAATAAGTAGTAGGTTATTTTTAAAAGCAATAACAATACTAATTTAACATCTAACTGGCATAAATAAGGCAAATCATCGTTTATTTCATCGCCACATAATCAATGGGAATATTTAGCCCACGGTGGGTAATTTAACGGGACAGTGGACAAAGTCCCTAGCGTCGTCGGCTTGGCTGATTACAGGCCATAACCACAGATTAGATGTCCTATGACGTAACTGGTTAATTTGCAGCTATTATTGTGTTTGGCGATTTGCGATTTGTATCAAACACATTTTTTTGTTAGTTGTTACTTAAATTATACAGGTACTAAAAGACATACAGAGATGATTCATTTTTCAACGATAGTTGGAATAGAGAGTAATTTTTTTACAACGGACTAGATTTGCATTTTACCACATACGACAGAAAGCTACGATGTGGTCGTAGAAACGCTTGCGTTTGTCTAGAATAACTATTACCTATTTAGGATCAATTATACAAAACCAATCCAAATCAGGTTGTCCATCGCTCAAAACGATGAAGAAAAACATCATGAGAATTACATCTTATTTTGGGAGAGAAAAACATCTTATTTTGGGCAAATTCTACAAATAAAGAATTGGCTTTTAAGTCACAAAAAAAGTGCATTAGGTCTATGTGCAAACTGCGACAAACGGATTCTTGCAAACCACATTTTCGACAGCTGAACATATTAACCCTTCCTTCGATATATATTTACGAAGCTGCCCTGCTAGTGAGAAGAAATCTTGAAGAATATGAGACTTTCAATTCAAAAAGGCATAAAAACAGGCTTATAGGTCCTGTCTGTAAAACGACTATGTACAATAAAAGTATTCTTAATATGAGGGTTAAAATTTACAATAAACTACCCCAAAATATAAAAGAAGTTAACTCAATTCATATTTTTAAAAATAAATTAAAAGAGTTTCTTACCAATAAGGCATATTATACAATTAATGAATTTATTGAAGAATACGAATTGAAATAATATTAATATATGTAACTTTTCGAAATGATTAGAATGGATCGGTCCGCTCCTACATTGCTATACCCTATTCGGGTCCATATGTTCGCTAATCTTAACCACTAAGATCTCTTGTATACTAACATATGAATGCAATAAACAATTGAATTGAATTGAATTGAATTGAATTGAGAAAACTGGCACATCCAAGAACCAATATACGTTTTTGTATGATGAACAAAATATATATCAAAAGAGACTAACAATAAAATTAAAATGTTTCTAGTTACGCTCCCAGATTGGGCATAACTGTAGTATGTAAATACCTAACGCAAATAATGTAGTAATTAACAAGAATTTCCCAAATAACAAACATATGATTATATGCAAAACAGCAATCCCCATGCAAGCCACGGTCTTAGCAATGCAGCTGTACCTACTATCGTTCTGTCCTCTCGCAGTAATGGGCCAAACCGTCACAGTCAATGATTACGATACATATCAGTAACTGAAGATATTTTGTTTCCACCACAAATCACCTGATATTAAAATCACGATGTAGTCGAAAGCAAACACTACAAAATGCTATTATACAAACTTTATTTCATCACGATGCGATGTTTCCTTCACCGAAATTACAAACTCATTGCAAAATTCCAACCCACGACCTATGGGTGTAAGCTGACGTCGCTACCACTGCGCTAGCATCGCTTCATCTGCAGATATTCTTACACCTCTAACGGCCGCTTTCAATAACCTGCCTAATCTGTCTATCCACGGTTTGTCATACTAGGGATAAAAATTTGACATAAGCCTCATAGAAGTAATGTCAAACTATCTTTAGTAGGACCAGCCGTGGATAGATCAGTTATTGAAAGCGGCCTTAAGTATACCAAAATGTACTACTGTTTTAATTAAGTCATGAAATTTATCGTTTAACATCAGTTCTAGGCTTTTTTAAATGTTTATAAATTTAATAAGATTTCAATATCACAAGTCAGCATGATCCAGCACGGCTTCAGATAATGCCGTGTCTCATCGTGTAGGTATGTAACCTAAGAATAGTTACAACAAGTTTTGTCTTTTGCATTGCCAAGCCGTTTTAAAGTAGATCGAACGAGACAAAACTCGGTGTATCTATTTCTAGATACACTGTGTTTATAATTAGCAATGTCAGAGAGTAACGTACTTCCATTGACTTTCCCTTCTGTGCATACAACGAGACACTGTTGCAAGGTCCGACGATGTCTAACATCGTTCCATAGTCTCTCAATAACAAGGATTAGCTCTCTATCTCTCAGTAGCTTGAAATGAGATTGTTGTGTCCCTCCTGTGTTTCGTTACAATTTGAAGGTGCTACGAGATTTGCTCACTTTTGTCCGTCAATATCTTTGAAAAGTCAGACGTTGAAGACTATGACTTGTTATGAATTTTGTAAAATATTTCACAGAATTAACAGTTTCTTTAGGTAACTGTGATGAAACGCTTGATAGTAAGCGTTCGCTTGCTGTCCATTGCAGTTCAGTGCCAATAAGAATTTTGTTCTTCAACAGTTTAAAATCCTACGCGACAATTTTCTGCGCTCGTTACCCTGGAGCCTGAGATATTAAATGTTTAGAAAGACTCTTTATGCATTTTAACATTTTTCCCTTCAATCTGAAACACAGATTAAATTTCACTAACAATTTTATGTGTTTTGTTATATCTAACAGGTATCATCTGATCACAGGTCACGTGATGATGTTGTTAAAGGTGACGCCACGCTACGCCTGCTCCACTAAAATATGCAGCAAATCCTCAAATCAAAGGAATTCTGTTTGAAAACCGACAGTATTCTCATCAACTTCCAGTACTCCATAAACTTCCCAAAATACTCATGCATGTGTCAGTTAAGAGTAAATAATTTTGTGGTGTGGGCATAATAGTAAATTTAAACACACATTGCGTTTGCGCGCACTTGTGCATTAAATTAAATAGCCCTCCATTACTAACGAAATAAATAAATCTTGTCCAAGTCTATACAGAGAGAGAGAGGCAGGTAAGTAATAATACATACAGATATTGTCAATGGGAAAGTAACTCAGTCTCTCTGTGTTACCTTTTCACGCCCAAACCACTGAACAGATCTCAATGAAACTTAGAAAGAAGATAGTTTTAACCTTGGAAAAAGACACAAAATACTTTTTATCGCGATAAACTGAAGCCTATGTGGACCACGTGTCACAGCTAGTAGCGTCACGCTAACTCTCTCTGTCTCTTTGTCTGTGACCTTTTCAAACCTAAACAGCTCAACATACCTTCATGAAATTTGGTCATAAGCTAGTTTGAACCTTAAGAAAGGATATAGAAGATGTTTTATTGCGAGGCTCAGCTAGTTATTGTATAATTAGAATTTATACCTACACAGACCCTCATACAATTACGTGATCATCATTTCCTCCTCAGATTTGTCTTCCACTCGGATAAGGCAAGCTATACAGTTAATTGCCAGCATTTAGCATTGTCTAGGAGCCATCGTAAACTACGAGCTCGTATGCTAAGCTTCAATGGAGCGATAAAATGTAAACTAGCAGTATGCTTAGCTTGAGTGCTCGTGTAATTCGTGAGCTACAATGTATCTTTGAGATTTTATGGGGGTTTTGCTTTAGAAATGTCTAGGTGCGTAATATTAATAGTAGCACTGCTGTTTGTACAACCACTAAAAACGTGTTTAATGCGCTCATCGCCAAACAGATAACGACAAACTGTTGAAACGTGAGTCTTACAGACAGTTCTTGCTAAATTCAAACATTTGGGCACTAAATAAAAATTGCTAACAAATAAAAGACTTTTTTGATTTTCATTACAAGGTAGCTGATTGTAGTCGAAGGTGGGCGCCGCGTTACACCTTGATTGGGAACTAGCTCTCAGGTGAGGTTGCCGATAGCCGCGGCTAATAGCCGCTGAGGCCTATGTTCAGCAGTGGACTTCTTCCGGCATGATGATGATGAAGTTGCCAAAACACACAGCTAAGTACTTGACGACAAATGTTTTAACCTGAGGGTGTACGAGGACGAGAAAATGCCCTTTCGTGTTATGGTTTCATCACGAAAATTATTTACCTGAATTTTCTTCTTGGAAGATAAGCTTATATTTCCATAAAAAAATATTCTACCCTTAATCAATGTTACTATGGTTAGTACTTGTTACATCTCCCAAGCCGTTTACATCTAAAACACCGGTATACTTGTAAACTAATAACACTTAGTTTATTTATAGCCTGTAGCAGATAAGAGCGTAGTAAAATAAGACATTAAAGTTAACTTATGGGCCTCGAAATCAGTATCAGCGGAATTATCCATAATTTACTTGAACATGGTAAAAAATAAATACGCCACAATCTCGAGCAATAGCGAGCGATTATGTGCGACTGGAGATCTACGATGCCCTTAGTAGGGTGGCCACGATTATATTATTATCGTATTCTTATTTTGACGTAGTCTACGGTGGCCATTCATTACCTCTAGTTAAAAGCGTATTTTTTCATTCATAACTAAGAGGTTAAAAGGAAATTTCTTTGCCATGGGTTTAAGGAATAATTTAGATTTTTATTTAACTAGCTTCCCCGCGGTGTCACTCGCGTGGGCTACAATTTATCGCGATAAAAAGTATTCTATGTCCTTCTTCAGGTTTCAAACTATCCCCGTATCAAATTTCATTTAAATCGGTTCATTAGTTTAGGCGTGAAAGCGAGACAGACAAGCAGACAGAGTTACTTTCGCATTTATGATATTATATTAGTAGGGATTTTGTGAAACATGTTTTGGATATATTTAAATTTGTATGATACCACAAAGATTTTAAATTTAATATTTTAAACGTATTTGTTTTTGTCTGTTTTATTTTAAGGCGGGCCGTGCCGCATCGCTTTACTACGTCACTTTCAAAGATAAGGTGAACGACAGAGACGCATGAGGTTTTGCGGTGCGGCCCGCTTATTCAATATGTGCGAGGCTTAAACATACAAAAAATTGCCAGTTTTACTTCTTTTATGACACTATGTTAGGCTTATAAATTGTTATTAGGACAAACGCACCCAAATAGTAAATATCTTAAACTTTTTAGAAGAAATAGTGATGAACAAGGTGTATGCAAATTCAACATGGTCACACTACTATTCAAGAAAACTGGTATCATCATATTCCAAGCCTATTATTTTTATCCAAGATCAATGAAAAATAGGTAGATGTGAACTTTTTTGTCTATTTAATGTGTTCTTTGTTTTTCTTCGATCATGGATAGATACTTAACGACTGCTATGTAAACAAGAACACACACATCGTTTTCTTGATCAAAAACACTGATCGTTAAAAAAAAAATTAGTTTGAATATGTTGTTATTTTTGTCCCTTCTTATGTTTTCACTTTCGCCGCTTGTCAAGTGTTTGTTATAGTATTATGTTAGAAGAACTGCACACGAATTAATAACAAACCATTTATCCTAAATGTTTAGCGATGGCGGCGTTCAAACTTTGCCTAGTATATAGCGATGATGGCTCAGTGGTAGTGACGTCGGCTTGCGATCCGTACGACGTGGGTTCGAATCTTACAATGAGCTTGAGCTTTCGGTGAAGGAAAACATCGTGATGAAACCATAGCTTGGTGGTAGGGTATACTCACCTGGCTAGCTACCACCCTCTTGTTAAGAATCTGTCGCCAAGCACCTATCGGTGTGTTCCGGCAGCCTCACTTGAGAGCCAGTTCCCAGTCCAGGTGTAGCGTGGCGCCATCTTCGACCACATCGTCACTTAACATCAGGTGACTTGTAGTCAAACGCTACCCTGTAAATAGTAAAAAAAAAGGGATTTTGGATTAACGAAACCACACAATCAATGCTTGTTTCCATGTAAAACGTTCATCTCTTGCACCAAGTTCCTTCTTCAGACGGATAACAAAAGCTTTTTGTAACTAGTACACCTCGAAGTCCCAGCGACGGACTCATTTACATAACTGCCTTATTTTATTTAAGAGCAATCTTTTTCTCACTTTGCTGCGACACGGATATCTTTATTACAGTCCTTTGACATTTTCCTGTGCCTTCTTTTAGCTTAGCACTAGCTGTGCTATGCAATTTTAGCAGCGTGGGCTGTTTATAGCGATAGAAAGTATTTTTTGTCCTTCCCCGGTGTTCAAACTATCTTCATACCAAATTTTATCAAGATATATTCAGTGGATTAGGCGTAAAAAGGTAACGAACAGACAAGGGGATAGAGAGTTCCTTGCCCATTTTTGTACGAAAAAAGTTTGGGTTATATAAGTTACTTCATACAAAATACGTGTCTAAGGGCTTGTGAAAAAACACCGTAACTTGTTTCAACACTTACTCTAGACCTTATACGTCAGTTTACATGTAAGCAACAACTTAATCTCCAACATCTAATACCACTGTCAAATCAATGCCCATTTATGTAAACAGACAAGAAATTTCGATAATGGAGTAAACATAAACTTCAACAGCTAAATAACTAGTTATTTACCTGACTTGCCCAACATTGTATCAACTTCGGTCACTTCCTCCATATTTCTATCAAGGCGCAATACCACCATACCGTGCTCTAGATTGCATCAAATGGTTACCTGGCTGGCAATAAATAATCTTAGCTAACGCGCAAATGACAGCTTCCCGAGAGTATTAGCTAAATGGTAGAAAAGATAGTGAAAGGTTAAATAAAACAACGTCAAACGTACAAAAAAACATGCGGACACAAAGTTAAGTTACTTATAGTTAGAATGTATGAAAGAACGACTAATGGTTAACATTTACATGCACACTTGATACATAGTTAACTTCCTATAATAATATTGTAAATAAGAAAGTATGCGAGGTATATAGGTATACATGGATGGATGATATTTCGGGCGCAGCTAATTCAATATGAATTGAAGACCTGAGTCTCTTTAAAACTTGAGTGAATAGGAAGTACCTCACGGGCCAGCGTGATCCAAATTCAATTGCATCGTCGCACCAGGTGAACAGGTCATAAGAAAATTTGAATGTGTTGCTCAACCACAATACTGAATCATAACAAATGTGCAAATTCAGATTCTAAACTAAGGCTGAAATCGTACAAGATAGAGAGGAGTGGCGCTCTCTCGTTTCGGAGGCCAAGACACACTTTGGGTTGCTGAGCAACTAGAGTTAGTTCCATGTGAAACAAACCTGAAGGAAAACACGAAAGAAACTCGACTGAATTTATTAGTCCAACAAGTTGTCGCATAAAGTTGACACGGCAACGGTGTCAAGGATCAGTGCTCAATGTGGCCGCACAACCACTGCACCGAATCATTTGTAGCAGATGAAATGTAAATGCGCACTCGTTACGTGGCGACCGACTCTCGCTCCGTATTCATGAAGATGCGGTGCAAGGCACAAGTTGCTGGCCTGATAAGAATAAAATTGTCAATGTAATCGCGCCAAAAAAATTACCTGGGGGGCGTTTCTTGCCTGTTTTTTGCCGGCGTAAGGAGGTTAGAACAGGCGTAGCTAGTTTTAAGTTTGACGTTTTAAAGTGATCACAATGTATCCTATTGAATAAAAATCATTTGACTTTGACTTTGAAAGGAATACTGTTTGTAGTAACTAGTGAGTATTCGCAAATGGGTGTACAACGTCAGGGCTGAATTTTAAATTGATTCAGTCATGCATTTTGATTCCACCTATATGTACTATCGCGTACTGCACAGAAATGGGCAATCTTTCTTGTTTTCTGTTAACTATAACTTGGACCGCTTCAAAGTTACATCTCTATCTTCGGACACACCATCGCTTTGAAATATGTAGTTGGTTGTCAAATTAAAACAAAAAAAAAACCTAAAACCCACTTCTCCTTTCATGACTGTTCATCAAATCAACTTGATATTTTAAAAAAAAAATAGAGAAAATAGATTTGATATTTTGAATGTTTGCTTGTAATGTATAGACTCAAAAACTAACTAACCAAATATTTAGATACTACGGAAAAAAAAATTAAAACAATCGAAAAGAAGTCCCTTGCGAAGTCGGGACGGCTCGCTAGTAGGTATGTTTATATTATAGCCGACAACATTCTTAATCATTTTTAAGCCTTTCACTTGCACCAGCCCTTGACGAAAGGGCATGCGAACATTATCTTCAAATGTGTCAACGGCTCACGTTGTTTCTCGTTTACTGGTTACTAGTTATATATTGTTTTTGGTTACCAGTTGTCTATTGTCACTTTTTCTACTTGTTTCTTCACCTGAATTTATACTAATAGACCCCACAGGCGTCTCCTTTAAATCCTTCGAATGCGCTTGCTTTCTTTTGTACTAGTAAAATATCAGGGCTTTGTTTTAATGGAATTTATATTTCTCGTTCGTGGTAATTACGTTATTTGGAAGTTATTGTTTAAAAATTTAATAATCATATTATGGAAAGATGAAGTAGTTTTATGCCTTGTGAATGTTATAGGTACATTACTGCAAAACAGCATATTATTCTTTTTACTGGACATACTTTGACACGATAAACTGCAGTCTATGGGTTTAACCGCGGGAAAATCTATTGATAGATAAAGTTATTTTTCCTGCGAGCAAAATGAGTCAATACGCTTTAAAAATCCACACATTCATATAATGCTTTGTAAAAAAATATAAAACAAATATAACCATTTGTATCAGAGGAATAGACATCAAAATAATTCATGCCAAAACCAATTTAATGTCTCTGTTTATAAGCAAATAATCCCATAATTTTCCTTCTCTAACGAAGTCGTTATAGTAAATGATTTATTTTAATAGACCTTCTGCGATGAAATATGCACGCAGAAATCATAAAACAAAGTGCCAACGGGCCCAATTCTCAGGTCAGAATTTATGCATTCCATAAAGTGAGACGATGCATCTCCTTTCCGTGTCACCCGGCCGAGGTCCAATTAAGTTCAACTCACGACCTCTTACTTAGGCCATGAAGTGCGAATTTCTTTTTCAAGCATCTACGAGCTTTATGCTTATGGAACCCCGCTATGTTTAAAAAGGCTACTGCTGTTAGTAGTTTAAAAGAAAATTAACAACCGATGCAGTGCAATGGGTAAACAGCCGACTGCGATACGTAAGGTTACGGGTTCGATTCCCCTAGCGAGTCCAACTATTAAATAAAGGCAGGTATTTTTAAGTGTCTGGATGTTGTGTCATAGAATGTCATAGAATATGTAAGTTCTTGATCTTCTGGTTTTAGTCCGTCCTTCTATTGTCATAGATTCCATCCCCTATAGGTGGTTTTAGTCAAAGTGTCAAAATGTCCAATTAGTTAATGTCTTGATGTTAGAAAAACCATACTAAAATCAAGCTCTCTTTCTCCTACTAATAAATGAAACTAGCATAGTAACCTGCCCCGGAACCGATAACCGAAGGGGAAAGCAGGTTCTCGAGTGGCGACCACGACCACACCAAGAGTGTCTTCCGGTTCGTGGTCGCCACTCGACTGTAGGCTCCCCACTAGGTGAGGGTGGCGTTCAAAGGGGGAGGCCTATGTTCAGCAGTGGACTTCTTTTAGCTGATGATGCTGATGATGATGAAGAGCAGTGGTTGAGGCTGTGCTTACGTCAGTAAATTCTCTTTGTTTTGAATATTATTTTGATAGATTAATGTATCGCCAGTTTAATGGCTCCACAAACTCAAGTCAGGACTTCGTGCGAGTGAAAGCGGAAAGCGGGTCGCAGCTAGAACACCACTATTAGATTGTCATGCATGTTGGATGAGGTAATTAATTGTGACAAACCATTTTGCTGGAGTCGAACATCATTGTAAGTGATAGTTACGATGCTAGAGTAAGTAGGGACACTTTTGTATAAGCACTTAGATGCAAACTAGCTGTTCCCCGAGGTTTCACCCGCGTGGGCTACAGTTTATCGCGATATAAAGTAGCCTATGTCCTTCCTCAGGGTTCATTATATCGACGTACCTAATGTCATTTAAATCGGTTCAGTAGTTTAGGCGTGAAAGCGAGACGTACAGACAGACAGTGTTACTTTCGCATCTATAATACTAAGTAGGGATAGGGATTGTGCAGTATCGCGCCAAACTCAAATGCGACTCTGAAGCACGGTTGTTGCTGGAGTAGATTTTTGACACATCAAAGGACGCTCGTGCCGAAGATGTAACAAAAAAAACAAAACAATATCTGTGTTTCTCAATAAATTTGAAACATAATGTAGGTTATATAAAAAAACAAAGAAACAAGTGACGATACGTTTTTAATTTACGGCTTCTAGACTTCTGATTGGTCAAACTCGCAAGCAAAAGCAACATTGGCACCGAGTGACAAGGTAATGGTGTCGATTCGGTATTGCATTCTCTAAAACTAAACTAAGCTTGACAGGTCTAAGAGTAAGGCTGTCCTTTTTTTACTTCAGTGGTTAGAAAAAGACAGCAATACTATTAGAACTGTCAAACTTAGTTTAGTTTTAGAGAATGCTAAGCCGAATCGACACCATTGTATAGTATCCACAAAATTATATGTTTTTAATTTTAGAGAACGTGTATGGCTTGAGTAAGCATACGAGTATTATGATTGGCCTGTGTTAGTCCACTGCTAGTTGTTGTATCTGTTATGAATGCCTAACCTATAAACCTCACCTTTGACACGCCAGGTAGGTGATATTGCGTAGATATCTTATAGGCTTTAGGCCATCGCGTTCACCCTCTCTGGAAATAATAGCCATATATGTAATTTAGTATTAGGTTTATTGAAAAATCCCTGTCTCTTTTTTTCAATTTAGAATAATACGAAAATGAAAATTATATTTATTTCCACAACACTTATAGGGACAGGTAGTATTTCTTATCACCTTAATTTTTTGTGTGTTGATATGTGTCAATGCCACGGATACACAACGCAAAGCCACAGAATAAAAAAGCAAACAACTACGATATGTTCAAAAAAAATTCAAAGATGTCTTGAAAAAACGTTGGATCTCAATCCATATAGGTATTACATATTCATGATATTATACCTAAAAACAAAATTAACTGTCTCTCTCTCCTTGCATAATATTATTAAATCTTTAAACAAAATCATGATGAAAAGTACGTATAGTTTAAACCCTGGTGAAAGATAAATCATATTTTTATCGCGTTAAACTAAACGCGGAGCACAATTTGTACTAATGTAAAGTAGATACACTAAAAGCGCCATCATTCGTTTTTCAACCCCAGTTCTCATTCTAACAGGTATATATTATTACGCAAATCAAGTAGGTAATTGTACATCTACAATAACACCAACCTCAAGCCAACATCAATGGGTGCGAAGCGTATGTGAATTTAAACTGGGGGCTAACAACGATGAAAACACACTAGTGTTTTTACGGTTTACTTCACGGTTCGATAGCTTACTAAAGTACACAGATGTTAATGAGTTAACGGATAAACAGGTGGCTCATTTCTGCAAGGTGTAATCTTACATTCCGATTTCAATCGTTTGGAGTTTTTTTGCAGCACAAAATAATGAAATGCTTGTTTCCGATATCTACAACCCTAATTTTCATCACATGGAACATAGTTCTCACAATATGTTATTGATATAATTTTGTACCCTAGAATTTTGATAGAACCATAATTATAAAATTGTAAATAAATAGTACCAATTAATGTTATTCATAAGAAAATCTGGAGCTAAACATTAGTCTTGCTGTAATTGTCATCAATACCAAAGATGACGTATGTTTAATAATAATAATTGTCTCAGAACTATATCATTACATTTATGTTCATAACAAACAAAATTAAATTGTATAAATTATGATAAAATGGATTGCATCAAGGAAACTAACCAGTTTGCTGAGATTTATTCTTATCTTGCTCTATCTCTTTGATAGTATTCTTAAGTACGATGTCCTTAGTTTCCGGAAGGAAAAAACATAAAACCGCCGCACATAAAGCTAAACCACTAAACATAAGTATAGATGCTAGTTCTATTCCAATATTAACTATGAAAGGAGCTACGAATCCTCCGAATCTAGCAAACGTTGAAGCTACACCTAAAGCTGAATTTCTTATTACTGTAGGAAACACTTCTGAAGCATATAAATACACTAGAACAAAGGCTGTATAGGCACCTAATTGTCCTATGATAGCAAACGTTAAATGCGCTCCTCGTAATGAATAGGGCAGAAATAAAAACACTAACAGCGATACAGCCGTAATGGAGAAACAAGTAATGACGCTTACTTTCCGTTTAAATAGTAAAGTAGCTATAACTACTAAAACTAGTCCAGGAAAAAGACTAGCAGCTGCGATTATAACGTTTAAATATATGTTTCCTTGAAGAAGCCCGATGTACTGGTTAATGCCGAAGTATGAGGCAGCGCAGAACATCCACATTAATGCCATGATGATGGTGTACTTTC
This sequence comes from Opisthograptis luteolata, assembly GCA_931315375.2. Taxonomy (NCBI): domain Eukaryota; kingdom Metazoa; phylum Arthropoda; class Insecta; order Lepidoptera; family Geometridae; genus Opisthograptis; species Opisthograptis luteolata. The sequence continues at coordinate 4,551,432 of OV928041.1, read as the reverse complement.
TTATCTTTGGTGTCTTGAACAAGTCCAAGTAGGTGGCATGCTGCTCTTTATTTTGTAACGATTCTTCATACAATTTGTTCACTACGTTTTCAATGTTTTCTGTTGGTCTCTTATTTCTGAAACATATAAAAAACCGATTGGTATCAAAAAGATTTTAATGACAGGAAAGTCGAATAAGTTAATGAAATTAAGTTCACTTACCTTTTTGCAATGCGTGTTAAAAGATCAATGGCTTCCTGTGTCCTGCCCGCAGTGATAAGCCATCGTGGTGATTCAGGAATAAAAAAGTAAAATAATACAGAAATTATCCATGGTACTGATGTTACTAGCTGCAATTGTCTCCAAAATCTGACATAGTATGCTATTATGGGCAGAGTGATGTAACCCAGTACAAAAGATACCTCTAGTAACCCCGAGGCATAAGCTCTGAATGACTTTCCACACATTTCAATGATCAGTACGAAGACACAGAGCATGACACCTCCGACGGATGTTCCAGTCAAAAATCGGAAGACCATGAACATCCATAGTTCAGGGATTACTGCACTGGTGTATACAAAAGCTATTTCAAGTAATGTTGCAAGTAACGCGGCTTTTTTGCGACCATATCTGAAAATAAAATTACCAGGTATAGTGAGCATTGGGTATGGGTTTAAAAATGAAAATGTTACTATTTTATACAACTGAGTGGTGACACGAGTAAATGCCATGCAGAATTTGGAGCAGCAGGTAGAAATCTTGAGATATTTGATGTTAAATCTCTTTATGCATTGTAAAGGTAAGGTATTGTAAAATAGCCGGAATCTTTCAGAAAATATAATATTTTTATTGCTGGGCAAAAAGAGTCGGTGTGTCTCGTCATCGTAGGTCCTAAACGGTTGAACCGATTTTAATTTTGTTTTTTTTTATTCGAAAGGTGACTTGATCAAGAGTGTATGAGTGTTGTTAGCTTTATAAAATGTTTTCTTTTTTTAATTCTATTAGGTCTTCTTCTTCTTTTGTATTTTGTATGAGCTAGTGACCAACTCTAGAGTTGGAGTTATCAGTTCGCCCGAAGGCCTCTCACATGGCTTTACGACTAATTTAGCCAAAACCGACTACTTAACATGTCCAAGCACGGTAGCGCTCAGTTGAAAATGCCACTAAGGGTCACCCATCCAATTGATGGCCGTGCTGATTGTTCCTTAACCCTATTGTACTGTTACTATCGACCAGACCAGCTATGCCACGAGCTCTACAATTTAGATTAGCTTATTTGAGCAACATAATATGTAAGGAGGTATATAGATTACCTGTCAGCAACATATCCATAAAACAAGCTACCGAATAGAATCCCAACCTGCAGCATCGACTGAGCCAGGCTAGCCAGCGAGCTCCTCTCGCAGATCAAGTTCCATTCACTCGTCACGGAGCTCACTACGGCACTTCCATCGTATTGGGGATTCTCACACGGGCAGAAGTTTGTGGCATTGTTCGCGTTTTCATCCAAACACGTGTACTCTACACTTGGTATCACAAAAACTACATTATTCAACTGAAACTCCGTAGGGAATCGAGCTACAGATATTAGTATTAGGATAAACGATTGATACAATCCGAAAGGGCCTATTAAAACCTCTATGGGATCATCAGGTTCTAGGCCCATGTTTTTGACACTGTTCGCACAAAGTTGAATTTTATAAACAGTTATTGCACTGAAAATTTGTGATGGAGATTATTGTGGGTTTCATATTTAACACATATTTTATTTTATGGTGCACGTTGTGTGGCTGGCGTAGTCGTGCACTAAAGCACTCGTAAAATGAAATAAATTGTACGCGACGAGATAGTGATAATGTGCTACGTATTGTGAAATATTTTGTACGTAAATGCAGGTAGCGCTTATTCAAATAGACTATATCATGGCATACCTACTACACTCTAATAGGCCTCCACTGTTTTGTTGTTAGGAAAAATGTTCGTACGATAAAAACTGTCTCGTAAGATAAAAAAAGCCGAGAATTGTCTGTAGTGTTTTACTGTCAAGATAATGTTAATACATTTCTTATCACAGCATATCTCAGCAATCTATAACACGCACAATTTATGCCTATTTAACAAATATATTTTTCTTTTAAATACCATCTTACTGAGCAGAAAAGGTAGTCGAAGAATTAATGCACTCAAATTTCAGTAGTAGTTTTGTTAGGTCAGTATATAAATTTCGTTACATTTACGATTTGCTTTTACGAGTTAACATTAGAATCTAATAGTGCCTAATACCCTATTAGCATCCTATTAACATTAGGTGCCAACCAACCTTAACTTTTCGTTATTGGACTGAGAATCCGGCAACTACACCATGTTCAAACAGTGTTGCCAGCTTGGTCATGTCGGGGCCAGATCTAGCCGTTTTTGGCTTGTTTTATGGTGGTTCATAGTGGCTGTTTATGTCGGCGTTCAAATACAAAGGCCTATGTTTAACAGTGGATTTCTGCTTTCTGATGATGATATAAAATACATATAATTAATAATGAGTTGGCTCGAATTTAGCTCTATATTGTCATACATTAAAACCGTAGACATTCAAATTGTCGATAATATTTTCTAAAACGTGTGTAATTTCGAGTGTATAAAAACCAAAAAGTGTTCGTAAACGTGCATGAGTGTTGAGCAGTGTTGCAATATTTAAACCAGATACTTTTTATGTAATAGAGTCGGTAACAAGTAAACAGCCCGACCATAACAAAGTTCTGTATTTTGTTTTTTGTTTCCATTTAAAAATCAAGTCATTTTGTTTAGCATTTGACAATTTAGTTTTTAGTTTTTTTTTTGGCAAATTTAGTCCTCTTTTAAATTCAATTTAACATCAAAACATGGTTTCCGGTTGGCAACACTGTATTCAAATCGTAAACTTTTATTGCTGTGAATAAGCTAGTACCAAATAACTAATAACATAGTCATCTCCTCACCGCGTAACTTGTAAATGATGGTCATTCTTTGAACTCAGTTTTTGATGTTTATGAAAATTATTACGTAATAAAGAATAATGGCTTGGATATGTTTGATGTCATTTCGAAAATATTGATTGTTAATTTTTATAACTTTAAATATTTGTTTACGATCTTGTTGATAGATATTTAGTGAGATCGTAAAAACTTATGTATGTTCACACGAGCTAGAAATGCTGTTTGTTAGGGTACACAATTTCGGTCATTTTATTGAGAACTACATGTATGTATGATTCCACCACACCCATTTGCTTTATGGTAAGGCATTATCTAGTGCTAACCTTGATAGCTAGCAACCTCAAGTTAAGAATCTGTCACCAAGCGCCTGTGCTTGTGTGTTTCAGCAACCTCACTTGAGAGCCAGTTCCCTATTCAGGTGTAATGTGACGCCATCACCGACCACTTCGTCGTCGTCGTTACTTTACACTGGTGACTTGTGGTCAAACGCTTGACAGTAATCATATATTTGCAAAGCAAAAATATTTGTCCAATAGCGGAAGTCAAAATCGCAACCTCGTTTTTCGTCGTCAAATGGCTTCTAACGTAACCCCTCAATGTACCTACTAGTCACCCGAGTGTTGTCAATTCAAAAACCCCAACGACTATAATTTCCAGCTGATTGCGTAAGGTCACCATCCCGCCTGACGACCGAGGGCCCATCATCTTGTGGTTACCTCACCATTACCTCACCGCAGACGCTCTAACCAGTCTCGTTACTGCGACAATTTGTTCAAGATTGTGTTTTTTTGTCGCGCGACAATCACACGTTTTGTCGGTTTGTGACAAGCTACTGTTTAACGCGGTTAGCTGTTTACTGGAATTTAGTAACGCTGTTGGAACGTTTGTGGGTGCGGCTCAAAAATATGGTATTGAGTTTCAAATTAATTATCCCAACTGCATAATACATACATTGTTGCAACCTGTGTAGTTGGGATGTCAAAATTGTAGCATTCAACTCAGAACCTGAATCGTACGGGATAGATATTTTGACGAGAGCAGCAAAAAGCAATGGTGACCAAACAGTCACCTCACAAGGTGCTGATAATACGAATTTGGAACCCCGTCTCAGCCCCATTTTCATCACTCAAAACGGTGAAAGAAATCATCATGAGAAATCTGCTATGTCCAAGAACTAACAGCATGCAGGGCATGCGTAATAGGCTAAAGATGATGAGAATAGCAACAATGTACGAAATCTTTATCAATCGACTTAGTTTGCCATCGTAGATCAAAGGAAACTTATCTACATAAACGCAATGGAGATAAGATACTTTAGACCACGTAGTGATTAGATAGATATTTGTACGATGACAATGTAAGCCTTTCCTTCTTCATAAACTATATCTCTGTACTGTGTTGGGATCTACGTATTTTCTTAATATTGTGGCCCAAACTTCAATTTTCTGCTACTGCTCATGTTTCTACAGTTTCTCAAAACAATCTACCGTTCTCAAGTAGGTAATGCACTTGTATACCTTTTCCATTTGTATAGATAATACATACTTCCAAAAATGTTAAAATAGAAGCAAACCTTCATCAACTAAAATCGAACAGATATAACCACTTCTAGAATTTACTCTACCAGATTGAATTTACTTAATTCTATCAATTCAGCAAGAACCATGTCTAATATCTTCAGCTAAACGTTCAACCAGTTGAACTTTTTGGACTAAAATGGATATATAAACCAAATTCAACATATAAACCAAAGAGAATCTACAAACATCTCTGCCTCTTATTTACCACAAGGAAATTCCCACATCACAGAGCTGTCACCACTCCGAGTTCACGATATTCATAAGCAGCGTCATCAAAGGATACACGACGTAGTCTATTTGTCCACTAGAAAACTACAGGATAGGAAATAACTGTTATCTCTTGGAATCAACGCCAATTTTTGTAAACATTCACTAGTAAATATTACAATCTTTTCAATATCCAAGGTTGCTGTTACCTTTTCGTACTAGCCATCCACCTACTTGTGGCGACGTTCATAGGGGCAATGGACTTCTTCCAACTGATGTTGATGATATTGAGATTATCTACCTACCTGTATGTAATTTATATATTCTAAAACAGATCCGAAGAGCAAAGATTGTATTCGATTCTTAGTTCTACTTGAATCCCACTTGCACGAGCTGAATTGTTTATGTGTGTGTTACTTAAGTTTCCTATAACTAAAGAAAACCCACAACCAGAAGCTCATCCCACTAAATCCACTACAGGTGAATGATATTTCGGTCCGCCTGTATCTCTGGCGGTGGCCTGAGGTTGCGAGGATCGAGATATCTGGAAGGAAACGGGGTAGGCCTTTGCCCAGCAGTAGGACAGCATTAAAAAAATGTCTAGCCAACGTAATATTATATCCCAATCTGTAAGTACCTTCCTACGGCCGGTTCAATAACCAATCTATCCACGATTTGCCCTACTGAAAATTTGACATTAGCTCCATAGAAGTAATGTCAAAGAACATTGGTCACTTTTCACTGGACCTAAGCGCAATATATTTTGTGTAAAAATTTTCGTTCCTGTCAATGTCACTTGACAGTGACAATAAATTTGCTAGTACATAGATTAAAAAGATTAGTTTTTGTTCACATTTTAAATAATGTTGATTTTAATGACTTAATTTAAGTAGGGCCGACTTCCAAAGCGTGAAACGGAATGAAAAAGAAAATGCGGAGTGCGTTCAAAACATCCAAGCAACGTGCAAGATAAAAAATGTCCTACGAAACTCCGAAGTTAAAAAAATCAATATCTTTTTTTTCTACATATCTACCTTTTTTCGTTAAATCGTTTTCATACGACTTCGGATCCGTTTTGGCCATTGTTCTTTATGTCAAACCGTGGATCTACATAGATCGGTTATTGAATCCGGCTGATGTGGAATCCGTAAACAAAAGAAGATACTATGAAAACAGAAATTGACTTAAATGGAGGTTCAAAATATCCCCATCCTGTATTTCCTCATTCCATCGGTATACAGCATCCAATGCGTCCGCCCGCCTGAAATATTGCTTGTGGAATCGTCACGACAGTCTGTCCGCAGATTTATTTATAACGCGTTAACTTACCGTTTGATAGAACGAGTTGAAATAGCGGAATATGGTTACCATATAAATGTATGCAGTAAGGTAGGTACTTTAACATTGAAAACTTGAGTTGTGGTCGAGCATATTAAATAACTTCCTTGACTTCAAATTATACACATCATAATAACTTAGATATACGCTACAGAATTAATGAGATTTATAAAGATCCCTTGTTACACACTCATTTCACACTTTTTTAATTAAAAAGCCTACTAAAAACGGAAACTTGCACTTATTACAAAAAAAAATATGATTTTTGCGTTTTGGCAGCGGAAATAGTGCTAGGAATACATATGTGTGGGGGCACTTATGCAAGAATTTGTGAGTGAGTGAGTGTGTAACCGCAGGCCGCAGCTAGACATACAGGCGGACCGAAATATCATTCACCTGTAGTGGATTTAGTAGGATGAGCTTCTGGTTGTGGGTTTTCTTCAGTTATAGGAAACTTAAGTAACACACACATAAACAATTCAGCTCGTGCAAGTGGGATAAAGAGAACATTCAATATAAACAGACACTTCTAAATTTTGGATTCTCTCTCTGAGTTAGCTTACTACCCACCCTAAACGCTTAAATGGTGGAGTTTTTTATATGCGATATACTTTTGTGCGTATTTATGATACTGTAACTATTTATATTAGCATTGTGACTTGAGCTACGTTGGCGGCAAAACCAAGAAAAAGATGGGTATATCGATTTATCTGTCAGCAGTAATTAATTTTACGGTGCGTTTTTAGAAATACGTTTTAGTGTATTTACGGCTTTATTTAGCTGACGTTTACGTTCTTAATCGAACGTCGTAAATTAGAGATGAAAGAAAGGAGGTTTTGTTAAAAATTATACCTCAGTTTTGTTGTGTTTAAATTTACAGGCAAAAAAGTTTGGATGACACTGTCAAAAGACAATGTTACGGATTACGGACTTTGAACGTATCCTTGAAAGCTTTTACAAAGAAACCTGTTTCTTACGTATGTTTTCACTAATATTGAAACACCAGTAGCCGACAAATTTTGCCTACAACGTCGTCTTAAGTTAATTAATCAATCAATCAAAGACCTCACTATTGTTCCAGGGTTTTTGTTCTGTACAATGGAGTCGCCATTCCTACAGTATTGTTCCACGTTGAACTTTCACCTTAAACTCGACAGAGGCTTTTGTATGCATTTTCAAAGGAAGTGGTGGTTTGACGAAACTACATGATTACTGTAGTAACTTGTTAAAGTAAGTAGGTACTCGTATGGTTCTAGCTCGAACCAGGGTATGTTTAAATGCAAGCTATTATTTCTATAGCGATGATGACTCAGTGGTAGTGACGTCGGCTTGCGATCCGTAGGACGAGGGTTCGAATCTTATAATGAGCTTGAGCTTTCGGTGAAGGAAAACATCGCGTTGAAACCATAGCTTGGTGGTAGGGTATTTTCTAGTACTCGCCTGGCTAGCTACCACCCTCAAGTTTAGAATCTGTCGCTAAGCACCTATCGGTGTGTTTCGGCAGCCTCACATAAGAGCCAGTTCCCAGTCCAGGTGTAGCGTGGCACCACCTTCGACCACATCGTCACTTAACATCAGGTGATTGTGGTCAAACACTATATGTATTTTGCAATTTCATCGCATTGTAAAATCGCAAAAACGTTTAAATAATTTTACGGTTTTTGAAAACATGACATCAAGATTTCAAGGCACTTTCCTATAAAAGTAAATGTATAAACTGCCTACAAGCCTAATTGCTGTCGTTTATTATGACTAATTACTTTTACAGTCTTTGAACACTTTATAGCTTTGACTAATTTGTAATGCTAGACTTTGATAGCTTTTCTAGTACCTAAAAGTTATTCTGCAGATGTTCCAACTTCCAGTTTGAAGGATGGATATACTCTCATTACTCTATGAATTTCATTTATATGCATTGGTTTGTTTGACGACATTGTAAGAGTCGCGGGGAGCCGATGGATGCAAATGGCTAAAGCCGTTCATGTGAGCGTTCAAAGGAGGCCTATGTTCAGCAGTGGACTTTTTCTGGCTGATGATGATGATCGGTTTGGTTAAAGTTGATGTTAAATTTCAAATTTAGGTCTACAAAAAAGTCCCGACATTAAATATTTAGCTTATTATTATATTTAACGGGTTTTTAACCGTTTTGAGAAAAACTTGCGGCTGTCAAAATATGTCTGTCTGTCTGCCTCGCTTTCACGCCTAAACTACTGAACCGATTTAAATGAAATTTGGTACGGATATAGTTTGAACCCTGAGGAAGGACATAAGATACTTTTGTGGCGATAAGCTGTAGCCCACGCGGGTGAATCCGCGAGGAACAGCTAGTAATAAAATAAAGGTTTCTACAGCAACCTTACCAATGCAGTTTATCTATATAATTTAATTATATAACTCAAAGGTGACTGACTGATGACTGACTGGCATAGTGATCTATCAACGCACAGCCCAAACCACTGGACGGATTGGGCTGAAATTTGGCATGCAGGTAGATGTTACGACGTAGGCATCCGTTAAGGATTTCGCGATAAACTGTAGCCCACGCGGGTGAAACCGCGGGGAACAGCTAGTTTATTTATATAACTCCAGTGCAATGTAAATAGCGCTGGGATTCGCCTGCGCGGTCAGGTTCCATTGGGTAGCAATTTGCGTCAAGACTCAAGATACGTAAGTACAGTCAACGACAAAAGTCGCTGAACAAAAACAAATTTTCCGATTCTCTTCATCATCTTAAACACCAACCTTCGACCAAATCATCACTTAACATCAGATGTGTTGCCTTGTGGTCTAACCCTACCTTGTAAGTTGTAAGGAAAAAGCAATCGTTACTGATCTAATATGCTTTTGGATAATCGAGTATGATCAGCGACTTTTGTCGCTAACTGTACTAAGTACGTAGGTAGGTACATACTTGCAATTACTGTAGTGTAAAGCAGTGTTCCAGCTTTACGGATGTGGTTCGACCGCTCACGCACACAGCTGTTGTTTCTTTTACCACAGGAACGTTATCGCCGATTCGTTCGAAAGTGTTATTTTTCTTTTATCGATTTGTTCAGATAGTCAAACTACTATGTTTGGTGATAGGGCGTTTTCTACTAGGAACTCGCCCGGCCAAGCACCTATCAGTGTATTCTGGCAGCCTCACTTGAGAGCCAGTTCCCAGTCTACGTGAAGCCTGGTGCCACGATCACATTATCTGTTGACTGACTTGTGACATTGACTTATGGTCAAACCATTATCAGGTAAAAAAAACCTATGTGATCTTATTCATATGAAAATCCAAAAATTTAAGGTACTCTTAAAACATCTGAATCCGAATTTGTTCTTCTCTTTTTTATGTTCAGCTTGGCAGCTTTTCTCCATAACTTCTGTAGGTATGTTTATTTATGTATACCTACTTTCGTAGTCAAGCATGTGTACGGATGCCTCTTTAATGAGAAATGAATGAATAAAACAGTATCTTACAATCATAAACGTCAACCTGTCCGCTGTCGTAAACTTAGGTACTGTAACCTTGTAGGTGCTGTCAGAGAGACTTGCAATTACTATGTCTCGACAGGGAAAAATTGATTTTTCAATGTTGGTTTTAAGGTGGTCCTTGATTATAGACCTCCTCGATCGTATTAAACAGCTTGCAAGCGACACATGACCTAAAAAAGTGGTAAATGTAGGTGGTAAATTGATAATAAGGAATAACAACGTCTGGCTACTTTTTTCCTTTTTATTAGTAGATCAATAAAATACATCACCTGCAATGAAATTGAGTTTACGGCTTCACTGCATTTTTTGTATTTTAAAAAAAAAACATTGTTTCTGTCTCCATAATATTGTTATTTTTACATATATTTTTTTTATGAACTTGGTTTTCGCATGAGTAAAGTGATCTCAATTAGTATCTCATAGTTCAGAGGAATATCGTGCAATAGTAACGCATATAGGGTGCAAATTAGCTTGCACTGATTATGGTTTTATAATAGTGGGTATGTATTTGCGTGGTTGTTACTGTAATTACAGCATAAAAAAGTGATTTTTATTTTCTGAAACTGTGTGTTCAAAAGGTTATTCTACCTGTACGCATGAAGAGTTTTATTCCACCTTCATTATGAGTACCGGTGGAGTGAAACTCCTTGCAAGAGTGGTATTTCCTGATTTGGAAATCAGGGCAAGAGTGAAAAGGAACTTTCCAGGCATGCGTCCTATCAAATTCGTTCATATTAAAGGGGAGATTGCGGTCAAACGCAGGCCTGTTCGGATTATTAAAATTAAAAAAAACCCCGACTTCTTGAATCGATTTTCATCAAACATAAGAACACATCCGACTAATTCTCTTTTGAAACTAAAAAAAAACAATTCGGGAGCTATGATGCCACAGACAGAAACACACACACACAGACAGACATCGACGTCAAACTTATAATACCCCTCTTTTGCGTCGGGGGTTAAAAACACTCAAAGCAAAGGCATTAATCAAGTACGGACAGTGGAACCACAGCGATCTCAAGATTACCATTTGTCTCCTTTAAATAAACACAACTCGAAATCGCCCCGAGTGCATTTCTGAAAGGACCAAGGCATTTTACATACAAGTAATTGGATATCTCTTCTTCAGACAGGCGGCTGGTCGACAGATGGCATATTCAAATTAAATTAACAAGCCAATGCTAGGCCTTGGTTAAGACCCAAATCACATTGTAACGTCTTGTTTTAATGCTGTAACGGGAGAGCTGTTTATGGAGATGTTTGATACAGTAAATAAATAAGTTGGTGTGAATGTGACGGTAGAAATGAGTAAAAGCTATTAAATGAGTGAGTTAAATATTTGATTTCAATTATGACGGCATTTTACTCTAACACTTTCTTTTAGATACAATGTAATTATTCATTTTCTTTTCTACAATGTTAATACGTGTAATTTACATTATCAGTCAATGTGGCCATTGCAAAATTTTAGATAAGCTTCCGATTTAAAAACATTTTGTGAATAGCAATACCCACTACCTATATATACGCTGGAGTGAATCTTCTGTACCTACCTCTTTTATTATGTGCCTAAAACATCGCGTAATTATTGCAGACAAATACGCGTCAAAAATATAAAATCCACATTATCTAACCTGTGTCAACTTTTAATAAATAAATTCAACCCCATTTTAAACGAAAACGGCCAGTCCACTAACCTCATAAAATTTCATTGGTATTATTTTACAAAAGGGTAGTAAAGTCGATAATTGCGCCGAAAGAAAATTTATTGAATTAGAGTATCGCATGTTAGTTGGTAATAATGAAACCAATAACGCTATAGAACCATAAAATTACTGCCGTTTAGTGACCAGTATGTGTATAGGGGAACAATGTTGCGTACCTAATTACTCCATGTGTAGAGTTACTGAGAAGGTATTAGAATTATATTTTAAAATACGGAGTGTGATTTTTCATCATCATCATCAGCCGGAAGAAGTCCACTGCTGAACATAGGCCTCCCCCTTTGAACGCCACCATGAACGTCTATCAGCCATTTGTATCCATCGGCTCCCTGCGACTCTTACAATGTCGTCGGTCCACCTAGTGGGGGGCCTACCTACAGAACGTCTTCCGGTTCGTGGTCGCCACTCGAGAACCGTTCTTCCCCATCGGTTATCGGTTCGTCGAGCGATATGGCCTGCCCATTGCCACTTCATTTTGCAAATTCTGAGAGCTATGTCGGTGACCTTGGTTCTTCGGCGAATTTCCTCATTTAGAAAAAGAATAGAATAGAATAGAATTTCGTTTATTTGCAACAATAACACTCAAGGTACATGAAAAAAAAAAAACATAAAAATAGATCGGATTCTATCACGCAAAGAAACTCCAAGCATGGCTCTCCATGGCTCGTTGTGTGACTCTGAGCTTATTCAAAAGGCCAACAGTCAAAGACCACGTGTGATTATTAGTAAAGACTATTTATTAATGAATAATGGCAGCCCTACACTTGAGAGCCAGTTCCCAATCCAGGTCTAGCTGGCATGGCGTTAATTTCGACCACGTCGCACTAAGACTTAACATCAAGTGACATGTGGTCAAATGTATCAATACTCTAAGGATAAAAAAGTTACCATAAAAAACTAACACCGATGGCTTAGCGACCAATGACTTGGCTTTCGGAACAAGAGAGCGCCACTCCTCTCTATATTATAGATATTATAGATTTCAGTCCAGTTCAGTCTGGAGTTTGCGTATAGGTCCGCATCACCATACCACCAAAGCATTTATACTTATATACCTTAAGCGTGCTTCGACCACATCATCGCTTTCCATGGGGTGAGATCGTGGCCAAATGCTAGTCTAGCTAGTTGTTAAAATAACGTTTTACAATAACTCTATCTCTTGTCCTCAATTTCCCATTTAACATGCAATGCGTAGAAATCAGCATGGTTAGTCGTTATCTCGCCGACTGTCGACTCCCATCGATTTATTTCGATCGGCAGCTCATTTACACGAATTCGCAGTACGTTTTCGTGCTTGTCACTTTTCTGATTATGTTTATTACTATAATGTGTTCAGAGAACATTGTGACAACAATTCATTGACACAAATTACGCAGCTTCGTTATTTTTCTCACTTTAATTACATTTTTTATCCGAATTATTACATACATATTGCAAGATCCTTCTTAGTTACAATTCCAGGTGTAGCGAGATGACACCTTCGACTACATCGTCACTTAACATGAGGCGACTTGTGGTCAAATGCTACCATGTAAAATGTAAAAAGTACCTACCACCCCTGAATGAGACACAAAACATTGTTAAGATCTCTTCTATCTCAAAATAATAATGCAGTTCTAGAATTCGTCAGCATTCAGCTAAACTGTGTTCAAAAACTTAGAATTACATGCACACAAAATATTATTACAAGCAGTGGTCTAAATAAAGTCGTGCTAGCGCATCTTCGGAAAAAACGAGTGGCAAGACATATCGTTATCTCGTCAACTATCGAATCCCGCCGATTTATTTGATCGGCGGCTCATTTGCACGTACCCGCAGTAAATTCTCGTTTGTGAGCCCGTGACACTTTTATGATAGTGCGAGTAGAGAGCACACTGCGACATCAATGTCACGGGAGCAAAGTTTTGTGAAGTTTCAAACTTCTTTATAAGTATTCAAAGGCTTTTTCTAGATTATTAGGTACTTACCCTTTTCCTTTTATTGCCATTTCATGTCGGTATTGGTCTGAATATAAAATGGGTCTAAGAAGACCGTCTGTTATATTGAAGTACACTGTAACTCTATAAAGCACTGATGGTTCAGGATGCACCAGCTTCTTTGATTCATCGTCTTCATTATCATCCTATTACGTTCCCACTGCTGGGACTCTGGCCTTCTCTGCTGAGAGCACTTGTAGATTACGGACCATAGTGCGATTAAACGTTAGGTACCAACCTATACCTAAAGTTAAAATTTTGATTAATCCTACTTCTTACTAATATTATAAATGCGAAAGTTTGTGTGTGTGTGTGTGAATGTTTGTTACCACGTATCACCGTAACTACTGAACTGATTTTGATGAAATTTGGAATGAAGATAGCTTATACCCTGGATTAATACATACTTTATATCCCGGAAAAGGGTTCCTGTGGGATACCGGGAAAACGCGAGTGAAACCGCGGGGCGCAACTGGTTTCAAATAATGCCGCACCTTTTAATCGATCTTCTTATTATGCCGTATGTTCAGTTTTAACCAGTTATCATAACAAATGATTGGTTTTGACTTAAACTACGCTTTAAATAACACCAATCTGCATAATCAGTGGCTGTTTCAGAGTCGTCCTTTACACAGATTGTAAAATATTAAGGTTTCGCATCACCAAGGATGTACGAGTACAAGGCTCGGGGCTAACAACAAAGTGATTCCTTGCGGTAACAAGAACCGCCATAAATTCTGCAGTATTGATTCATGCGATTATTAATCCGCTATTTTAATGGCTAGCAGATTATTTTTATATTTATTGCTATAGTTAAATTTTGCCTAGTGCGCCACTTGGAAACTTTGTGGTTGTGGATAATAAATTGAAGTGCTTTAGGCTTTTATTATGATAGCGTAGGATCTCTTAAGTTTTATGAGTTGAAGGATCCACGTGTGAGGTTAGAGGTTCATAAGTAGGTAAGGGTTACCGTGGCATATCAGAATTATGAAAGCATAATATTTTGAAAGATTTCTGCCGAAGCCGAAGATCGGGGTTCGATGGCGTACTTTGGGAGAGGCCAAGAGGATGATGTTGAAAAACTTGGGCAAGTCTGTCGGGATAATGTACAAAATATTCCTGCTCTAGTTCAAAAAGTATAGAAACAACATAAGCATTTGGTCCTTGACTCAATACATTAAAAACTGATTTCTCAGGGTACAGCAGACAAATGTTGCTGAACAAGACAAATTTACCAATTGTTTTAACATCTGGAACACCAAACATACTTGATCTGATACACGCTTGGGAAATTCTGTGATTAGCTACTTTTGTCGCTAACTGTACCGCACAGTAGGTACTTTACAGTACCTACGTTAATTCACACGAACTCCAAAAAAGCTTACAGCACAAATTCATGCGCCCCAAATCGATAAAACTCGTTTAAAGCACTTCCCGAAAAGAATAATCTTATTCCTTGCATGCCAACCAAACATCAAACTCAAAGACCATTCCAAACGAAGCACAAAGAGTTCAAGAGTTCAATTTGGGTGCAAGCGAATACAATTCATTATACCATTTCCACTTAGTCATTGATGTTATTGAAAGCAATGCCCACAAGCAAGCAAGCTCACCCGTTATTTGTCAGTCAAAAAACTAACAAAACTTTAATTGACTTAAGCGGCAATTTTGCCAGTAGCTATATTTGAGATTGTAGATAAACAATGTACTGCTCTAACAGTATCACAACATCAAACTTTATAATCGCATCTATCGGTGTGCACCAGCAACCTCACTTCAGAGCCAGTTCCGATTGGAAAAAAACCTTACGTGTACCATCTTCAACCATGTGACTTCCAGTCCCTGAAAGATATGCAAAAAAAAGTATTTTGCTCGTTCATGCAACTGTGGAGCACGAATTATCATCGCGCATAATTTTTTTGTTTGTTGACAACATCCACTTCAATAATTGTGAGTGAAATAAATAATAAAGCTGTTGATTTAATTTTAGTAAAGTTTATTCACTGTCTCCGCTATACATTTCTTCAAGAGGGCTGCCAATCAGTTATGATGAATGGCCTCTAACGAATTTGTTGTAATCTTAATTGAAGTCACTTGTTAGTGATTTTAGACAACGTTGCGATCGGTCACCGGTGAACGGGGATCAATGACATTTGGCACCAATTATAGGCGATGAAGATGAAAATCAACTGCTGACTGTGTTGATAGCGTCAACATTAAGGTAGACCTTTCAGTTGTAAAAGCATGGGTTTTGAATAGACAGAGATATCAACAATATTCAAAAACTGAACACAATATGTTGACTCTATGCCGTTATAACTAAACAAGAACTTGCGTACCTACATCCAGGTACGCAAGTTCTTGTTTAGTTGACTGAAATCGTTTTAGATAAATCTATTCTCTTTATTTGAGATACTTTAATGTACCTACAGCAAAATATATGTCGAAAATAAACTTATTTAGTACTAATAGTATAATGGTTGGTCTTATCACTATTAGCTAGGTTTTTAGGCAATTTTTTTATTATGAAATTATTTGTTAAGGTTATGAAAAAATCTACTAGAACAAATATACGTTATGTACTAGAGACCGGTCCGCGTAGTTTCCCCGTGATAAAGTTAACAACCCCATTTAAACCCCTCAACTTTTTAACGATCACCTAGAACCAAGAAGAATACGTAGGTATGCCAAATTGTTTTGTAGGTCATGTAGGTTTTGAAATTTCAAGGGTAGTAAAATCAGTCAGCCAATCAGTCAGTGAGCGGTATTTCCCTTTTTTACATTTACAACAAAATTCGATGGCATTCCATGCAAGTTCAAGATATTTCTTCTCACTCTATGCCCCTGCAACCTCCGCCTTACCATGGCAATTCGTACAGAGCTTACAAGTCTTGAACTTTTATTCCCATACAAAGTTTAAAACAGTATTTTTTATTTTCAATTTCTATATAACTTGTGCTTAACATTAATCACGGTGCATGCCTTTAAACAATTACTACAAGTTGCAAGTCTGACTTCAACAGGTTGAGCATCAGCGTCGGTCCCGGGTATCGAGATAATCACCGGTTTCCGAGATCGCGCAAAACAAACACGCAGACTGTAATGATCCCTTCACGTAATATCGCAGAAACAGTATAAATGTAGTAGGATTACTCAGAATATTACAAAAAGTTACATCTCGCGAATTTTAGGGTCGAGAGGTCGGTCGTGAGTCGTGAAGAAATCACTTCGACTAGGACTTATTTGACGCGTCTGAAAATATTTTGCTCGAAATTCTCAGTATTTAGAAGTTATTATTGTATTAAATTCTGGCTTGCTTTTGCATGCGGCTCCGCCCACGTACCGATTAGAATAATGTAAGCATTTTCCACACGACTTCGTATTCGCTGTACCAACAGCAACTGTAATACTTATGTAGATGTCATATAATATCTGAAATACGAATCTATTAAAAAAACGGATGTGATTTAAAAAATAGTATGTATAACTCCAGGTAAAAAAAACTTGCCGCAAAAGCTTTGAAATTAGAAGTTCTGAGTGGTCTGCAATTGTTTTAATAATATAGGGCGATACGCAAAAATTTAAAAAAGGGTGTACAGGATCTCTAGATTCCTTACTGCTTTTACACTGTACCACAGTTGAAGCAATAGTAACTGAAGAGACCACAGATTAGGTATCAGTCATTGTGGATAATGCCTACCCGCCTTAGATAGGTAGGCATTAAATAATGTAACAAGTTGCCCACCATACTTTTCCGCTATAAAAGAAATAAACATTAATTTGTTGCAATTAACAGGGAAATGATGTTGACTAAATTATGGACCGTGGATCATGTAATGAAGCAAATTGAAATTGTAACTAAATGTTGGTTGGTTTTGGATATAGCTTTTTTACAATAAATACAAGGATGACGATCGACCTCAAATCACCAGATGTAAGTAATGCGTCTGGATTGGGAACTGGCTTTCAAGTGAGCCTTTCATAACGCACGATAAGCGCTTTAACAACAGATTTTTTACTTGACGATGGTGTGGCTAATGGCTACCCAGACGAGCACAAGAAAATGCATTCTACGTATTTTTTATTCAAAATTTATGGAAAATCTAAAAATGAATAGTAACTTCTCTTGTTCTAGGTTTATGAACAAGCTTGCGTCATATTGATTGACTAACTGCGCTTCGCAATTACACACAAAGTAGTTTTTATTTTCCCAAATAAATATTAGCCTATGTACCAGGACATGAGCTATCTCCATTCCAAGTTTCACTCAAATCCGTTGAGCCGTTCCAGTACGAAGACGTAACAAACATACGTATACCGAATCAGTCAATGATTAGCTATTGCAGCTATAATATTGGTGTGATGGTTTCAAAGCGCTACAATTTTATTTGCAACTTGATTCGAAAATGTAACTTCAGGTATCAAGCACAAGAAGTAAAGAAGTCCATTAATAATAAACAATCTTCAGAAGCCTAGTATTTGTAGCATCTCATACGCCCACGAAAATAGTAGCAACACAGCCTCAATGAAATTAAAATAGATCTTATAGATTACTCACGATAGCAATCATCATAAATCACGCATCGCAAGGTGTTTTATACGCAATAAAGATTATTAGTTCAATAAAAAGGAGTCAAGAATGATCAAGATAAATTATTGAGCGCAATAAGTATGAAATTAGACATGAAATGAATTAGCACGAAGCAAATTAAACATTTGCTTGCACGATATTAATATTTTAATTTGTTTAGAAGGGTGTATGTCGAAATAATATTATGGTAGAACGTATATGTATTACGTTTTTCACATCACAAGTACATAAGCAACAAAAGTCGCCTTTAGAAAAAAATGGGCATGGTACTTTGCCTATTGTATTAGTTAGTATTGTTTTGATAGTTCGAATAAACGCACGCGTCTCTGGAAATCGCATTTCAATACTCCACACCAACTCTGACCCATATATAAAAAGCGCGCAGTAATCAGAGAGCGCATACTGGTGACTTCGGCGTGATAGCGTTTTTCGCGGTTTGGGATTGATATGTCATGTCATCGTATGGCATTTTAGGGGTGAAGCTTGACATATTAATTGACATATCGATCCAAAACCGCGAAAAACAGATCAAATCGATTCTTACTTTCGAGCGTAAGTGTGCTTACGCTCGAAATTACATAACGTCTACATTTATTGTGAGTGCTCCCGGATTTCATAAATTCTGAACAAACGGCTACAAACCATTTTATGTCTTTGCAAGATCTGTTGTTAAAAAAGCATTATAATGAATGCCATATCATTATATCCACCGGCCACAATGATAAAAATTTCGCACTATAAAATTTTATCAACTCAATAAAATTTAAACCACTTTAATTATTTATAAGCAAAAAACGCTTTTACAACATGGAAAAAATGCTTCACTGTGCAATAAAATTCTGCGTTTTGTTTTAGTGTTTAATTGTTATTTTAGCACATTTTAACGATACTTGGAACTGTGTAATTTAAAGATAAAGGTCAGTATAATTAATGATAAAATACGTGTCAATTATAACAGCATAGTCAGAATTACAAAAATCATAAAATCTTGGGCGTATTTGAAAATCTGAGAGGTACATTATATTACTATATTTTCTTACCAGTAACTGTAATGGCATGTTTCTACATTAGTTTTGTTAAACTCTCGTTTTTGAATTTTCCATAATATATATCCCATGTCATACTCTTTCTCTCTTTTTTCATTTTTATGAAACGAAATCTTTCTTTTGCACATTTTAGTGAGCTATTTAGAGTTTGGTTTCTATTTTATAAACTATCTAACATTGAAACATGTAATATATGGGTTTTGGGCACCATATTTTTTATCTTCATTAATTAATATTATATCATTTTTGTTGTGTTCTGGTGACCCACTTGAAAGTCAGCTCTCAATCCAGATGTAGCGTGGCACCACCTTCAACCCCAAATACGCTTAATATCAGGTAACTTGTACCCAAACACTGCCTTGTAAGAAGTAAAAAAGCTGTGTAAAAGAAATCTGTATAACTCTCTATTAAATGACCCAACAGTGGTGACCTTTCTATAATTTTACAGTTAGTACGACAACACTTGGAGTGATACTCTGCCAGCAAGAGGTTGAATGTCAAACTAACTGTATAACTGTACCCACCACCTATCAGTAGCAAATAAACCCTATCGGTTGCTTTTAAGTCATCACGACGGAGATAATTCTTCATTGCTGCAATATAAATTATCCGTTCCCTATTAGGAGACAGCTTACAATATAAACAGTAGGGATCATTTTACCAACAGGTTTTTTGATAAGGCTCACACATATTCTATTAAACTAGCAGACTCTTGACAAACATATGCCTCCGCACTCCACATAAAGAAAGATAAGAAATATTGTATACCAACACACAAAATTACAAGTTTCATTAAAACCAATTATTTGAAGAACTGTGATAATGTGCCTTTGTCGATTAAATGAGTTTTTTTTTTACTATTAACTGAAGATAACTTTACACATACATTCACACTAATAATGTGATCTTGTCACTGTCACAAAGGCGTGTTATGCCCATATTATTAAATTGATCTTGAATCTGACACCGCTCTCAAGAGCGATCTATTTAATAAATGCATTGTGGGATCCTGATATTGTTCAGTAAATTGAATACGGCTCTCAAACTGTCGAGTTCTTGCGTAAGTGTGTGTGTGAAGAAACTATTTCTGCGTGGAATTACCCTTACTGCTTGTGTATTATACGTCATAGTTCATTTTAATTGAATGTGAGTAAACCGATAGTGACAGTAAATAGTTTATTGCCGATTGATCCAGAGCTCGTGGAAATGGGAAATTGTGAATGTGATTGGAGAAAATTTTGCTTTCCTATTTCAACTGGTTAAATCAATGTTCGGTGCTTTTACTTGTTGATCTAAAAATGTATATAACTATGTTATTAATGCTTTCTTATATAATATTGATAGTCGTACTTTAAAATATTACTAGTTGTGTCCAGTGTCTTCTCCTGCATGGAGATTCTCACATATCAATCACACTTAGGGATAGATTAACTTTATAACAGTGAAAGAGTTTTCAAACTCATATAAGCATTCCTTAGCCTTCCTTCTATAGCCTTCTAAATCTAAAAACACAACCTTTTATAATATTAGAACACACTGAGAAAAATAATCTGACTCTCCTTCTGAGTCTTACCGTCCAAGACTAATTCCTTTCTTATTTTACCTTAGTTTTCCTTCTGAATTACAAGTCCTTCCCTTTTGACTCAGAAGGAAAACTGTATTTCGGAAGGTCTTTTTTCTCCGTGCATACTCGTAGATATAAGAAGTTTACATTCTTGATCTGTGTTTTGTACCAGAAAGTATCTCGCACTATATGTTACTTGAACATAGGCAGGTAGGTACTCTCCTTTTTAGGCGAGATCTTACAATCAATCGTAAGTAAGTCACCTAGATATTTTGACGTGACGTCCAATTTGAGGCGATCAAAAACGTCTATGTAAGCAAAAGAGTGTACATGTCAGCGTTCCATGGTTATAGACGAGCCGATGCGTACAAAGTCATGAACGCGCCATTTTCCACAAACAAGGCACTTGTACCAATAACTCAGTCATTATCAAATGTCACAACTCCACGCGATGGTAGCAAAGAAGCAACTTAATAAGTCCTGGGATAAATATCCCATAGAATTATCACATAAATCAGCCGAGCCAATGATTAATGCGGCCGGAGACGATGAAAGTCCAGTAGACCAACTAGTTGTTATAACGGTTGATTGTAATTAAATTGAGGCTTCCGTGTGCTGCGAGTTCTTTGGCGCGTAGAGGAACTGCGGTCAGAAGAATATGTCTGGATAGACAGTTTTCTTTGTGAAATGGATAGCTTGAGCGTTTGGAAATCTATGAGGGATAAAAATTGGTGTCTTGACTCTAGCGAGTGCGAATGCTTTAC
The DNA here is from genome assembly GCA_931315375.2 of Opisthograptis luteolata. NCBI lineage: Eukaryota > Metazoa > Arthropoda > Insecta > Lepidoptera > Geometridae > Opisthograptis > Opisthograptis luteolata. The sequence goes on along the minus strand of OV928041.1, from coordinate 4,530,214 downwards.
TGCTTTGCATTTGTTTTCTACCTTGGGTTATTCTGCAATTTGTAAGAGTTTTACACTTTTAACGTTTAAGATTTATAAGGGTGACATAGGATGCTTTTGGGTAAAGTGAAAATGTAGACACTGGGGTGGCCAAAAGCTCGTACAAAAATAGAAAATGATTTGAAAATTTAAATATTATTTTGCAGTGGCGAATATAACCTACCATTTAAGGATTTTTTAAAGAAAAAAAATAATATTCCATGGAGATCTGTTCAGCTTGGTGGAGTTTACCTTCTGTTTTTTGTCCTATGCTCAGATAATATCCCGCACTATATTGATCTGTGACCAATGCAGTAGGATAACTGCTTGGTACAGCGCTAAGCCGCTATGAATAAAGTTAACAACAATGTAATCAAGGACAATACGTCTGGAGCAGATTCTGCTAAAACATTTTAAATCTATAAAACAATTCTTGAAGTCGGCATATTGCAACTTGTACTTATAGGTATGCCTGTGTATATCAAAATTTCAAACAACAATCTCAGTACATAGTTTAATTTACAGAACAAGCAAATGAATTCGGTCGGCTAAAAAGTCAAAGAACTTGCTTTTTACCGAAAATAATGGGTCGCGTAATTAGAAAGAAAACGTCCTGTGTTCGAGTCGTATAATTCAATGGCCCTAAATTGTTGCAGGTAATTGTTGCATCAAACAATGTTAGCTTTATTTAGTTAAGGGACGGTTCATAAAATACGCGACAAGTGAATTTTCTTTATGTGTGTAAACTTATGTATAGATTTTTGGATGACATACATACACATCTTAGATAAACTCTACATTGAAACACTACGACACTGAAATATTTAAAACCAGTTGCGCCCCGCGGTTACACCCGCATCTTCCCGTTATCCCACAGGAATCTTTTTCCGGGATAAAAAGTAGCCCATGTGTTAATCCAGGGTATAGGCTATCTCCATTCCAAACTTCATTCAGATCAGTAGTTTTTAAGACAGTAGTTTTAAAGATCCATCCATCCATCCATCCATCTATACTCACAGACTTTAACCTTTATAATATTAGTAGGATTACAACACCTAATACTAAGTGATGCAATGGACACCTTTATTTATTCCACTGAAAACCACACAAAACGCGATAGAAGAATTATGATAACTTAAAAAACGCAACGTTTGAAGAACGCCACGAAACTTAATCATCCTGAAGACATTGTAGTTCATCAGTCTCCGAATACATGTAAGTTCTCACTTAAACTTCAAAAATCTGACCCTGACTTAAAAAAATAAATATCGCTAGAACGTGAGTCTGTGTATTAACATTCCAAGCTATTACGAGATGATATCGTTGTGAGAAATATGAATAACGTAGAATATTAAACATGTTTCTACACAAAAGCATTAAGTTATTAGCTTTTTATTTTCCCTTCTCGCGAGGACTTACCAAATCTGTAGATGCGTAATGAAAGAAATAAATTCAAGAGCACCTCAATTGTAAAATGCAAATTTTCTGCTCTAGTGGTCAAAACATTGATAAGCAACCAGCTCGATCTGATACATGGAGAAAAAAGACCTTCCGAAATACCGTTTTCCTTCTGAGTCAAAAGGACTTGTAATTCAGGAGGAAAACTATTGTAAAAGTAGGAAGGAATCGATCTGGGAAGGTAAGACTCGGAAGGAAACTCAGAATTTTTTCTCAGTGTACTACATTAACAAATGAAAGCACACTAATTTCTTAAATTAGTTATGTATACATAATGACATAAAGCAAGGGATGCTTATTCCGCTTAACATACCTCACTCGTCATTTCTATGTTAACTCACTTTATTATTTCCCCTTTCATTTATCGATATAAAAAACATTACATGAGAACTATTAAATCATTTTAACTCATTAAAATGAACAAAATCTGTCACCAAGCACATCGGTGTGCTCCAGCAGCCCCATTTGAGAGCCAGTTCCCAATCCAGCTATATCCACCACCTTCGACTACATCCAGGTGACTTGTGGTCCAACGCAATCCTGTAATGACAAAAAAGCTTAGGATTTTAGTGAACTTGCTCCAATTCAATCAATTAGTAATAAGAATAAAATTGTCAATGTGATCGCGCCAAAAAAATTACCTGCCGGGCGTATCTTGCCTGTTCTTTTGCCGGCGTAAGGAGGCTGGAACAGGCGTAGCTAGTTTTAAGATTGACGTTTTAAGGTGATCACAATGTATCCTATTGAATAAAGTACTATTGACTAATAGTTATGTTAAACGATGTTACAGGTAATCATATCTTAATTAACCTAAATTTTTATTGACTTAATGTCACCAAACCAAATTATTACAATCAAAAATGCTAACGCATTTATTCAGGCAACAATCATTCAATCACCTTAAGAATTGGCTTGTAGTTTTTTTGCAATAAAAACGTCATACAATGCTTATTTTAGATGAAGTAGATTTCATAACAATAGCATTTGCGAATGTTTATACACTGTGAAACACAGTATACATGTGGCAGCCTCCACTATGGTGGTCCGCGTGCCAAGCACGTTTCTTGTATTTCACGACGTTAATTTTAAAATTAGCATCAGTAAACAAATTGCTGCAAACTGTTTGCTTTCCCCTTCCGACAAAAGACATGCTAATAACTACAATACATCGTGAATTAACGAAAATAAAACCAACATTGGGCCCAATAAAATTAACTTTAAAGATCTTTGTTTCTTACTCATTAGCTGCCGTATTTTTTCTTCGTTATGGAAATTTTCGTTAACAGACCACACAAAGATAAGTTCGGTAGCTCGCCGCATTTCGTTTTGCATATTTTCTGCATTAGTGAACAAAAATCTTTTGTCAATATTGTCTTCTCGAGTCATTGAGCAAAATGACGATGTCCGTTTACTGAAACACAAAATGCAAATGAAGTTTTGTCTCGAGGCGCTTTCTTGATGCTTTTGCTTTGTTTCTTTAATATATCAATATCCTTTTAATATTGTATGACGGTATAAAGTTTCAAGTTTATGACGCTGGACCGCCAAGATTTTTAATGATGCAGACAGTAAATTTAGCTGCAGAAAGGAAAGGAGTAAATCTTTGGCGCGACATGCGGCACATAGCGTTTATATTATAATTGGAGGCTGTTTGTAAAGCACTGAAATTAAAACAAACAATTGTTCATGAAGTTGTTTCTGCAAGACTTTTACGTAATAATTTCCCATATTTAGGCTTCGAAGCCGAATATTAAAACAAAGCCATTGTAATCAAGCTTCTGGTGTTTCCTTCAAAGATATTGCATCGCTTAGACGCATAGCTAAATAATCCAATCTCATTAGGTAGTTTGTCCGTGATAACGTTAGAAGTAACTTAGCTTTTTCTTTGAATATCTTCTTTAAGAAAAAAATCTTTTAGTTCATATCTTTTTACAGGTATTAAATTAAATAAACCTACTATTCTCAGACAAGAGGCGAGATTAGACTAGCTTGGCTACAACGAAAAAGATGTCAGAACATGCACGAGTTCAACAAAAGCTTTTTAATATCTGCACACGCCCCGAGGCAAGAGCTGTATTTACATAGAACCAAGGAGCAATATCACATTGGAGGAATTTAGCTTGTTTGTCTGTCTGTTGTTTTAAAAATCCATTTCCTAGATCTAAAAATATTCCTGTCCTATTCTTACCACGAGAGTAAGAATAACATTATTGGCTGGTCGAAATAATTTTGATGATTTGCAAAATAAGACACTTACACATAAGAATTAAATTAATTTAGATTTAGTTGAATATCAAATTGGGTTTCTCTTACAACAGTTTTACTTGTCAGGGTGATAGAAATTGGAAAACTGCTAAATTCATCAGTTTTCTATCAGTACATGTAGAATAAGAGTTTATGTTTTGATTCCATAGACTTCTTTAATCGTTAGTTACGTTCCATTACATCCTCAAGCGTAAGAGCGATAAAATGTGTGTGCGATCACATCGTTATCAAGATTTGTACCTAAGTTTTCTTATTTTCACAGTTAAATGGCAAGCAACCGAACCCGCGAGAAATGCAAAGTTCATCATGTTATAAATATAGTTTAACAAACAATGTCGAGACACGAATATTGTTATGCTAACAGGCTTCGTTAGTTTGTCCGCAGAATTGTATCGTTTTAAAAGTCAGTACGTGAGGCCAGTTATGTGATGTAGGACTAATTGGTTTTACATATTTCGATTGTCATACAGGATTGAAAGCTGAAATGTTTGTAGAATTTCGTTTTATTTTCACAATGCCCTTAGCTCACAAAAATGCAGAAGAGAGTTACAAACTGCTATACTTAATGGCTAGGTAATCACTCAACAGTCTTCGATAGTATTATTATTATTATTATTTTTTTCTATTATTCGTTCTTTATCATCAACATCATCATCATGATCAGCCTATTTACCACTACTTGGAGACAGGCCTTCTCTCAGAGAGAAATAGAAGCGATATTATATAATATAAAGTTTTTGAAGAGACTTTGTTTGTTAATAGTATTATTACCAAAAATTTTTTTTCAACCTAAAGACACTCTGTATGTAGGCCCCCCATTAGGTGGACCGACGAAATTGTAAGAGTAGCAGGGAGCCGATGGATGCAGATGGCTAATAGCCGTTCATGGTGGCGTTCAAAGGGGGAGGCTTATGTTCAGCAGTGGACTTCTTCCGGCTGATGATGATGATGAATGTTTTCAATTGTATAGTATTATATCTTTTTTGTGATCACACGGTTAAATCAAACTGGCTTTGGTTGACAGCAAAAGAGAAACAAGAAAATATTATTTTAAATTAAGTTTAAATTTTAGCCATAGCCATAATATTTTAGCATGACCTGCCAGACAAACGACTAACGAATGACATAAAGGTAATAAAGAAACACCCCTCATGGTAATCAATAAAGGGCATCGGACTGCCAACAGCTGACAACTTCCCAACTGACTCTCGTTAAAGTGCCATAAGTTAGTGCTCACATGATTACAAGCTTACCAACAAACTTCAAACTGCAAAAGATACACTGTGAAACTTTTCCACAGTAAACAATTTTAAATTTTCTTTGCTTATAGAAATAACGGTCCTTATATCTATAACTACAAGGTACAAAAATGTTGCGAATTTCAGTAGTGACTTATAACTTATACATGGGTACCGTGAGACGAAGCAAATTGTGGCAAGGTATATGAAAGAATGTCTAGGTTTATATTGAGGATTCTTAGAATTTGTTTTAATAAAGAACTCCCTTTATTTTAGAGTTTAGATAAGCGAGAGTTAGACAAGATAACTTTAGTACCTACATACCAGGCAATACCACCTACGTTTAGTAGTTTTAAAGACTGAGTGGAAAGTATCTAACAACACACAACAACAGAGACGTTGCCGATGCATTGCCGTCCCGTGAGATGTCTTTTCACACCCATCTTGAGGACTGCATTCTTTAGCACTGCGGAAAGACTTTTGCAAGTATGCGGTAGCGCATAAATCGAGTGCTGTGGATGAGCTTCGCCTCAAATTAACTATCTTTGACACCCGTACTTTGTAATGACATAAAAAGCAACCACTATACATTGTTTTTAGAAATTATAAACGCGAGAAATTGAGGGCCAGTTTCAAATAAAAAATAACACCTAATAACTATTATTTCTAACACTTGAACTAAAAAGGTGTCACGTTATCTCAAGGTAACCCAAGCTATGTATCACAGCTTCGATAACGCTTCTATCAGTAACAACACTTCGATACGAAAACAGCTGACACCTCTATAAGGTTATATGCTTTTTTACCTTCTGTTTATATCAAATCACTCCATTAAAACCCTCACGTCTGGGTGTTAATTAGACATTATCTCGACTTATCTGTATCTCCGCCTTCTTTGGTGCCCGTGATTTCTTATTTGGTAAATATTTTCCTTGATGACTGACTTGAGATTAGAGATAGCGCGTTTGCGTCAGAAACTGTACGGGCAAAGAGATATGTCGAGGTAGAATAGTTGTAGCGATCGGCATTGTTGTCGTTTATTTTGACCGCGTGATTTCACGTTGAAATATTATGTGATTCGCATACTTTTCTTTAGTTCTCTATTAGCGTTAACTATTATAAAATGCATCATGGCTTGGGCCTGCTGTTGTGACTTTTTTTGTCTCTTAAATTATTCTAATGTCATAATTTCACACATCTAAGAAAGTCGATAAAACACAAACTCGTAAATTGTAATGAGCTGGAGTTAAAATAACTTTTTATTCTTGAAACATGCACAGCTCCTGTTGGAATCTTCCTGCAAGTGAAAACGTGGCTGCAGTTAGTAAAGAATAGTACTAAGTACTTACTAGAAAAACTACAGACTGAATAACTTATTTCTCACCTACAGCTGGTTCCAATAACCAATCTATCCACGGCCCTACTGGAGATAAAAATTTGACACAAGCTCCTTATAAAAGTAATGTCAAATATCTGTAAATTTTTTTTAAATTAGTTATGGTATAACACCTAAAATTACAACTTCAAGCCAACGATAACACGAGATGTAGGAGTAGTTCTGTTAATCGTTCATTCTACCTTGTCCATTTCTGTGCCGCTGCACCTCGTACTAAAGAATTTATAACTAGTCAAGTTAAAAGAGATTACAGCTTATAAACCACAGAGCTTGAACAAATAGTTACCCATTGAAATAATGAGATTTAGCTGCGATTCCCACTTCTGTTATATTCAAATGGTGTTGGAATAGATGGTATCGGTACAGGATTAAGTTTTACTTTAAGTTCATTAAATTTAAATTTACAAAGACGTGTGGGTTTTTGATGATAATAATTAAGAGTTTATATACTTATAGTTTAAATGATATAATTAAAATCTATTTATTTGTAGTTCAAATTTAAAGCTGTGGATTTGTTTTTAAATTTTGTGTAATGTCTGACCTAATACATATTGTTTTAATCTGAGTAGTGATGTTGTCACAACATTAAATGCCTAGTCTTACTGGGCATACGATTTAACATATAATATTCCAAGGTGATGATCGCGATTGATTTCCATTGTTAAAGTTCAAGTTTCTTTTAACTTTTTTAATGTTAGCCTTTAACCATCAGTTAGTCACTTTATGCGAAATGGAAAGGCAGAGAGCATATGTGCATAGTTCATCTTCCACTACTGCACTCGTACTTTACATTACTACCTTGAGTATCTAGTCGTTAGTCACAGGGTTAATAATGCAATCCTACGACAGCTAAAAGTCTGTTTCGTCGACTATACATTACCTGTAAAACAAAAGTTTATTCGAAGTACCACGAAACTGAGTCACGTACTCACTTTGCGAGTATGTGGGTTCCCGAATTTATGCAACTTTGTAACTTCCTGCGGCAACCCTAAATCCCTTGTGTCGGTATACCACGGAATAAACATGTTGTGAAGTAAGTCAACTTACTTTGATATAGTTTGAGACTTTTTTACAGCGCCCAGTGGATGTTTAAAGAAGGTGGTATAGCAATTTGCACTTTGCTGCCTTCTAACGAAGCACGTAGAAGTGTGAAAGTTTGACGCAAGTCAACGTCACTACCACAGATCTGTCATCGCTAAATGCCGCTAATCCAAAGGTTTTTTTTTAGCATTCTCCTGATTTTATTTTCTACAACATGTAACAAATCTTAACCACATGTAACAAACCTGATTTTAAGTAATGATGTGGTCAAAGGTGGCACCACACGCATCTGGTCTGATAGATGAATCAGCTAGTTTCTAAACTCATCATTAGATAGATTAACTCTTTATTGGTACACCACAATACAAAAAAAATTAAAACTAGAATAACAATAAAACCTAAATGGTAGGTGTCACAACGAGAAATCTTATCGCTTAAAGCGATTTCTTCCAGACAACCCAAACGCAGATAGAGTATTCATACTAGATATACCTACATAAATAATTATCAATTGCTTATGTTAGGATTTTTAATATTTAAGTAGTATATTTGACTCAAGTACTAGTTTTGATTGGTGGAAGGCGAAACTGTCACTAGATTGACATAAGATTGGGTTTTGGAGGGGGAAAAGACATGGCGGGTTGGAGATGGGTAGGAAAACGGCAGATTGGTTGGAGTCGTGACCGAGTGGACACGAAGTCTAAATTATATAAGTGTATAGCCTGGTGAAATATAAAAGTGTAAGATCTGTGTTTGTACACGAAGTCTAAATTATATAAGTGTATAGCCTGGTGAAATATAAAAGTGTAAGATCTGTGTTTGTGTGATTCGGTGGAACAAATATACAGTGTGCTTACAAACGGAGTTTTATTATATATCAGAAGTGGTAAGTACCTACTTGTTTTTGTAAAAATATTTTGCATGTTATTAAGGTTAGAAATCAGTTTCCAAGGCAAATTTAATGCATGTGAATCGAAAGTGCTCGTAACACAGCCTGCCTAGTCGTTCTTAACCGATCAACTAGGCTTAGAAACGTTTCTGCGGTCATTAGCTGGATGTGTGACCGCCAATAGTATTTACAACTGAGCGCTTTCGTGTCTTGGAAGGCCTGCCCCAGCAGTGGGAGCGTAATAGGATGATGATTAGGATAAATGCATTCTTATATGATTGTGAAACTGTAACCTTAAGCGACCGAACCGATTTTGTATAAAAGGATTGAGGTTAAAATTCTTTATAGTCCTGTTAGTTGGATGATACTTACATATTGTTGATTACTAGTAAATAGCTAATGACCGTTGATAATGTCGATGAATCGTTGATGTTCAATAAATCAAAACATTTAAAATTATTGTATTTTATCTGCCATGTTTACTGTTGTTTTACAATCTTAATATTCAGTTCATTCGCCTAGATGTAAATAAGATGATGATGATGATAAGAAGTAAGGTTGAAAATAAACACAGGATGCGACACCGCAATATATTATTATTGTGTATACCCACTTTACAGCTTTTCTTGAAAATAATAATTTTCGTTAAGATTTGAAATAGTGGCTTTGAATTAGTGATGGAGGCATACTTATTGCTAGTAGAATCAATGTTATACTACTTTAAACGTTACGTATAAATAAAAAAAAAAAAAAAAATATTAATACCTACATTAAAAAAATAATAATAAAAAAAAAAAAATTAAAAAAAATAAAAATTAAAGAATATTTACATGTACGTTTGTTTCTGAGTTTCAGACATGGGTGATAATGGTGAAGTTCCACGACGCTTGGAGACTCCCGAGCGAGGGTCTTCAAGGCGCAGTCGCAGCCGTAGTCGCGGTGGTGTCAGCGTGCGCCGCTACCGAAGCCGAAGTCGACTTCGAAGCAGCACGCGTGACCGTGGTCGGTTACGCGAGCGCGAGTGCGAGCGCGACCTCCAGCGGCAAAGAAAACTTCTTCAGGAGCTTGAAGAGGAGGTGCATCAAAAACGAAGTAGGCTACGCTCCAATGAACGCGTTGAACGAGATTACTACCGGTCCACCTCTCGTCGTGCGTCCCAGCGGCGCGAGGCGAGTCGGGCAAGCGGTACAGCAGAGCGGCGACAGCAGGAACTTCCCAACGCCGCAGCAACGCAAGGTGCAATAAGGTCAGATAGCCCTTCGTTTTCTACTAAGGACATTGTAAACATTATAAATGCGCTTAAAGTAACTAAGACTCAGCCGCCAACTTCTGGAGCATCCATTCATACAAGTATTGCGAATCACCAAAATATATTGCCAGATTTTGATCCTTCATCAAAGAATCAAAGAGTTGACATCTGGCTTAAAAAGGTGAATGAGTGCGCCACAGTTTACGGCTGGGATGATAAAACAACAATTCATTTCGCAATGCAAAAACTGCAGGGTTTGGCCAAAGGTTGGTATGAGAGCCTAAAATCCATACTGTTTACATGGTCAGAGTGGCAAGAGAAATTACTTAAGGCCTTCCCATACGAACAAAACTATGGCCAAGCCCTGGAGGAAATGCTCAAACGTAGGAGTAGATATAATGAACCTATTGAAGTGTATTATTATGATAAGTTGGCTTTATTGAACCAATGTGACATCGACGGCAAGCGAGCGGTTGATTGTATAATCCACGGACTAAGCGATAAAACACTTAAATCAAGTGCTCTAGCTTTGAGATGTTCACATCCAGACCAATTGTTGCAATTTCTCATTAGCAACAAAGAAACTGTACAGTATCTTGATCATTCGAATTTTAAGAATAAACCGGGGCCTAACTTCAACAACAATATTGCTTCAAATAATAAATCCAGCAGTAGGTTTAACAGTTCTCAGGGCGATAGTGTGTATTGTTTCAATTGCAAAGGAGTTGGACACCCGTTTTTGAGATGTACTAAGCCGTTAATACGTTGCTCGCAATGCAATCGTGTGGGTCATAAAGCAGAACAGTGTAGGGTTAGAGAGGACGGCCAGAATAAAGATAATACAGCTAAAAAAAAACAATGTGCATATCTCATTCTGATCCAAATTCCAAATTTTTCTAAAATGTTCACGTAAACGATGTCTGCTTGAAAGCTTTCGTAGATTTTGGTAGCGAAGTTTCGTTGTTAACGAAATCAATGGTTTCTTCGTTAGGTCTGATCTCTGACAATGTTCCAACAGTTCTGAAAGGGTTTGGCAATGACACCGTACATACGATCGGTCAAGTTTCGGTGAATTTAGCTATCGATGGTGTTAATGCCAGAGTATCTTGTCAGGTGGTAGACGACAAATTTCTTGATGTTCCTCTGCTCATAGGTCAATCATTCACTGAGCAGCCTCACATTGTTGTTTACAAAAACGCGGATAAACTGCAGTTCTTCGACATAAGCAACGAAATGCCCTTTTCTCAAACCGAGGTCAACGATAATCGACGATCCAAAGTAATGACAACCGATTTTAGTCACATCTTTGGTCCGGCTTCAATTAAAGCTGTGGTTGACCCCCAACAGGATGGTAGCATATTGTTAGATAGTAGGATCATCGGAAAGCCATCTCAGCAAATTTCTGTGTATGGAGGCGTGTATCAAGTTAAGGATGGAAAAGTTAACATTGTTGTCTCCTCTCTCGAGCTCGTGTTTGGTCCCGGCAGAAGTTGTCATTGGTCGTGCTACTAGAGTCCAAATAGTTAAACGAATTGTTTCCCCGTGGGTGCAGTTATCTGCTGAACACAGCGAGATCAACGAGAGTGCAGTGAAGGTTGGTGAATCTGTAGAAGCGTCTGCTAAAAGTAGGTTACTCGACTTGCTGCGGAAATATAATCATTGTTTCGCGTCTACTTTGAGGGAATTAGGGTGTACTGATGTGGCAGAGATGACAATCGAAGTTAATAACAAACGTCCCATTGTGTACCGTCCCTATCGTTTGTCTCACAAAGAGCGTGAACAGGTTCGTAAGATGGTCGATGAGTTGCTGGAAGCAGGAATCGTTAGGGAGTCTGTGTCGGAGTATGCCAGTCCCATAATATTGGTGCAAAAAAAAAAAGATGATAAGATGAGGTTATGTATTGACTACCGGATGCTTAATAGTGTCGCCATAAAAGAACGCTATCCGATGCCAAATATCGAAGACGAAATAGCACGGTTATCAGGACAGGCATACTTCATCACATTAGACCTCGTATCAGGTTACTATCAAGTTCCTATTACGGAGCAGTCGCGAGCGCTCACGTCGTTTGTTACACCGGAAGGCCAATATGAATTTAATCGTGTGCCGTTCGGTCTAGCAAACGCCCCCGCAGTTTTCCAACGCATGATAAATAAGGTTCTAGGCTCGTCTCGTTATTCTGAAGCAACAGCTTATATAGATAATGTCCTCATTTATGGTCGAAGTGTGGAAGAATGTCTGTGTAGGCTTGAGCATATCCTTCAGCTGTAAGAGAATGCTAATTTGACCCTCAATCTTTCTAAATGTAAATTTTTGCTAGACAGATAAGATTATCTTGGCTACGAAATTAGCGCAGACGGCGTGCGACCAGGTTCCAAGGAAATCCAGTGTGTGCTAGATTTTTCACGGCCAACAATCCAACATTCCGTGCGTCAGTTCCTTGGATTGGTAGGCTACTTTCGCAAGTTTATTAGAAGCTTTACTATTCTAGCCCATCCACTAAACGTTTTACTTCGAAAAGATGCGACTTGGACTTGGGATGAAGAGCAGGAGCAGGCTTTTGTGATGTTGAAAGATGAACTCGTAGATCGGCCCGTTCTTGCCATTTATGACCCTTCGGCAGAGACAGAATTACATACCGATGCTAGTAAAATAGGCGTTGGAGGAATTTTACTGCAGCGTCATAAGAGTAGTGAGTCTTTTCGCGCGGTAGCTATCTTTAGTAGGCAGACGTCCCCAGAAGAAAGAAACTTTCATTCTTACGAACTGAAGACGCTGGCTGTTATTTGTTCTTTGAAAAACTTTCGTGTGTGTTTGCTCGGACAGAGCTTCAAAGTGGTGACAGATTGTGGCGCGTTGCGATCGACATTTTCAAAACGCGTATGCCCATAGAGAGTCACTGAAATCTTAGATAACGATAGATATAGGGTTGCCGCTGTGCCGGGCTTGACCGGAACTAAAAATAAACGCAAAACTACTGTTGCTGCCGATAGTATGTTACCTTGGGTTCACATAGCCGCCCTAGAAGTTCATGAGTCCAATAATAATGATCCGAATATTCCAAGTAGCGACAGTGATTAACTTAATCATTTGATCATAAGTGGTTTTATAAAACACAACTGAAAACATAAACGGATAATCACTTTCGCTACATCTGCTATGTTAATTTTGTATAATTTAGGTTATTAATGTAAAAATCGTGTAAAAACTGTGCTTATTATTCATTCCCTAATACTAATGACAACATGTACCTTTGCCCAATAACTGAGTCCCTAAACAGAAGATTGATTTAAAAATAAAAACATATGAGTATAATGATTGTAACAATTTTACGTTTAATATATTGCAAGAAGTGATTGGTTTGCAATATATTATTACATGATTTCATCCGTAAGAAGTGATTGGTTTACGATGAATTATGTACTCGTAAGGAGTATAATGATTGTAACAATTTTACGTTTAATATATTGCAAGAAGTGATTGGTTTGCAATATATTATTACATGATTTCATCCGTAAGAAGTGATTGGTTTACGATGAATTATGTACTCGTAAGGAGTATAATGATTGTAACAATTTTACGTTTAATATATTGCAAGAAGTGATTGGTTTGCAATATATTATTACATGATTTCATCCGTAAGAAGTGATTGGTTTACGATGAATTATGTACCCGTAAGAAGTGATTGGTTTACGATGAAGTGTGTGCATCATTATTTTCTTACCCGTAAGAAGTGATTGGTTTACGGGCAAGAAAACGTGTTATGTGAGAAGTGATTGGTTCACAAAATAATATGATGCAAAGATAACCGTAAGAAATGATTGGTTTACGGATAGGTCTTAATAAATGTATAGTTCACAAGAGTATTCTGCTAATAAAAATAAATGTTAAAAAAAAAAGAGAAAATGTATTCAACAATAGGTAGATTAAAATATATAAATAAAATCCAATGAATTCAAGTTAAATGATTTTGAAAAGCACAAAAAAATATGTATATTGATGTATAGTAAACCGACTTGTAAAAAGAAAAAAACAAATACTTACTGATTTCTAAAGTATAATTACAATATTATTATTAACAGTGTATAATTATGTATATCTCAATCTAATGATATTATATCAACCGTTGTATTAGAATCTACCACTGGCCATGTGTTAGGTAAAAATGTTAACGTGCATGAGGACATGCACGGGGTCAGGACGGACGAGTGTTAGGATTTTTAATATTTAAGTAGTATATTTGACTCAAGTACTAGTTTTGATTGGTGGAAGGCGAAACTGTCACTAGATTGACATAAGATTGGGTTTTGGAGGGGGAAAAGACATGGCGGGTTGGAGATGGGTAGGAAAACGGCAGATTGGTTGGAGTCGTGACCGAGTGGACACGAAGTCTAAATTATATAAGTGTATAGCCTGGTGAAATATAAAAGTGTAAGATCTGTGTTTGTACACGAAGTCTAAATTATATAAGTGTATAGCCTGGTGAAATATAAAAGTGTAAGATCTGTGTTTGTGTGATTCGGTGGAACAAATATACAGTGTGCTTACAAACGGAGTTTTATTATACTTATATAAAATAAATAAAATATTAATAAATTCGTTACGTATTGAATTATAAATATAGGTACGTTCACACATATACTTATAATTCCTTTTAGCTAAATCGTATAAAATAAAACACTAGTTTTGCCTAACATGCGTCACAATTAATTTTTGTTTTATCTATCAGAAACTTTCGCGAACGAGCGAACAATCCAACAGAGTTCCATTACAATCGAATTTATAGTTCAGGAACGCATGCGGGACAAACAAACAAACACTCACTTTTATATATAGATAAAGCTATACTACCACAAAGAACCAACACCCCCTAGAATACAAACGAAGGTTGGAATAGAATAATGCCGTAGAAGAAGCAGATGTTGCTACGCACGAACGGCCGTCCTGCCTGCCGCAGGATTGCATTACCCCATTCTCTCTTATTTACAAGAGTACTTGTCAGAACAGTGACAGTGTAAAACAGTGCTTGAGCTTTCAAAGTGTTTACACTCACTGACAGACACGACTGCAAAGTATAAGACGGATGTCCGGTCTGGAAGCAAGGTATACAAAGTGATAAGTGAAGTTAATGTGATTAATTAAAGTAATTGGCTTCAGCCGTCTTATTGATGTCCTGTAATTTCACTGGAAACATTGCCATTAGACCTGTAACACAGTAATGTTTGTACACTACGGTTTGGTGGTTGAATAACTAGCAAATGTTTTGTATCAGTATTATCCCTAGGGAGACTCTGCAAAAGAGCCTTACATGAAAGTTGTAGGTAAATGAAAATAACAATAAAAGTTGTTTTAAATCCATTTTCTTCGCAATTGATGACGCTTCGGTACGTCTATTTAATCAATATAACTATGATACAGCTTATATGTAAGTAATGAAATGTATGTTACATTAGAAGATGAAGTGATATAGCAATTTGCACAATAACAACTTGTATAATAACGTACTCGTGTTGCTCTCGTACGATACGCGCATCTTACGATACGCTAACGATACGGAAGGGTTAAAAAAACTCGCGAGTTAGAGCACTGCTTAAGACAACAGATATTTACTGTCTGGGACATTCTTTAGGTAGGTTCGTATCGAGGGTTAGTGAATTAAATAAACAAGGCTGGCCTTTTGCATGTGTGCAAAGAATGAGATTTTTGTCTACAAATATTAAAAATGTTTTTAAAAAATTGGCGTAAATAACGACGCATGAAAAATACTTACCAAATTACGACAAAATGGTGGCCGAACGGTAACTCTAAACGATATATTCCATTATGGTCATCTAGGACAATCTAGGTGACATCACCTAGGTGATCATAGGCAACCTTTAACGTCTTGCGATTTGAATGCAGCGAGCTGGTCCATGGCTGGCTGTTCTTTAGTAATTTTGCCAACGCTCAAAACTGTGAAAAATAAAAAAATAAAAATATGAAAAATATCGCGGAGAACCCAGCATGTCCAACAGAGGCATCTATCATCCCTCAAGCTGCACTGGACCAAACATCAGATAGTAAAGCAAAAAGCAAAATTTTGACAATGAAAACATTGAACGCGTTCGCTTGCGTGCGTTTTCTCGAAGCGGAAAATCTTGAGCAGTGAGAATGTCTATTGATAATGAAATACTGAATGTATCCACAGCGTAGCATAGACAAAGCTTTGGGCCGATAGATTGGGAAATCGTGGCTTTTCTTGGATTACTTAATTGGATTACTCACGTCACGTCATAGACTCAGATAAAGATTAGACATAGCATGCAGAAGGGACAATAGTCTAACTGTAGTTTATTTGTGAGTGGCAGGGTGGTTGATAAATTGGCACTTCATGATAGCAATTTATCCCCAATTTCTCTACTGCTTTGACACGTTGGTACAAAAACACCGCACTTCGGTATAGTGGGCTCAATCTATCACTTAGATGCTAACAACAAGATTATAAAGAACTACATATTTGAAACGCTGTGTATTCATTTCAGTTTTTCCTAATTTTCAAGTCAAGCTAACTTATAGGGTAAGATTAAGTTCAATTCTTTCCAGTTCCAGAAAAACTGCACACACGAAGAGCTGTGCTTCCACAATCTCCATGATATGAGTTCCACTAAGAGTACAAAGAACTCCTTGCTAAATTCTGTTTTTCGATCGCCATTATTTGTGTTTGGCCTAAATCTTACAAAACCACACTTCTGACTCACCCTAACCCACAACGCAGATGTACCAGCCGCCGATCACTCGACACTTGCGACCTGTCGCGATTGCACGCGTGTCGATTTATAGCGACAATTAGTCAGAGAAGCGTGCGACGACGACGTGCGACAAATCGCAGCCGGCTGCCGTCGCGTGGGTGGTGTGCAGTTACATACATAACGAGACAAATTGATTTTAATTTCGTGCGACTCATTGGCTTGCAATCAATCTTTTACAGGTGCTAAGGAAAGTGGCGTATTTTCTTTACAAGTCAATCGGAGCGGTGGTGGCCGAACATTGACGCGTGCACCTTACACAGAGAAAAAAGACCTTCCGTAATACCGTTTTCCTTCTGAGTCAAAAGGGAAGGATTTGTGATTCAAAAGGAAATCTAAGGTAAAAAAGGTAGGATCAGTCTTGGAAGGTAAAACTCAGAAGGAAAGTCCGATTTTTTTTCTCAGTGTATAAACTTCCGCATTTAATGCGAACCATTTATAAATGCCCAGGTTTCCCTACTGTCAGGACTTTTACAATTTCTGAACAGAGTGAGCGATGGTGGCCGAACGGTCAGGCGTGCGACTTACAAGACGCCGACACCGAGTTCGAATCCTCTCGGCCCCGCATCTATGACTTAATAAGTTATGTGCGGATTTGCCATCGCTCAAAACGGTGAAGGAAAACATCGTGAGCAAACCGGCATGCCCAAGAACTGCAACATTTTCAAGGGCATGTGACATCTACCAACCCGCACTGGGCCAGCGTGGTAGATTACAGCCCATACTCTCTCTCTGAGAGAAGGCCAGAGTCCCAGCAGTGGGAACGTGAAAGGCTGATAATGGTGGTAATGGTGAACGGTAACCCTGTACATAAAGCTCACGCATTATCGCTCGACCACCACCGCTCCTTTGTAATTACCACGCAAATTAAAAGTCACAATGATAAACGGTGACATTAATCATAAAACATGCATGATAGCGTTCCGTATAATCAAAGAACCAATTTACATGATCTTGGAGTGTAGCTATGCCAATAATTGGATTGTAATTGCTGTCAATTTGTTATTGCAATCCAATAATTAACGCCTTAATTAATATGTGTGTTTGTGTGAGTGCAGTAGTGCGTGTAAGGTATTCGTCGTTGAGGATGTAAAGTAACATCCTATGATCCTACTAATATTAGAAATGCTTGTGTGTGAATGTTTGTTACCACGTATCACCGTAACTACCACAGTATATAAATAACAGTAGGTTAGCTAAGGCCGCTCGACGAGTTAATTGCCTACTCTTGCGGTGACGCATAGGCGGCGCGTTCCGTACTGAGTGCATGGACGCGGCCCCGGCCGCCTCCTATCGTTTATGTGATTGTGTGCGTGAAAAGTGCGTGCGTACACGGTGCCGCTACTCACGCACACATTCAAACCGGCGACGGCCGATTTATATGAAGCTGAACTACTACTCTTTTACTATGTAACTACTAAGCCTGGAATGGAGATAGCTTATTCAAAAATGAGTTGAATATATACAGAAATATTTCATAAGTTCTAATTACATCGTCATCATCAAATCATCAGCCTGTGTCGGCCTACTGCTGGATCTAGGCTGCACGCTGCACCAAGGTATGCCACTGAGCCCGGTCTTCGGCTCTTCTCATCCAAAATAATTCTAATCTAAATATGTTATCGCAAAAGAACTTATTTCAAACTCAATAAATAACGAAGATATTTTTCGCCCTATGAAAACTAACTAAATGTTAAGTCGTTACGAAAAACCTTGTCTTGAACGAGCTCTCTCAAAATTGTTGAGAATTAGTAGAGTAGGTTTAAATTTCAAGTTTCTGCGACCAGCGGCTTAGGCTGTGCGTTGATATCAGTCAGTCAGGACTTTGATTCATAAATGTATAGATGTGAAATGGGACAATTTGCATTTGCATTGTCAACGATGTATTGTGTAAAATCTGAGTAAGTGCAATTGGTGCGTGTCATCTAGAAAAAAAAAATACCAATTACACAACACCCAAACACGGAAGAAACACATGCGCTTTTTTCAATGCACATTATTACCCCGTTGCGGGAATTAAACCCGTGACCCAACACAGTCGGATGTTTGCCTCTTGCGCTACATCGGCCCTCAGACTTGACGGACGGATACCTACCTACCTATATTGACGGATACCTACCTATCTATATTGTTTCAGTAGATACTATTCCCATCAACCTATCAATCTAGTCGAGCCAATACCTTAATTTGCATACTAACTACACAATTGCCGCTTACCTACCACTCGCTTATTACCTACATCTCATTATCCTCTAATAAAGCTAAGGGGCGAGCGCATAAGCTAACTTGATCAAGGGAAAGATTACCCTGTATGTAAGAACAAAGAAATATCGATCTTGTATATAGAACAGAAGGGTTTAAATCAGTATGTGTACGTTTTTGTCAGTGGCCCCTTAAGATCGGATTCATTCAATTACTTTATTTACTCAAGGGCTTGTGATTGTCATTGTATTTACTCGAGTGTGTGTATGTGTGTCTATGTGTGTGTGTGTGTATACTTTACTGGCTATAAATAAAACGGTTTTTTAATACAACTGAGTGACGAAGACGAAACGAAGTAAGACGAAGACGAAGTAGTCACTTGCCTGATTGTAAGTGACATGTAACGCTTGCACTTTACAGTGTCACCTAGAATTATCAACCATAGCAGTTCAAAATGCTGCGCGGTAAAACACTGCGGCGCTCGCAGTTTCACTTAAGTGGACTTTCACTTAACTACACTTTATCGCGATAAAAGTATTCTATATCCTAATCCACGGTTCAAACTGTCTTCAAATCAAATTAAATCGAGATCAGTTCAGCGGTTTAGTCGTGAAAAGGTAACTAACAAACACAGAAACGAACGCAGTTACTCGTACTTCCACATTTGTCATATGTATTAGAAGTATGGATAAAACTACGTGACTATATCCTTGCAACACCGCTGTGAATTAAATTGTAAAGAGATAATCGTTCGCTATCTGTAATGTGGACATCTTGGTTAAATAAAACCGTTTATATATTTATTTAAACATTTTGTTCCAATGCTTGAGTGACAGCTCAAGATACGGTGTTCGAGTAAACATGATTATGAATTTCATTGAAAAGTTAAACACTTTAATTTTCCCGTGTTACTTTTTGCAAATAATTCTGCTTGTAAGCTTTTTTTTTGTAACCTCTTGAATAAAGAATAAGTTGACATACAATCCTATATAATTACTAGCTGCACCCCGCGGTTTCACCCGCGTGGACTAAAAAAAAAAATTAATATAAAAAATAGATGTTGGCCGATTCTCAGACCTTCCCGATATGCACACAAAATTTCATCAAAATCGGTCAAGCCGTTTCGGAGGAGTATGGCAACGAAAACTGTGACACGAGAATTTTATATATTAGGTAATAACACGATTTACATTTTTCATATCTTTATCCTAATAATATCAGGATACCATAAAGCATTTGCCGCCAGTCACCTGGTCGATGTAGTCTTAACTACCACTGAGCTACCATTGCTTTAGTAATAATTATTAGTTTTATTTGTACATAGCAGCTACTTGTTTTTATATGTTAGAGTTCCTTATAGATATGTAAATATTTGTTTTAGATAATTAATAAAATCACTGAAAACAAAACACAATCTACAGTTAGTTAAAAATGATTTCAAACAAAAGAGAGACGAACAAAAAGAACATGGAATAAAATTAGGGTTGTCAATAAAATACTTGCACATAAGCTTACATGTGTTGCGGTGAGATTAGTCCATGATTGGTAGTTCAAGTAGCTATGAATTGCAAAGTTACTTTCAATAACAATAACAACGCAAAATAATTATTCAGACAACGACATCAAAAAAGGTTTAACTCTAAAAATTCCCAACTGTTTCTGTTTCCATTAGAAACTAAAACACTGGGGAGAATAAAATATTAAGCGTAACTAACTAACAGCTACATAATTACATAATCAACACAATTAATAGTTTGAAAGTCTGTAATAAAGCCTATAGACACAAACTCGGGTGATCATTAGTTTGGGCTGGATTTCGACTTTTAACTAGGTCTGCTTTGTTCTGTTAACTTTGTTGAATAATAATAGTTTTTGATATAGTTTTAAATTCAGTGTTATAAATTCGAATAACTAAATTTTTTTTGTTAAAATAATAATAATAAATAATAATATAAGCTTTTTATTCAGACATTAAGTACATTTTGAAATAATAAAAATAAAAATTATGCCTCGACATCCATGTCTGTTTGCCAATTTTTGACAAAAGCCTCCTCCAACTGCTTCCATTCATCCCTGTTGTGTGCTGCAATATAAACCTTGCAATACAAGATACAAGAATAAAATGATCGATATGTACTATTTTAGTTAAAGAATTGTTTTCGCCTGTTTTCACGAGCGTAAAATGTCACGCGCCAGAAATAGCCAAATCACATTTTAACCAAAATGGATTTATCACACTCTTTATCTCTTTATGAATAAAGTGGTTAGTATTCACAGATTCCATTATTTTCCTACAAGCTGTGCTTCTCAACTACGCGTGGAGATGCTCACGCACAAGAGCTTTTCAGTTTTCCGGGATAAAAACGGACCTATAAGTTTCCAGATCAACTAAAATCAACTATCTACTTGTATAGGTATAATGCAAAAAAACACGTCGATCCAATAAATACAAAAATAAAAATTCTTTGCTCCATCACTGCGTGAAAGAATGACGAACCAACAAACACTCCGACATTTATATAAATCTGAGGATAGCAGCAATTACGTGTAACATAATTATGCATTAACAGTCAAAAGTAAGGCTTGATCAAGCGTAGGCTGAAGGAAGAAATGCTAATACATTTTGTTTAAAAACTATTGGATATAAACAGCATAGCTCTTTTTTTGTTAATGTATTACCTATTTGCTTGAGTAATCGAGACTCAAGTGAATTGATTAATATTTTTTATACTTTTCCATAAATTGCTCTATCGATTACAGTAAAGCTTGCCCTGTTCATTTATCGATAAGTTTAAAAGTAAAAAGTAATATATCTCATTGTACGACAATTTAATTGAATAAATATAAATAAAATCAATAAAAATGCACACTAGATGTAGATCCTATAAAGATAGACCGTAAAAGCAATAGTTCGCGAACAGGATTCCATTTGTCAATTCAAACCTGTCCATAAAATGATCAACTCAATTAATTTCGCGTTTAAACTTGATCGTTTACGATTTAAATTATTGCATTTTTATCATGTTTAGTGGTCTCTGTTTTACTAAACATTTACGAATTATGTCTTTGATGTGACTTTTTTGTGAATTGTATATTTATTTTGAAGCGAGTTTATTTTTCCGTTACCCAAATATGTGCTTTTTATTATAATAATTATTTTATAGATATAAAAGTTTGATTGGATATTTAGATAGCTACGCCTATTATCACAAGTTGATCCTTTTAATTCAATGTCCAAGAGAAGTTGATTGTTTATTTTTTTCTTATGTATATTTTAGATTATTTTGTTCAAACGTCCAAAAGAGTTAATTTTATTTGTTTCTCCCGAAATGATATTGCGTTTGAAGGTCGGCAAAATAGTCTATTCCCAGTTGCCACCATAATTTTCACCGCGATTGATGGCAATACTGGCAATTGAGAAAAAATACATAAATAAAACAAACACATAATTAAATACTTCAATGAAATAAAAAAACTCGTTTCGCGATTATTTTGTTTCTTCATGCAAGAACCGCATTTCAAAAGTTAAAACAAAATAACCTACAATCAGTTCCGTTCCCACTGCTGGGTCTCAGACTCAAACTAAGTTAGTGTTGTTAAAATTCGGAGTTAGATGGTGATGAGTAGATGACAAATGTTTTGCCCCATCTCCGATTATACGATAAAAAGATTTGCTTATTCTAATTCGTATTTTTCTACTAACTTAAGCTCTTTTTATCGGCCATAAAAGTCCACCGGAACGTTAAAGAGGACATTGGCGGTTGAATAATTTGAATACTCATTTGTTAGGATCCGGATAAAGATAGATGTCATTCGGCCACGCTCGCTCGGTAAAGGCAAGCTCACACTAACATATTATTCTTTGAATTTAGTCTTCTTCGTCGTACAGCAACGATGAAATGTTACAGAGTGATTTTTTAATACCGTACAATAAAATGCGTGGTTGATTAGGTAAATAAATAAATTACTAAGACGAAGAAATATTAGTAAGCTTTCAATCCATGTCGATATGTTAAAAAAGAAGTTGTCACTTCATAAAAACTTCTCATTACATATCAAAACCACTAGAGCCCGAAATTAATAATCGATCCTGATCCGTTATCCACGGTATTGGATCGATATGTCATGTCGTTTTAGTAGTAATATGTCAAGCCCTAGTACCTACTAAAATGACATATCGATCTAAAACTGCGGATAACGGATCAGGATCGATATTAATTTCGGGCGTTAAGGTAGTGGATGATTAGGTATGTTCTAGTGCAGCTTCAAATCTTCAAGTTAAGAACCCATCAAAAAATCAAAACAATACCGAACAAAGTTCTTCGAACAGTTTCGTTCCGGCAGGCCCACTTGACATCCAGTTCCCTATCTAGGTGTAGCGTGGCACCACCATCAACCACATCGTCACTTAACATCAGGGCCCTCGCTATGACCGTCTCAGCACAAACGCGAGCGCGTTACGCGCATTTATCTGCATGGAATGACCACGAAAGCACGGAATGACGTCACACGTTATTGGCAAGGAATCTTGATGGCGATAGAGACAAACAAACATTTTTTTTTTCAGCGCGCTTTACCGAGGCTTGGAGGAACTAAAATCGGTAATACGGGTTATTTCAAATCGTTGTATTCGTATTCCAAGTTTTGGAGTTAATTTTTGAATTTAGGCAGTACGAATGGCCACTTTGCCAGTTGGCGGTGTAAATTTTGACGTTTACGAAAACTTTTATAGTTTTCAAATCTCGTACAAGGGGTACAGGTGACTTGAGTTCAAACAATAACCAGTAAGTAAAAAAGTAGCATTTTAAAGTCCAAATATGAGCACGCTCTTATTACAGTTTAGTCGAGCGAGCGGTCTAAAGAAGATAGATCGTTAGGTCGATTTATATCAATTCGTCGAACGTTTCTTCGAACCCTTTACCATCTGATCTAATGCTGTCAAACGGGTGCTCTTTGTCTTAGCTACACCAAGAAAGGATTATTTGAAACTAGCTGTTCTTCGCGGTTTCACCCGCATGGGCTACAGTATGTCGCAATAAAAAAGTATCCTATTTCCTCCCTTAGGGTTCAAACTAACTCTGTACCAAATTTCATTGAAATCGGTTCAATATTTTAGGCGTGAAAGCGATACAGATAGACAGAGTTGCTTGTGCATTTATTAAGTAGAATTCATCATTTAAGAGGGTCAAATAAAGTGTTAAATTTTCTATGGAAAAATATCTACTTTGCGCAGGTCGCAAACAAGATTTCTTTAAATTTTTCATAATTTCAAAGCCAGAAATCCAAAATCCACTTAATTAACTTTGTACAAAATTCATTTTCCAGTATAGTTACATATTCGTAGTTTGAACTGCTGCTGTATTAAAACTTTGATAGCAATAATTTTGATGAAAATAAAGCATTTATGGACAGTCAGTTAGTTATCATTGCTTTTATAAACTACATAATTATGAGACTATTGAACTTAGATGCTATTTCGCGCTGTGTGTTCTTGTTTACTTTTAACTCGTTCATTTTAACTTGAGAGTTAAATCATTAATATCTTAAACCTCACTGTACCGTATAGTTTTTCTAAGTCAAGGTACTACTACTAATGTTTAGAACGATCACGTTGATTTATGCAAGATACTGACATTATAGCTCTGCGGCAAAATTTTGTATGGTGAGGACTTATGTGGCGCAATGGGTGAACAGCTGACTGCGAAGTGTGAGAGTGCGGGTTCTTTTCCCGCTACCGGACAAATATATTTCGTAAAAATAATGTTATATAGGTAGGTAAGTAAAATTAAATATTTTCTTTGTTTCTACGGATGTTCGAAATTATATTAGGGACACTACATAGCTGTAAAGGTTAAAAAAAATTATAAGCACAGCTGTATCATCATCATCATCACCACCATCAGCCTATATCAGTCCACTGCTGGACATAGGCTTCTCCTAAGGTACGCCACTAAGCCCGGCACAGCTATATATGTGACTACTTATATTGTAAGCACCGTCAAGACATGTAATAATTTAATGCAACCCGGCTGCCTATAAATAAAGTAAACTAAAACATTAAACAAAGAAGCTCTTAAACGAAAGTGAAGCATTGAAAGTAACCTTTTATGTTACGACATTTTTGTTCGGTTCTTGTTTAAATTGTTCAAAGAAAACAGCAATAAATAGAGTCTATGTGACAGCGCTACACGTAATTTCACTTACCTGCGCGGGAGTGTGTTGTAGACTTAACTCGACCGTGTTAAGAATTTCGCCTGCCGAATAATTTATTTAAAAAAAATAAAAGTAAAAGTATTTGCTAAGATAGCAATTTCACATCTTTTTGAGTCCTATAAACTCGACCGAGAGACACAACATTCAAGGGCATGCGACATCTACTAACCCGCACTGGGCCAGCGTCGCCAGCGTGGTACATAATATAATTGAATTGAATTGAATTGAAAAGTTAAGAATCTGTCGCCAGGTGGCTTGTGGTCAAAGGCAACCTGTATAAGAATAAAAAACAACTTATGGGGGTCTACCAAAGTGTTAATTTGCGCAGCCGTGAAGCACCACGATAAGTATTTTATATTGTTCCACATTTACCGCTATGGAAAAATTTCATGAGGCACAACACGTCACAAAAAGTCTTTCTTCCTAATAATAATCGTGAGAAAGCAGTAGGTAATCAATCACGAGTTCACGAGAGTATTTCGCTGTCTGTAACTCAAACAGACTCAAACCAACGTGACTTCCTGAATCCTGTAAGATTTAGAATTTTGCAATCACACCGTCATGTAACTATTTACAAACTGCGTAGAGAGCATGGTGCTAATTGTGATATTTTTACTGTGCAGCTTGCAACTTTTTGCTAACCTTGTTTCAAGATATTGGTGTCGATTCGGTTTTGTATTCTCTAAAGCTAAACTAAGTTTGACAGGTCTAATAGTATCGCTGTCTTTTTTAAAACACTTTTATTAGCTTGACTTGTAACTAACTAACTAACTAACAATGTAATCAAATCTTAGAAGTCAATTTTTAACTTTAATGAGTTAATCTAAGTGTATTAGTAAGGTTGTCAGGGTTGGAATTCAATCCATCACGTAAAGTAACTCTAATGAGTCGCCTAAACAAACAATAAAAGCATAGATGAAAGATCAAAAATAAAACCAAATTCGAATTTCCAGAATCAATGACAAAGTCTACGCCTAACGTCTATTTAATCCCCAAAAAAATCACCCAGCGATACACCACAGTGTAAGTGGCAGCCATCTTTATCCAGGATGCGCGAGCAAATCCGGATCCTAGAGGAATTTGCCAAAGTACTGCGACAACGTCCCACTGCCGAGTTCCATTTTGTCCGCGCTGACAGCGCTTCGCACTTCACCACCCGGCTGCCTCTCCGAGGCCTACGTAGATTAGGGAAGAAAAAACGACTTTGTTTGCTCTGTTGTTTTAGAGGTTGAGCTCACGGATGGATTTGTAGAATGTGGAGAAATGATTTTCAATTAATTTCTTTACTCATTCGATCACAAATGGAGACTAATTCTTCATTGAATTTTATCATTATCAAATGAAATCAATCTACTTACTACATGTTTATCAAAATTCAATTCAACGCTGGTACGTTAATATAAGTGTTATTTGTTGTTAGCGTGTTTTTCTCGAACTATATTATGACCGTTTTTATTATTGCTATTGAATAATCGTAAACACACAAATTTTTAAGTTAATTTTAATGCAATAAAATTGATTAAAATTATCGATAGAACTATGAATGACTACCGTTCTGCCTTGCTTGACGCCGTTTTAAAAATCAGGAAGTACTACAGCTTTTCGATGAACCCAATTTCTTTCAAAAGTCAAAAGTCTATTGTTTTTTATATAATAGGATACATTGTGATAACTTTAAAACTTATCATACAGGGTGGTCAACACGTCGACAGAACTTCCAATATTATTGTAACAGACGTTTAAGTTTTACTAATGTAATGAAATTATTTAAGAACGTTCCTAACGAGGTGTGCAAAAGAAGTTTTTACTGACTTTGAAATATTACAGTCAGCCCTCAATTTTACGTCCACAACTCTCGTAATCCTTATCTATTTTTGAATTCCACTCGTACTCACACACTACGTTATTTTAAATTTGAGTCACGTAGACAGCGCCATCTGTCGTTGAGAGCGGTTTTAAAACGATATGTTTGTGAAACCGAAGAATGCACTCTACACCGCGATTTTGTCACAGTTCAAAAGGTGCAGTAGATAAAGTCTGAAATGTCGTTACTGCGCCCCGCGGTTACATTCGCGGGCCTCGCTATTCCGTAGGAAATGGTATGAAAAGTATTAAACATTTTAAAGCATGTCCGATGTAATAACTGTTTTCTGTTTTCAAATGATAAATTCGTTATAAATATAATAAAACAATGGTGTCACTTGAGGTAATTCAAAAAGTTGACATTTCTACAAGAAACGCTTTGTGCAGATGCATTTGTGGAAACATCAACGGTAACTTGGGAGAAAGTATCTAACTCTAGAGTGATTTTATCATGCCAGATACTTGAAAGATAATCTTGGTAAGAGCCATGTAACGCCATTCTGTTACATTCCGAAATCAAAGCCGCATAATCAAACTGCGACTCCATGTAAACGTCTGTTATAGCTTGTCCAACAACGAACGGAAGTTAGCTAACTGGCCGGTTCGCTGTGCCACATTTTGCCTAGAACATGAATTGAATCAGACAGTCGCGACACAGGGAGACACTCCTGTACAGGAATGGGACACTTCTAGACACTCGCGTTCTATGCTGTCAATCTATAGCAGTCACGACTTCTCGAGTGTGACACTTGCAGTTTATTTGTAAGTAACAAATAAAAATATATAGTTTAAAAAACTAAAAAAACACTTTAAAAACGCACTCAAAAATATAAAATGATTAAATTGACTTGTATTAGTTACGATATAATGGTTAATTCAAAAAGTGTGGAGCGCTTTTTGGTTGTGTGTACTTTTATTTACCCAGTAAAAGAAGCGCTCCACACTTTTTGAATTAACCATTATATCGTAACTAATACAAGTCAATTTAATCATTTTATATTTTTGAGTGCGTTATTAAAGTGTTTTTTTAGTTTTTTAAACTATATATTTTTATTTTTTTACTTTTTAGTCTTTTGTTACCAAGTTCAATCTATCGGACTCATCAAAAGGAATCATATGAGCCCAAACTCGAGGGGTTTACTTGTAGCCACTGCAGAGATCCTCTACCCACCTTCCGGTTGCATCATCAGACCCTCGTCACCAAGTTCAATCTATTGGACTCATCAAGACGAATCACATGAGCCCAAACACGAGGGGTTTACTAGTAGCCACTGCAGAGATCCTCTACCCACCTTCCGGTTGCATCATCAGACCCTCGTCACCAAGTTCAATCTATTGGACTCATCAAGACGAATCACATGAGCCCAAACACGAGGGGTTTACTAGTAGCCACTGCAGAGATCCCCTACTCACCTTCCGGTTGCATCATCAGACCCTCATCACCAAGTCCAATCTATTGTACTCATCAAGACGATTCATATGAGCCCAAACACGAGGGGTTTACTAGTAGCCACTGCAGAGATCCTCTACCCACCTTCCGGTTGCATCATCAGACCCTCGTCACCAAGTCTAATCTATTGAACTCATCAAGACGATTCATATGAGCCCAAACACGAGGGGTTTACTAGTAGCCACAGCAGAGATGCCCTACCCACCTTCCGGCTGCATCATCAGATCAGGTCGATGATACCAAAATATTGCATTGTCACCGAGATTACATACACATACAAAGTTTCAAGTCGATACGACAATTAAAAGTAGGTGAAAATTGACTTCTAAGATTTGGTTACATTGTTAGTTAGTTAGTTAGTTAGTTAGTTAGTTACAAGTCAAGCTAATAAAAGTGTTTTAAAAAGGGTCTTTAAGCTCTTGGATCCACGGACCCAATTCTTAAGGCAAAATTATTACATACTTTCCGTTAAAAATTTTGTTCTCATTTGTTTTGGCATATTGTACGGAACTCCTGACGATGACGCGCTGAAATGACTCCTTAGAATAGCGATTTTATGATTGAACGTTATAGATCTATTTTTTTTTTATTTTAAAAGGGAGTTTCGTTCTTTTAGTTCAAATTAGTCAAACCATAAAAACTATTTCCATCAAGTGAATAAAGTATTTGTAAATGACCTTATTGTCAAGCACATCATCACTTACCATTCCATCGGGAGACAGTAAAAAATATTATTTTAAAGTTACCTAAAAAACAACAAAAATATATTCAGTTAAAATATGTTTTCCATTTCGAGATTGTATGATGTCATAAAATATAATTTAATGAAACATTTGCAAAGCTTTTCCTTGACAGTTAACTCAAACTGTCTCTCAACAAGAAAATCGACTGCCCATTTCTGAAAGATCAAATAATTGCTACCAAAAAAGCAAACGGTCGTGTCATCCAAACTCGGACAGTTTTTACATCGATCTCCCCCGGCGATGTGGTGACTGTAAATTGTAAATTACAACGAAAAACGTAAGACATGCGCTCGGGCACTTGGACCGCGTGAAAAACAACAAATAAGGACAGAGCTTCCTATTACCCCAGTTGAGAGTGACCATTAAAAGCTTAGAAAAAGCTAATGGTTATCAAAAGCAGGCCACCCAAGTAGGCGAATTTAGGAACGTGAGCTTTATGTAACACATCGTAATTTGCTTCGCGTGCCCTGAGCTAAGAGCTAAACTTTTCTCCGAAAACCCAGCGCATAGCGTTCAGTTCAAAGACATTTTTTTGTCAGAAACGTAGAAAGTATTAACAACGAGGGAACGTCATGAATTTTTTCCCCGAACGGTAGGAATTTAAATTCCTCCGCCTACTTACGATCGCGTGTGGTCTAATTATGAATACGGCACAATACTGTTAAGTTTTTACAGTCTCTCGGAAAAACTTCAGCAGTTTCCCAGCGAAATGGAATAAAACTGTAACGGATAAAGGAAAACTTCAAGACCTGCTAAGCGACGATGCCTTACTTCGAGACTCCGGCGCTTTGAATTTTATATGCCACTACTGACTGGAATGTTTGTTCTAGACTTTTATTATTTCGCGAATTAGTTTTATGGTCACAATAAAGTTTTGGTCACGCAAATATGCTTATGTCAATTTTATGCGATCATTGGTAATTCCAACTCTTTGTCGGACGTAAAATTTACGGTATTCGCGAACTAATTTGGTTAGCCAATTTCAAATTTTATTACTTAAATTTAATCTTCTATAATCTTTCTTATTAATACGTTTTATTTATGTTCCAAAATATAGTGTCGAAGGTTTTCAATATCGTCTTAAATAGCTTTGAATTATTCGATGCGATGTTTCGCGATGTGAGACAGAACTAGTTTTTAATACCGTAAAATATAGTTACATAATTTTTTTATACAGATTAATGTGAAAGATAAGTACTTAACTGACCACATAGCACCCAATTAGTGATGAATTTGTTATTCAAATGCAATGTGAATGCCACGTTAAATATTGGGACGTAGGTCCTAAATCATACGAATAAATATTTACAAGAATTTACTATATTTTACGACGACAGTAGCTTAATGATGAGGCCGTTTACTTTTCTTGATAGGCGTGTAGCAGTTGATTTTGTATTCTTTAATTAGTTTTAACATTCTAAGCTATACGAGTTTGCCTCTTAAGATAAATTTATTAAGTAGAAAATCAAGGTGTTTTAAATAAATCTCACAAATTAATTGAAACTTACTATCAGAAAGTAAGAAATAAACAAGTCATCGTTATTTTATTTATTTTATTATATTACTTTTATGAAACCAATCTAACGGATGTTCGTTTTATTGTTTGGGATTTTATTGATGACTAGCTGTTCCCTGCGGTTTCACCCGCGTGGGCTACAGTTTATCGCGATAAAAAGTATCCTATGTATTCCCCGGGGCTCAAATTATCTCTATACCAAATTTCATTTTAATGGTTCAGTAGTTTAGGCGCGAAAGCGTATATATTCTGTAAACTCCAAAATTATTCCCACACTTCGGTGCCCCTCACCGCGTTACCTGCTGTATCCATTATCCTAATTTAATTCATTTTTTTTTTTGACCGCGCCTTTGAACCTTGTAGCTAAAGGTCTTCCTGGTTCGTAAATTGCGACAGCAGTTTACCAATTTCATAGAATATTCTCCCGCCTTCGGTCCTCACCGCGTTTCCCGCGGCACTGCGGTGCAGCGGGTTTATTTTTCTACTACTACTTACATTTTTAAACTCGTGATATCTTTCGAATGGAATGTCCGAATTGAATAATTCAAAAAGTTATATGAAGGGATTGAAGCAGTTTTGAATGAGAAGTAATTTATTTTGATAAGGATTAATACCAAGATACAAATAAAGAGCCTTTCCTAGCGGCGGCATTAAAATTAATTTTTTAAATAAAAAAAACACTTATTGTGGCATAACTATAATAGTTAGACATATGCTCTCGCGGACTTTTTTGTAGATCTTAATAGGACCTACAAACCCGTAATACATTATTTTGTTCTATTGTCAATAGTTTTTGCAGCGCACGCAAAAATAGGTTTTCGATTTCATACCTTGGGTTAAAAAATAGCAATTTTCTTACGGATCCCTAATTTTTTTGGAAATAAAATATAGCCTATAGCCTTCCTCGATAAATGGACTATCCAACACTGAAAGAATTTTTCAAATCGGATCAGTAGTTCCTGAGATTAGCGCGTTCAAACAAACAAACAAACAAACAAACAAACAAACAAACAAACTCTGCAGCTTTATAATATTAGTATAGATGTGTGTGTTTGCGTGTTTGCGTTTTTGTGAGAGGGATGTATGAATGTATGTGTAAATTTGTTAATTTTAATAATTTTATTTTCGTGTATTTATCTTTTTATTTATGTGTATTTGTTGTCCTGTATTCCTGTTTTCCTTGTTTTTGCTTGTTGTATGTTATAAGTAATGATTAATGTTTTGTGTTTTTAATTAATTAATGTAATTGGTTTTTTTACCGTTTTAATTAAATAAATAAATAAATGATGATGAACTATACCTATCTAGCATAGTCCGATAGAGACTCATTTGTATATACTCTCATTTGTATATAGAGAGGGTAATGTTTTTAGTTTGTCATTTATATCCTTCTTCTATTTTAGTAGTAGGTAATATGTCAAGCCCTAGTACTAAAACGACATATTATGACATGACATATCGATCCAAAACCGCGGATAACGGATCAGGATCGATTATTAATTTCGGGCGTCAACCGACTTCTAAAAAAGGTTACTCAATTCGACCGCATAGTTTTATTTATTTATGTGTACGCGGATAATAACTTCGTCGTTTATGAACCGATTTTGATGATTCTTTTTTGTTGGAAGACATCCCAATAATGGTACTATGATATAGAAACTAGGACCTGATTATGGCATCCCAGAGAAATTTATAGTTTCAAGTTTAAAGTGAATTTTTTTTTTCGTGCTAAAAATTATTGAGTTTGCAATGTCCAACTGTTTTTCTAAGAGTCGCCACCGCTTACATAGTCTTGTTTCGCTTAACTATACTCTTATAAGATTTCACATTTCACTGACCTTTAGCCTCTTTTATATCAAGTGTTACTCACCTGAATATTAATGCAAAGCTTAATATCGAGAACAATAAGCCATAAACATTCGTTCACATCAACGCATAATGCTATCCTATAAGAAATGGGGGTTTATTTTCAATAATATACGAGTTAAAACAGTTTATTTGCATGATTTCTCGCACGACTGACGACATGTTACAATTTATGTTACTACAATGGTGAGCTTGGGATATAATAATCGTATTTTTCAACAATGAGAGAAAAAAACAGGAAAATAAATTTTCAAAAATACTATTTACGTTCTGTGGTTACACCGGCATTGTCTACGTCAATCATAAGTAATTTCCTTTCCATATTTCACTCAAATGCAGCAAACAAACGCACTCGCTCACTGACAAACTTTTGCATATATAATATTAGTACATATGATAGTGTGATAAACACGATATACCTATTCGTAATATAAATTTTTTGACTTACATAAAACTTTTCATCTAATGTAGTCAATCAGTTACTTTCTCCAGCCTCTGAAAACTTGAATTCTTTAACCTCAACCTTAAACAATACATTATAGATTAGTTTAGAAATAACTCAAATTGAATATCAAAAATCCTTCGAGAGGCAAAAGCACCCATTGATGTCAAAACAGTCACTAAACCTCTCCGTACATTCTAATGTTTACGAAAACAAAATTGAATATAACCAAGTCGAAATAGCACAAAAAATAACAATAAACAACATTGTCCAACACGTGACTGCTTCCGCCTTCCCGTCACGGAGTTGTTCAATTATTTACATTACAGGTGCTTCCATAAGGCACTTGTTACATGAATAATAAAACGGAAGAATACGCCATGGAAATGGCAAAGAAACTGCAAAGGGGTGCAGTACAATGCCGTTATAAAAGCAACACTGTATCTTTATGCGTTGACAATGTGCATTGTGTCTTACTAGCTGGTGTTCGCGAGGAATTTTAATATTCTCAAGTCCCCAAGATACGAGCTTCATTTTCATAGCGAGACAGTTTGCACTACACGAGATTCCTTAAAAATTCACGCCGGTTATTCACCCGCTATCTGGATGCTGAAACTAGCGCAATAGGTTTATTTCACTCAGCCTCTTGGGCACTTTGGTTTACTGGTAAGCCTTATTTCGAACGGATAAGGCTCAATATCCTTGTATATTTGGAACTTCTGAGAATCTGCCCCTAAAAGTATTTTTGGTGTTACGCATGCTAATTCCACTACCACCAATATTAATTCTTCACACGGGTGCCATGGGGAAGTATGTTACATATCTTTGAATTAATCCGTTTTCTGTGCAATAATATGTATGTACTATACATACAAACCTTCCTCTTGAACCACTCTATCTATTGCTAAAAATGCATTAAAATACGTTGAATAGTTTAAAAGATCTAAGCAAATAGACAGCGGAAGCGACTTCATTTTATACTTGGTATAGCACATACAGAAGAAGATGTAAAAGTTTGCAAGGACAAATGGATGGACGGAAAATGTTTGTTACTCTTTCACGCAAAAACTACAAAACGGATTTTGATGAAATTTCGTGTGGAGATAGTTCAAACTCTGCAGAAGGACATTAAATACTTTTTATTTCAATAAAGTGCACGCGGGTGAAGCCACGGGGCGCAGCTAGTATTTCACTACTCAGACCAAGATTAGACATTAGTTTCAACTTCAGTAAAAGGAAAGACATGCATACTTAAAATTCATACAATTTATAACAACAGAAGGCTAAGAAAAACATATCGCTTGAAAATACAATTTGCATTCACTGCAGCATAATAAGAAATTAAGTCTCACCAACCGAAGTCTTGCCACAAGCCCGAAGTCTTACCGTGGTTTCTACTTAGTTATTTGAAACAATATTTTGGCTTCATCTTCGCAATATTGCTGGTTTATCTTTTATGCAATTTGTTGCGTTTATTTTGTATCTATTAGGATTTCAATCAAAGACGCAAAATCATTTTTAAAAAACTTCGTTTAAAAAACTTTTAAAACTCCACATTTTAAGTGACCAATCATTACTTCTATAGTCTTCATAATCTTTGGCCAGACTTGTGATAATTGTTTGTTTAGTTTTTACTTACCTACCCTACTTAATAATTGTTTTACGCCTGCATGCTCTAAGGTAAAAATGTACCCTACTTTATAATTATTTTTTAAGTTTCTCTAATAAGTGAACTATGTTCTTTTGAGAAATAAATGTCTTAAACCAGATTTACGAAAATGTTGATGCTCGGTGCAATCTTTGTTAAAACTGTTGCGTCCGCTATTTTAATTTGATTGAAATTAAAGAATAGTCTTGTTAAATCATAATTTTACATCTTACAATAATAATATAGCGTTTGACAATAAATCACCTGTACTCCTAGTAGG
Source organism: Opisthograptis luteolata (assembly GCA_931315375.2). Lineage (NCBI taxonomy): Eukaryota > Metazoa > Arthropoda > Insecta > Lepidoptera > Geometridae > Opisthograptis > Opisthograptis luteolata. Next base: position 4,495,651 of record OV928041.1, on the reverse strand, counting down.
TTTTAATAGTTAACAAAAACTGTAAAACTTTTCATTTCCTTCCATACATTTTTTTTCAGCGCGCCTTACCGAAACTTGGGGGAACTAAAATTGGTACTTGGTACAGGTTATTTCAAATCGTTGCATTCAAATTCCAATACAGTTTTCCAGTTACTTTTTGAATTTAGGCAGTTTGAGTTGCCACTTTAACAAGCTGACGGTAGTAACCTTTGTTTACGAATACGTTTATAGTTTTCAGAACTTGTTCTAGGGGTACTGATTTTAAGTAATGATGTGGTCGTAGGTGGCGCCACGATATCTTGGTTTTTATTATATTATCTGTATTCATGTGACTTTTATAGTATTTTCTTGTTCTATAGAGCTAAAACACTTTTCAAAGTATCTCACAAACAAAATATCTTAATAACACTTTATACTAAACAGAATCCACTAACACCACTTCCTCAAAAGGCAGCTAGAACACAATGGACTCATCCCAAGGGCTCTTACACCCACATTTACATACATGTGAATATGATTCGCTTTCAAGCATTAAATTTAGTCTTTACCGGCCATTTCATAAACACTACCGATGTTTATGACGGTTACCATTAATGAGACACAAGGGTTTAGAGAACTCGCTGAGTGCTAAAGCCAACAGCGGAGCAGAATGGAATACTTTATATAATTATTGTCGGTTTCGAAATATGTAACAAGAGAACCCTAGAAATATATTCTGTGGCCGTAGTGAAGATATTAAAAAAAAAAGAAAGAGCCTCTGGTTTTTCGCTCTTGTTGGCGGGAAATAATTGCAGGGTGCAAGAAAATGTTAATTAGATAACAGGAAATAACTGGTTGTATGCGAAAGAGTATATTATTATTATATTAATAATGCGTATTTTATCAGAAACTATGCAGATCCAACAACACTTAGACATAGAATAAATCTATGCGCTTTTCCAATGCTCACATATTTGTTCAGTAGTGAGAATTGAACACGCCGCAGTCGGTTGTTCATCCATTGCGCCACATCGGTCGTCAACCAATAAGCATCTTTTTTTAGGCAAATGTCTCGCATAAAAGTCGACTACGCTACGCCCCTAGGGTTGCAAATGTTCATAGGCAGCGGTTACCATCAGGCGGACCGTCTGCGCGTTTCTGTGAAAATTACTAATTTTTCAAATAAACCTTTTTCATTTCACAGATGGTGCACTGTCTACTGTTCACCGTTCTAGAGCCTCTTCACTGCACAATGCAGCGTAGGTGGACAGCAGTTATCACATCGACAGTGAATCAGCTATTCTAAGTAATTAAAGATAAACAACATTTGATGCGCGCCCAGTTTGAAGGCTTGGAGGTCCCCGCTCGGCATTTGGAGTTCCGTAAGGTCTTAAAAACACACACACTAACAATGTGTTTCTTAACGTCAGTTATTACAGTGCATTGTACGGAATTGATGCAATTTTCATAAAAAAAGTTGGAACTAAAGACTAGAAAGGAATTTACTTTTGTTGCAGGTACCATGGGTTAAAAAAATCCCGCAAAAAACTCAGAAAACTACCAAGCAATCTAGTAGTACGAACGAAGCTGTTACCATACGAAGCTGTTTTACACTTCTGTCGACATTTCATAGATTTACACCTGTCACATTGACACCTGTCCCTTTGACACATGTCATTCTGACGTTTGCTATTTAGAATTTCCCAGCGTAACACTGGTGTTGCTAGTTTAAATTTCATCGTGAGTTGTACAAAACAGATACGAAAAAGAGATGTTCCGTCACTGGTAAAATTAATGAAAAAAAAAGGTAAAGGAGCTCGCCAATTTCAGTATGTAAATTGACCCGACGTCATTCTGTAAGGAACCTCCACCGCTCGGCTGACATTCTCACGCGAGTTCCGTTTTTATTTTAATAAACAAATTAAGTGCACGGGGTAAATTAACTCTTCTTCGTACAATGACGTGAAAGACGTCGGAGTGACGTACCCGCCCATTACGGACGGGTTCGGAGGTCAACGAACTCACGACGCCGATACACAAACTACCTGGTAATCATCGTAATCCTTTGTACAAATAATTGTTGAGTGTTTACGGGAAAATGAATTACAATTTTTAATCAGGCATCAGGCAAGCTACAGTATTATAAAAAGTACCTTTTAAAACTTGCCGGTTTCTGAAACATTAATGTTTCAACCAAAGGTTCATATTGACATATTGTTATAGGTTGTTAACGAGCAATAATTCTTATGTCGGAATATAACTATAAAAAACATGTAACAATTAGAATTCATAGTAACTTCATTCTCTTACTTAAATATTGCCATTATACTCATTAATCCATTTAATTATAATAATTATATCTGTGGCAGAGTGTCTACGATTGCACACATTTTATGTGAATGGCAACTTAATATTCCTTCTATCAATTTGGATGGGGTAGATTTTGGCGGGGAATAGTAGTGACAGTCGATTGTATTGAGAGTTTGGTAGGAAAATATTTGGGTGGCTGTTTAGAGTGATTCATCGAGATCTGTGTGTGGTGATATTTATTCTCCTCCTGGCTTGAATTACAAGGTTCATAGTTTTGGGCAGTGCAGCAAGTTTGATTTATCTCGAAGAAGGTTGTCAAAATAATACTCTTATTTCCAAGCATGTTTGAGAAAGATTCTTTAACTGTTTAAAGACCGGTTTCAATAACCTATCTATCCATGGTTTGTCCCACTAGAGATAGAATATTGTCCTAACCTCCTTAAAAGTAATGTCAAATTTATATCTTTCTTTCTATTTCTTCCATTTCTATTAGTAGGACAAACCGTGGATAGATAGGAGGTTATTGAAACGGGCCGTAAGTTGAAGATGCTATGGTACAGTCAACGACAAAAGTCGCTGAACAAAAACAAATTTTCCGATTCTTTTTATCATCATTTTGCTTGGTGGTAGGGTATTTTCTAGTACTCGCCTGGCTAGCTACCACCCTCATGTTAAGAATCTGTCGCCAAGCACCTATCGGTGTGTTCCGGCAGCCTCACTTGAGAGCCAGTTCCCAGTCCAGGTGTAGCGTGGCGCCATCCTCGACCACATCGTCACTTAACGTCAGGTGACTTGTGGTCAAACGCTACCCTGTAAATAGAAAAAAAAAATCATAAACACCAACTTTCGACCGAATCATCACTTAACATCATGTGTGTTGTACTATGGACAAACGCTACCTAATAAATTGTAAGGAAAAAACAAACATTACTGATCTAATACACATTTGGAAAATCGAGTATGATCAGCTACTTTTGTCGCTGACTGTACCAAGATTATCTCCCTTACTTTTTCATTGCATCTGAAACAAAGACAAATAAAATGAATAAGTAGGTAAATTGGTACAATTTTGGAGCACTTCCGAATAGTTTCCAATAACCGCTCTGCTTGCGCAGTAACAAATTAATTTCCGAAGAAATTTCATCCACTCGATCAAACACATTTCCTACCCCATGGCTCAAACCTCTAGGCGGCTATTCATAAACTATCTTCATTATAATTTCAGTCTAAAATCCCGGCCTCCCATTATACGGTCCCCAAAAACGTCATCGATATGAAATTTCAATCCACCCCGGTTATTCAATAAACCTATCGAATAACGATATTGAGACAGCCACGAGAAATACACATTAAATTTAGATTCCTGTCCTGTTTTCATTAAACACACACCCTCTAATGCTCTGGGAACAAAAACTTTTTGGAGAATATGACGCGTGTGAGTATAATTTTTTTTTGTTCATTATTCCATATTGTATTTGTAGATAGATAGTATGTTTCTAAAGGAATTCAATATTTTACAAGTAACAGCCACAGGTAAGTAAGAACAGTAGGTTGGCTAAGGCCGCTCGACGATTTAATTGCCTACTCTTGCGGTGATGCATAGGCGGCGCGTTCCGTACTGAGTGCATGGCCGCGGCCCCGTCCGCGGCCCCGTTCGTTTGTGATCGTGTGCGTAAAAAGTGCGTGCGTACACGGCACCGCTACTCTCGCAGACATTCAAACCGGCGGCGACCGATTCGTATGATGCTGAACTACTACTCTTTACTATGTAACAGCCCTCGATTTATCGAATATTTTACAATAGCACTGTGCATACTCCCTTTCTGTGAGAAGGCTAGAGTACCAGCAGTGGGAAATAATAGGCTGATGATGATAATGAATAAAATTCATCTTTTTAACCCTCGACGCAAAAGAGGGGTGTTATAAGTTTGACGTGTCTGTCTGTGGCACCGTAGCTCGCGAATGGATGAAGCGATCAATTTTGTTTTTTTTTTGTATGAAAGGTGAGTTACGGGCGAGTGTTTTTAGCTATGTTTGATGAAAAACAGTCCAAGATGTCAAGGGTTTTTTAAAATTTTAAATTTACACTTATTATAAGAAATTGCCTACATTTGGATTTAAAAATATAAATAGTGAACATTTATTAAAATTATTAATAGGCAAGCCTTTGACCCCAATCTCACCTGACGGTAAGTGACGACGAGGTAGATGATGGAGCATACTTGGCTAGAAGATACACTCTCGACTTGAAGGCTCCTAAATTATAAGTACTCATAGGAAAACAGAGACGCTGTGTCTTTCGCCGTTCGCATGGAAGCGAAATTGTCCAATTATGGTGATAGTTTATCCTATAAAAGTGTAAAAACTTTTATTAAAATCAGCTCTATTCCTCTCTGTTCTCGAACAACATGGCAGTTTAATAAAAGGGCGGGCGCCCGTATACCCGACGCAGATAAGATCATAGACGTAAACACGTATAAACCGTACCAAATAGTACCAATTGCCGATACCCTTTCATTTGACGTCCAACATGTCGGTTAACGTTACCCTTTGTGATGTCCTACACGTGATAGTAGTTTCCATAAAACGACCAAACTTTCCTATTCGATATAATGTAAAATTATTATGTACAAAGGTATTTTTTTGCTACTTACAGGGTAGCGTTTGACCACAAATCAATGTGGTCGACAGTAGCGTCACGCTACACCTGGATTGAGATTTAAGGTACAAGTACAATCCTACTAATATTATAAATGCGAAAGTTTGTGTGTGTGTGTGTGTATGTTTGTTACCACGTATCACCGTAACTACTAAACCGATTTTGATGAAATATGGAATGAAGATATCTCATACCCTGGATTAATACATAGGCTAGTCTTTTTTCTTTTTATCTCAGAAAAAGGTTCTTGCGGGATAACGGGAAGGCGCGGGTGAAACCGCGGGGCGGAACTATAGTTAATTAATAACATTACTACCCAACTATAGAGCTGCATACTAAAAAAATAAATATAAAGGCTATAAGGCATAGAGGCATAGGCTTGTCTCAGCATTCCCAACCATTTTGGATGAAGATCCGATAAAACATCGAAATATTTTGTACAGTTAAGGTTAATTTTACTGATCGAAGCGGTATTTTACCTTTATTCGGAAACAAAACACATATGCCTAGATGCGAATGTTACATTCAAAAGGATTTGCCTATTAGGTATTGTTAAAAATGAGTCTCTGCAACGCTTAATTATTTTTTACGATTTTTCTTATTCAATTGCTTTGGTTTGACGCGAAGATGAAATTATTGCAAAACAACCAAAAACGCGCTTTCTGGTTTGCTCGTAAATATAACCTCCAATGAAACGAACCTCGTCGTGGCTAATTCAAGGCTTGATTTTGACTGCGCTTTACATTTAGATCAGAAATATGTAGTACCATAAATTAAAGGGAATTTATAACCCTCTGTTTCACAACATACATGCTTTTCAATTGCCCAAAGCTAAAGCCCAAAAATTCACGTAAACCAACTTATCGGACAGCGAACCCCTTCTGTTCCTATTTGAAACCGCTCTAATGGAAACGAACAAGTTTAATTGAATCGGTCTCCGGAAGGGTGACAAGAATTCAAATTAAATGCAATTACGCAATGGTGGTTGGACAATGTTTGCAGCGATGCGAGATTTACCGATAAAATTGTTTAAGCGAAATGTTGGGAGAATGGGGTACCTACTACCGACGCGAAGTTTAGGATGCAATGTAATTTGAACTTAATGACATGTTCAAAAGGCTCGCGTATTTTTATGACGTATACGATGATGACGTATGATATACGTATGTTCAAGATGTCTAGATCTATTGTATTAAGTCCACTTTTCGTTAAAACTACCCAAAAATACGTACGGCTAACGACAAAAGTCATTGAACAATCAAAAATTTTCCGATTACTTTCATCATCCTAAACACGACCAACCTTTGACTGCATCATCACTTGACATCAGGTGCGTTGTGTTGTGGTCAAACGTTGCCTTGTAAGTTGTAAAAAAACAAACAAACATTAGGTACTAATCTAATAAAACACATTGGAAAATCGAGTATGGTCAGCTACTTTTGTCACTGACTGTACCTACTATATTTTATTTTATGTGTCTCTGCTGAAATAGAACCTCTCTAAATATTTTCATTAGACTCTATTTGTAAAATAACATGACTTACTTGAACAAAAAAAGCTGCTTACATAACTTTGCATAAAATAACTTTTTAAAATGCAAATAACGTCATGCCTCATTATAATAAAGCCTTTAGCATGCAACATTACATAGAGTCTTGCTGTCATTTTATGGAGTCTTCAGTTCATAACTCTGTTGTCATGTAGAGTCCACATAGTGTTGTTACTCGTTTCCGTAAAAGTTTTCGTTCAGTGCGAGACGAAGCCGAAACAGTGGATGGATTTAAAAGAAATCTTGGTAAAAAAAAACAAGCTTGAAATGCAATATTTATCGGGGTTGTTATTTTAAAAGTATTCTTTAATTTAATCAAAATGTGGTAAGTGGTACAAAAAAATACAATAAAAATATTGTAAAGTTTAGTAAACAGACATTGATTTTTATTGTTTGAAACTTACATACTTCGAATAGAGAAGATGAAAAGCCCTTTTCTAATGCTCTTTTCGCTATAACTAGCGCTTATTTTGAGGTAACCCTCAAATTAGGAATCTGTTGCAAAGCACCCTATGTTGTGTCCCGGCAGTTTGAGAGCTAGAGCGTGGCAGCACCTTCAATCACAAAGTCACTTAACATAAGTGACCAAAAAAATAAATAAATAAAAATTAAAACTTATTTGGCAAGGAACACTCATTTCACTCAAATCAGTTTGGCATTTTACTGTTTAAGTTTATTGAAATAGTTATTACAAAAAATAAAAAGAAATAGTATGCGTCAAGTCCCTTTACTAAGTTTTTTTACCGCTAATAAAAATTCGACTTCTATTTTGCCGAAGCCAAATTCGGCCCGAGGTGCGTTTTACAATCGAAAGCTACCGAAGCCAACACTTCAGTGTAAGTTATTGCATAACTAGAGTCCACGCAGTGTTGTCATGTAGTGTCTTATTATCAAAACCACTTATTATCACGAGCCGGCGCGGACACCATGCTGAGACTACAATCAATTTATAGCGTCATAGAGACAAATTGCATATGTCCGTATTAACTATTACTAAACTATGATAAAGAAATGATGACTCTCTGTTTATATCACTACACTGGTAGAAAAGAACATGTCTTTTAAGAATTGGGTATCATAACGTGTTGACGTGTTGTGTGACGGTTTTATTTTAAGTGGGTAGCTGAACACTTTGCATTACTATTTAATTTGCTAGAATTGTTAACTGTTTGTTTTTATTGTTGCTAGTAGTTTGTCAATAGCTATAAATGTCGATGCTACCTGTGACCAAAAGAATCTATGTCTAAGTCTACCTCTGAATTGGGAACTGGCTCTCAAGTGAGTCTGCTGGACCACACAGCTCTTCATCTCCTTAAGTTCAAATTCAATGAAATTGCTTTACGTTTTATGAGATTCTTATTTATTAAGGTAAGCTCACTCACAGAGATAGTTAAAGTCAAATTTGAGCTCAGATTTTGAGTTAAATGAAAACGGTCTCTTTATGAGCTTTAAAAGAATCCATTTGAGTAATGTTCGTGAAATTGGGTTTTATCTTTCCCAAGTTAATGCGACATTTAAAGCTTACTTTAGAAGATCCCTTCGGTGACGTCACTCAGCCGCATTGTCGGCCCACACCTCCCATCATGGCGCATTGCACATCACTGTCTTACTGACATGACATGACCGGTCAGATGTCGATTACGTCAGTGAATGACGTGGACTAGGGATGTGTCACTGAGAAATATACGTCAGGGTTGACGATGATGGAGTAGGGAAGTTAATTTTACTATCAGAATTTACTTAGACTGTAGCGTATACAGAAACTCAATGTATATATTTATAATCTAGCACTAAATATTGTACAAAGAGGAACTCATGCTAGATAGCATTTTCTACCAGTCATCTTGGAGAAAAATGGTGACGGTGCAATAACATTGATTTACGAAGAACACTAAAACATGTCAACCAAATCTAAGCACTGTGGAAAGACTTGTGGAGGGCTCTGTCCACATTATGTAAGTATATTGAGTTATAGTAACTTTCCAAAGAAACAAAACTAATGGAAAGAAAGGACAGTAGGTAGGAAAAATAGACCGGCCGAATTGAGAACCTTCTCCTTTCGTCGGTAAAAAATATTAACCTACTGTCACTGAACTTTGCAAGCACTCACTTTCATAAAAAATCACTACAAAAACTCTAACCTCTTCATCTACGAGTATAAGTAAATCAAAGAACAAATATGTTCAATAGATACTCCGGGCTCGTTAAAAATGCCATACACCCACGCTCATTACTCGCAATTTAATAAACTCATCAAATTGTTATCTCGATGGCAATAATGGTTATTTGCATATGAATGAACGCCTTCGCTTTGAGCAAATAAAGAATTCGCCTCGCCTTTTCAACCAGCTGTTACTGTCGACCAAACTTTAAGAGGGCCTGCACATTGACCCGGGGTTGATCAAGTCAAAAGAGGCAAGTGTGATACACCTTCGACCATATCGTCGCTTTCCATCGGGTAAGATTTAATAGCGACGATGGCACAGTGGTAGTGACGTCGGCTTGCGATCCGTAGGACGTGGGTTCGAATCCTACTAAGAGCTTAAGCTTTCGGTGAAGGAAAACATCGTGATGAAACCATAGCTTGGTGGTAGGGTATTGTTTAGTACTCGTTTGGCTAGCTACCACCCTCATGTTAAGAATCTGTCGCCAAGCACCTATCGGCATGTTCCGGCAGCCTCACTTGAGAGCCAGTTCCCAGTCCAGGTGTTGCGTGGCGCCACCTTCGACCACATCGTCACTTAACATCAGGTGACTTGTGGTCAAACGCTACCCTGTAAGTAGTAAAAAAAAGAGATTGTGGTCAAACTCTAGCCTAATCAGTTGAAAAAAAAGAAAATTAAATCATGTGCGGGGAGAAGGGTGGGATGATATCGCGATTTAATTTAGGACGGGATTAGAAATAATGTAAGATTGCCAGAGTCAAAGGGTCTTTAACAATATTCCATTTTTCATACTCAATTTCCAATGTTTTTTTTTTACATTTACCTTTAGGCGAGTGATTAGGAACATCACAATAGATCGTCATTTATTTTGTGTGTCTAATAAAATATGCATGAAACATTGCATGTTTCGTGTGTGATCTCTTTTACAATCGAAACACCAATTTCGAGCCTGCAGCTACCCAAGTCATCGTCAATGTAATTTTAAATCTAAACTAATTCCGTATAGAGTTTAAATTTGATTGGTTTAGTTACACTGCAGTCCGGAGAAGTGCGATATGTTTATTTTGCAAAATCCAATTTTCTGCTGACATCTCATCTGTCAAAAGTTAATATGGGGTGTTACAAACTGTCTAAGCTCGAAAGTCGAGACGAATGCGAGACGAAAGGCAATAATTTAATAAACGGTGGTAAAATATAATTTGAGTTCTGCGGAAAGACATTTTTCTTTACATCGTATAGTAATAGAAACACATCTATTGTGACTCCTTTTATTCAAATCCGCTAATGGAAAGCGACGATGTGGTCGAAGGTGTTCTAAGCTTGTTTGCTTGTCTAGTAAATACATATTCACTCTTTACTTGAACACCCCCTGGTTGTATTTTTTAGGAAATACTGACTATGGTAATGTGAGGATATAATTTAAATATTAATAATAGGTATAAAAATTAAAGGTTTTTTTGTTTGATTATTATCACGCATAAGAAAATTCTGGGTTTGTAACCTGCGCACGACCGTAAAGGCATCCAAAAAAAAGAAAATAACAATAAAATATGGCGAAACAAACCCATGCCGGGCACCGCTAATATTGTCACTAAAATAGTACTTTTAGCTTTATCATCCGATCGTAGATCTTAGTAATATACTATTAAATATATGTAATTATAAAAAAAATTCGCATCTCTCAATATCTTCAAAGACTATTCCAATCCTATTCATCCTACTGCTTTAAATCTGGTTCCTTGGGAATTCAGACTGGAACGTATTAATACATTGTAGTGGCAATCTCATCCGTCATGCGATATATCTATTTTGCGAAGTTTCGAACAATACATTCTTACTTAGAATTAGATATCTTCGCTTCTCATTTGGTGCTTCGGTGCTGGCTTCGGTTATGCTGAAGATGCATCACTGGAATACCTCGCGATGTCAGTTTAGCTCGCTATCTTAATGTCAACTCTATGTAAAACAAATCTATACAAATAGCACGCAAGCACATGCCGAATGGTACTTCATTGCCATACATCGTATCGATGGGTTCTTAGTCTCTTATCCTTACTGAAGAACGGGCGGACCTGCGGTGTACAGCTAGTCAGTGACAAATTTAGAAACTACCATAGGGAAATGTAGTATTACAGAACAGAACAGAGTACCTATATATTTATTTGCAATAACAATACAAATGGTCATAATTCAAATTATAGTAGTAGTGTATCATAAAGACGTAAGTTTTATTTACCTACTGTTATGTTACTGGTGTCAAATATGGACGTTATCTTGATACAACGTCATTTGAATAGACCGATAGCTTTTTGACTTTTGGCCTTTTAAAGTGATCATGTTGTATCCCACTAAAGAAATATTTCTTGATTTTTAAGTGTAAAATAATTCTTTAACGCAAAGATGTCAAGATTGCCGATTCACAGTGGTCGATTTTGCATCATTCGTCTTCCAGATCACACCTAAGTATAAAGTATGCTATACTAAAGACATCATCCATCAACTGGTGTCGGGTTGAGCCCTGAACATGAAGCTCGAGGCAATACGCTGATAATGTTCCCTCCTGCCATGACATTACCATTATCTCTTAATGCTGGACCACCGGTAACAGCATAGAAGCTGACATAAATGATACGCCTACACCACAATGTCATTGTGTGCAAATAAATATCGAAGGTAGGTTATGAATAAGCAACTTTATATATAAAGACAGAAATTAAAGATAAGGATGAAAGAGGCACACCAAAATTGTACAGGAGAATGTACCGAAAGAGATATTAGGACGAGTAAGAATATGTAGAGTCGAGGAGCTTTGAAAATAAAAGCTGTGTGAAACATTCTCCAACACATTTTTAAAATCTCCCCTACCCCTCGAACCTAATTACCCAATTTATAAGTAGCATGTAGAATACAAACAGCCATACCTCTCAAAAACACAAAGAAAGCTAGTCTCCCCCGCGAGATAAAGACGTTATTATCATTAAGAACGTACCACGGGCGCCTCAAAACGCGTTCTGCCTCATAAACCGCTGCAAATATACACAAGAAATACCCACAAACCAACGTTCGGAACTCAAACGAGTAATTACAGTGCTTATCCAATTTGGCAGGGCAGAAAAACGCGACCCCCCTTGTACAGGAAATTTGTTTTAAATTTCGACAACAATGGGGAGATCGCGAGTCGGATAATTGTACGAGTACCGTCCGTGACGACGGCATAAACGGTATAAATCCTACAGCAATAAACGGGTAATAACAGCCTGCTCAGGTCGGGCAACGCGCTGAATGGGACCCGGAATCTCCTGAATCTCCAATTGGAAATCGCATATTTTACGCCACTTACACGCGAAACGGTGCACACGTAAATGAAGACGAATGCGTGCGAAGTAAGCTACATAAAATACCGACGCGACAGCCCCAATACAAAACTTCGATCAACTATAAAGGGAGAAGTGTCGTAAACATGACGACGTGAGGCTGATGATGTAAAAAGTTTTACCATGCCAATAAATCACGCAGATTATAAATCCGATTTATAGCCTATAGGTGAACTTCCATAAATCATAAACGATATAAGGGTTGTTCGGTCTCTGCACGACCATTAAGATACCACAATCTTTACAGACGCCGATTATCTAGAAATGTTAAGATAAAAAGTTTTAATTAGCTGTGAATTAAAACAGCCGCTATAAAACTAAAAGGCTTCAATCAAAACAAATCAACAGTTATAATGACGGTCATTAATCATTATAAAAAATATATCTATGGCCACTGCAAATAAAAACTTATACCTACAATACCGTCTTTGGTTACATTATGGCTATCACTTGCTATTAAAGCAGTTGCAAATCAACATCAAATCAAACGTGGCATCGATAAATTGCCAAATTATTTAAATCTTGTGTGGTCCGGTCAAATTTGTTTGATAATACACGCATTTCCATGACTGTTATGTGAAAGTCAATATGCATTGGTAATTTCTTTTATTCAAAAAAATCAAAATCAAAATCAAAAATATGTTTATTCAATAGGATACATTGTGATCACTTTAAAACGTCAACTTAAAACTAGCTACGCCTGTTCCAACCTCCTTACGCCGGCAAAAGAACAGGCAAGAAACGCCCGGCAGGTAATTTTTTTGGCGCGATCACATTGACAATTTTATTCTTATTACTAATTGATTGAATTGGAGCAAGTTCACTAAAATCCCAAGCTTTTTTTTTTGTCATCTAATAGTCCGATATTTTTTATTTAGCTTTACTAATAAGAAGATTTCTCTTGTTTGGTTGTACACATTGGGATATGGGAACATGAATATTAACGAGTTGCGGGATCACAACCAAAGCAGACCAGACCCCACAAGCAGCACCCGTTCACGAGTTGACGCATATTATTGAAGATAACATGTTATCTATTTTGATTTTACATTCTACTAACTATAAACTATTTTAATACGGATGTTAAGCTTACTTACAATGTGTATCGCGAAAGTTTCGCGCTTTTACTCTGTTTACTCCGAAGTAGTTCATGTTCATGTGCCTTTTAAGGACACACTAGATCTCTAGACATTCCTTCGTCATCCTCTGAAGTAAGTTCACGTGTTACCGTACGTGACTACGCACTGATTCGCCTTGAGACGTACGAAACAGCAAACTTGTATCTCACAGGCTTGGCTCTTAATGGAAAGCTTAATTAACGTCTAAACTTTGTTCCAAATCGTTGGCTCGAGACCACTAGTCTTCATTATTACGTTTTGTATCGTATAAATAAATTATCCGTGACGCTTCATGTGATCGTGTCTCGTATGACATTAATAACTGGTAGTACAATGCATATAATAACAATTGGGACAGGAAGCCTGTAAACCGATTATGCTGATCGGTCGTCACTCAGAATAACATGTTCACAATCGATTGCAATAGATTTATGAATAAGATATCGCTCTGATTTCTATCGAGCGGTACTCGAATCATGTGAATTGACATTCTTGAGATCTAGCGAGTGCTATGATAAGTGCCGCGAACAAAAAAACTACTTAATTTGATTTAACCACTGGGAATTAGCTGCTAGTGAATGAAGGCACGACGAGTTTCTTGGAATGTTAAATGCAAAACTAAAAGAAGATATTGTCGATTTACAGATGGTTAGCGCAGAATTAGTTCACAGACTACACAAACAAAGCATACCTTTAGATTGATCGCTGGAAATTGCTCGCCAGAATAAACCTATCGTTTCTGAATTAGATTATGGTACACTGATTTATCGGTTCAAGTTCAAATAACATAAACGCTTGACTTATCGCGAATACCACCTAAAGCACCACTTACTTAAGGTCAGGAGATCCGTCAATCTGCCAACAATTTTCAATAACAAAATAAGACTGAAACGGAGCTGAGATAAATTGCTGTTCTTGGCACGGCCAAGAGATGGCAGAATGGAGATAAGCAAAGAGACGGCAACAATAACCGATGCACTTCCTTTGACAATACCTTGGGCAATTTATATGCTAGTGATCGCAACGATACGCATCGGCGAATCTATCAATAACCCATGAAAGTGATAAGGAAACTATCAAATTGAAACGTCAACGGTGTATAATCAAGAATACACAATTTATTATTTACGGTGGGAAGGTGTTCAATGGTGTAGATAATGACAGTTGTAAAGAAACGGGCGCATCAACTCACGCACACATATGTGTGTGTTATATAGTATAGTAGCCGGCTGGACTGAACAGCAATTAAAATAGACAAAGCTTAATACTTTTTGAAATGTGTGATATTTAGTTATAATTATTTATTACAAAAGTTTCATGTTGCCTTGCCGTGCACGCACATTTTTCAGTTGCAACCAGTTGGGTTGCAAAGCCTATTTGAATACTATTGAGGCAATCACCTTTCTTTCGACCAGTAGAGCTGTTAATGCTCAATTTATAACATCAAAAAATCGCAGTAAACAGATTAAAATATTGACAGATAACTTCTTCTGTCTGCTAAATAACACTGAGAAAAAAGGGACTTTGGTTGAATCTCATCAGATTTCACACTATTGCGTCCTTTCGTACCATTTACCAACGATCGTATCTTACGTTTCTCTATTTCCAGTATTCCCTAGTGATTGGCGAGTAACCCTACCTTCAACTCTAAGCTTCGATTGAGGCATGAATTTTTACTATTTAGTTCTCATGTTTCAAAAATCGTGCAAGCAAACGTATCTACTGACTACATTGTAATTGGTACGAGATAGCAAAGTGGTCAGTAATAATTATGATGTCGCTGCGCGTCTAGACCTCGCTGGTGGTCCGTATAGTGGCTCCAGGCAGGATTTTCCTCTCAGCCGGGAAGATATCTTGATGCTTTGAAGGGATTTTACATAGAAGCAATCTTCCTAGTAAACTGGAAATTAGTTATTCAACCGTGTGCCTTGAACCGGTTCGGCTAGAGCTATTATTTTAAATTAATTAGATTGGCTTAATAATGACGCAACGTTTAAGCTGATTCAAAAGGATAAAACATTTTAATGTTGATTGGACCCAAACTAAGCGGATTGTATTTTTTAAGAAATCTTTGTCGTTGTTTAATTCAAGGTCACAGCTGTTTAACGTATTTATGTTACCTCACAACACAACTAACTTGTATCCTTAAAACTATAAGCTGGTATTAGTTTATATTAGATTGATTAATATTCATTAAATATCAGAGCTTTTTTCGCAGCCAGTAAGTATTGGCGTTATTTCCAAAGCACTGGTAGAGTCAAAAATCTTTTTTGTTGTATCTACGAGTAAATCTGCTTTGTTTTTAACAAACAGAGAAAAACAACCGGTCTTCTGATGTTAACTGCTGATGTGTGTCTAAGTTGGGGCTACGCTACATCTCTGGATTGGGGACTGGCTCTCAAGTGAGACTGCCGGAACACGCCAATAGATGCATAGCGACAGATTCCTTACTTTAGGGGGTTGTTAAAAGCCCTACCTTAAATCCAAAACGAAGAAATGCGCTGAAGAGCCACGGTCACTGACATAACTCTCAGAGTTTGCAATTTGAAGTGTCAGCAGGCCACATCGCTCGACGGACCAATAACCGATGAGGAAGAAAGGTTCTCGAGTGGCGACCACGAACTGGAAGACCCTCCGTAGGTAGGCCCCCTGCTAGGCGGACCGACGATATTGTAAGAGTCGCAGGGAGACGCTGGCTGCAAATGGCTTATAGCCGTTCATGGTGTCGTTTAAAGGGGGAGGCCTATGTTCAGCAGTGGACTTCATGCGGCTGATGATGATGAAATGCCCTACCAGCAGACTATGGCAGGCTATTCCTAGTTTTGAGTGGTTTTCGCAAACAGTTATCGTGTAAATATCTAATAGTATCTCCATATTCATTTTACGGATGCCGACCAAGGGTAAGGCGAGGCGTAGCGCAGTTTGTCTTTGCTACAACACAAACAGCAAACTCCAACACACACGTACCAACGGAATAGCAAATCACACTCTATTTGTATATCAAGCGTATTTGAAGCAGGTTCGTTTGTAAACAGAATGTTAACTGTGAATGACAGTGGAATGCCGCTAAACATATTAACCTTATTTCTGTTACGATGTGTGAGGGAAGACTCGGGTATAACAACTATAGTAACTATTGGAGTCATTCATAACACGCGACTCGAGTGTGAGCAAATAAAAAGTTGACTTAACGGAATCGAAGAAATCACTGTCATAACGTATGCAGGTCGCGTACGTTATGACAGTGAGACTTATTAGTCAGAAAGTCAGAATCAAAGCAGGATTTTGAATACGATTGGAAAATATTCTGCGCCCTACATCAGTTGAGTAAGGACTCTAGAGTAGATACATATGACCTGAGATGGTACAGGAATCCCTTTGCAGCGGCTTCGTGATACAGTGAGTGAGTGTATGAGTGGTGTTACTGATATCCAAAAGCGACGTTAACCAATTTCAAAAAGGCGGTGCATTTAGTTATCTGTTTAGTGTTCACATATTGTGTAGGTAAGGTACCAAATACATATCAATAGCAGACAATGGCAATATAAATACCTATACCTACCTATGTTAACAGAGAAAGTTATTTGCATCTATTCTATAACTGGTTGCGTCCCGCGGTTTCAACCGCGTCTTCCTGTTATCACGCAGGAACCTTTTCCAGGATAAAAAGCCTAAGTGTTAATCCAGAGTATAAGCTATCTACATTCCAAAGTTACAGTGATACGTGGTAACAAACATTCACACACACACACACATAAACTTTCGCTTTTATAATATTAGTAGGATTTTTGTTTTGTTTACAATTTACATACTCTTTTAATTTTTTAGTTACACTCTGAGAGAATAAAGTTTCTGTTCCTTTCAATTTTAATTCTTGATCCACTGCGAATATCGTGTTATTAATGCCATGAGATATTTATGTTATAGATATAATCGTAACTTTAACAAAAGTTGATTATTAATAGTCATAGCATTTTTATATAACGAACCCAACATTCAAATAAACCAGCAAACCGTACGAAATTAAATCATTTTTCCGTGCATGAATCTACATAATTGAAAATATGACTCGTTATTTCTCGATGTACTACCAAGATAAAAATAAGAACTACTGGCATACGCATTACAGCCAGCTTTTATTATCGAGTGTGGGCACAAGGCAAAAAAGGAAGCCATCACTACTCCACCATACGTACCTCCGACTGACTCACTGGACGACTAAAAAATCACATTTTATTCAAGAAATAAACGTTAACATCGGGTTTATGTTAAAATTCGTAGTGTAATGGAAACAATGCATTATGCATCGACTCCGTCTGACACAATGACATATGGAGTAACTTTTGTTTTGACGTTAGGGACGGGAATGTAAAAATATCAAACGCATATCAAGTTGAATAATGTTTCCATAGTTTTTCTCGTGACGCTGCAAATACTTTTTAAAGGTCCGTAGTACGATTTTTGCCATCCTTTTAGCGAGATAAAGAAGCCAATGTACGAGTTTAAGTGGACGCTGCGTTTGCGCATAATTGGGAGCCCTTTTTGCGCACGAGTCGAATGCGAAATGATCCCGATATTAATTCTGTTTTTTGTAAATCTCTCAGCGAACTTCATACTATTTTGTATTACAAAGCCCATAAGAAAGACACGTTGCCATTCTGTTTTCTTCAAATTGGTAATCGAAAAACACAAAGGGGCACCGAAGTATGTTAAGAAGTTATCAACAAACGAGTTTTGTGTATATTTTAAACATCCGAGTTAAATGTTTGGTGATGTTGAATTTCGTCAATAAATGACATTGTAGAAACAAAAAGCTGCATAAAGCTTTTTATTTTACAAAAGGTTTGAACATTTTTGTATCAATATTGTCTCCGTAATCGCTTATGACGCCATTTCCGACGCCCCATAAACCTGATCGTTTCGTCTCTTAAACCTATTCATGGCGTAATTTGAGTTTGGAGCGTTTCACGTTTCTGCTAGCGTCGCTAACGGTTTGGACTATCAAGTTGGGTATTCAAAGCTCATCGATTTCAAAAAGAGATGTCAATGAAACTGAATTTGCCGGATTTATCTCTAGTGGGTTAAGCTTAAGCTAACTAATATCCGGCCAAATTATCTTAACCTATACAATTATTATATTTCTATATTTCTGATTATATTTCTATCATATTTCTTGAAACAGTGTTTTATAGGCGCTTTTCATTAAATATCTACTGAAAATAAAATTTGACCTGTATTACGTGGATATAAAATAGGTTACTTATACATATACATGTATGTATTTGCTTTTTGAAAATGTGATCTTAAATCTTTGTGATTATATTTATTGCTCTATACCTATAGCGACTCAATTGCTCATTTTATATTTTTTTAAACCCATACCATGTTAACATTATAAAGTTATTGTAATGTCATACATGACATTGATATACCTACTCATTGTTTATTAAATATTTTAAAGATACTGCACAATTAATGTAACTAATATTATCCATAATGGTGTGGATGATTTAATAATCATTTATTTAAATAATCGAATTTATCCACAGGTCGCGCCCAGTCTACCATCAAAGCGCATTTCACAACAAGACAACCGGCCGGACAGTGGAAAGTGGCCGAATAACAGCCACATCTCTAACATGCCTATCACATTGGACATCCGAAGCTCATCGATGTTCTTAGATGTTGAGGCATAAAAACAATATGTGAGATCGGTAAGGGGCGTTCCACGTGGGCCGCGCGTCGGTGGACATTGTCTACAGATCACGCTGATATTAAGCCCAAACACCGGCCGGAGATGTTATCATAATTATAATGTTCCTCTATTGGTATTTACACAGGCGTACTCATACGGTATCGTAAACGTGATCTCAGTTTCGAAATTCCAGAGATGGATCTACGTGAAAGTTGACTAAATATGTCATAATATTAGGAGGAAACAATTAGAAGATAGTCGGTGGTGTTTATTGCTGTATTAAATTCTATGTTAACTTAGAAACTACGTTAGTTTTTAATAAGTTACACGAAGATAGCTCCAGTTTTGTACGGTACTCAGTAATCCTCTGTCTATAAAATATATAAAAATTAATCTCTATTTGCCTTGGACATCGCATCATGCGTTAAATAGAACAATTTCGCTAATTCTTCTTTTTTGTGTTCGTTGAAGTCCAAGGAAGGTGCCTAAGAAAAGAAAAATTTTAAAGTTGCCACCAGTAAATATTTTAATTTGGATAAAACGGAAAGTGCTTTTTTTCTATAGGCTTTTTGTAGGTTACATTTTATTGCAATAAACTGCTGTACATGCGGGTGAAATCGCGGGCCGTAGCTAGATCAAAAAGAAAATTACAAAAAAAACAATTTTGTTTGCCTCTTGCTAGTTAGAATCCGTGCAAAGACAAAAACAAAGAAAAGTCGGGTAGGTTCTTCAACTTTTTAATGTCAAACAGAAGTGAACAAATGAACGTAGATAACCTTCGTTTGGCTCCGTCTTAAACAATAATTAACTAGCTCACCTCAAAAACATTTCTTCGACCTTTAGTCCAGTGTAAAGCTAGGAAGAAACAAGCTCTGCGTTATTTAAATTCGCACAAGCACCTAGCGTCGGCCACAGAAGTTCAGTGCTAATTAAGACTTGCACGACAACACTATCGTCGCGTCCGTCGGTGACATGAGTCCGGCGCTATTCAGAGCAGTGTTGCCAGTCGAAGAAATTCAAAACTGTTTTTGGTATATTTTCCTTTTATATCGGCAATCGTCATATTATTCCTTTCTTCCAACCCATCTCCGTTATAGAACAAAATAACTATGTTACAAATATTACCTTTGACCAAATATTTTCATAGCTAATAAAAATTCTCAAGCATACATGTTTAGAACAATGTAGGTATATACTGTTTTAAAATACCATGGTCAACAACATTAGAAAAAAAATGTACATGGTAATTATCCAGTTTCAAAACCTAATTCTAATGTAGGCATATATGTAGGTATGGTGCTAGTAAAAAATATTTGGTACATTTTAGTTCATTAGACAAATGTTTGTTACTTAGTTGAAAAAAAAGCATGCAAGTATTTCTTCCGCACCCACTTCTACCTGCCTACTTAAACGTCTTGTAATATTATATTTATATTTCACTGTTTTTTTATATTCCTACTCAGTTTTAAAATTCTACTAAAAAGTAGAAACAACTCTAATGTCCAATAATATAGACATAAATTATTATTTTTTCTAGTGACGATATTTTGTCCACATGGTAGCCCTAAGTTGAGATCACATCGCTGTCCATGCTTGGGGAAAGCAAATGAGTTCTATTAGTCCTGTACAAAGAGAACCTGCCAATAGCCAGTACTGCTTGCCCAGTAGGTCCGCAAGTCCGCACATCTAATATTTACGAATGAAATACAACCTTATAACGCAGTGTGTTAAGAATCCATTTTGTTCAGAGGTAGCTACGGATTTTCTTTTGTTTTTTTAACGAATGTCAAATGGCATTTCGACTTTAACATAAATAATAATAATAATAATGCATAAAACAGGAAAGTTCTAGAACATTCCCATTAGAATTGTAAACGCACCACACGACCAAAATAATCTGTTAACTCCCTTTGTTACCAAGACGCTAATAAATGTACTTGGACCTACACATCCCTTTGAGTTCTGTACATTTACGGCCTCGGTCAGTCACTTTAGTCTGAATCCGAGCCAAACCATGAAATATGACGACGGTACATAGGTACTCGTATATCAAAATATGTCCGCATTCAACACTTTATGAGCTATCAAACTTTATGCGAATCAACCCAGCACTAATATTGTATCCATCTACTAGAATAGCCAGTATAATGTGGAATGGAATTTGTAATGTTAGTTCGATAAACGTAGGTATACACTTACTTTTTTTACACCTTTACATTTTTAGCCTTTATGCTAGGACTAGCGACCCTGGGCGATGCCCTCGTGGGATTATTTCTCCAAACAAACATTTGACCCCTTGGCGAATAATTTAAAAAAACCTAATAAGGTTCTGTTTATCCGGGAATAAAAGTCTCAGGCAATTTTCACATATCAGAGTATGTATATACTAACGACGTAAAGTACAGTATGGCTGCAAAATTTACGCCATTTTTATTTTTTTGTTATATCGTTGTAATCATTTGTCTCACCTCTAACCGTAGGTATGCACTATGCTTAGAGCTAATAAGATAGAAATAACAGCGTCTTATAAGAAGAACATATCAGATGAATCATGCCATCATAAATTATGTCATAAATATAATCGATACGATTGGCTTACATGCTTTGCTTAATTTAAAATCTAGATTTAACATAACTCAAGGATACCTAGATCATAAACAAGATTAATCCTTTAAAAGTGTCAACGCCATTTTATTGACGTGGTGCGTAATAAACTTGCTATAAAATGAGAGCGTATTGAGGATTAACCAATTTAACGTTGCGTCCTAAGGTTATTTTAGTATTTTTTTTAAAGATTTACATAATGTATATATTGCTACTATAAGTCATTGACTTAATTGTACAGCAAATAAAATTTTATATCGCATCAGAAATAAAACTTAATTCATCAGAGAATAGATAAAGTGGAGTAGTCCAACATAGTGGTCGAACAGCTACCGCCGTTAGTACATAAAAACTAACAGCCACATTAACATTGAAGTGCAAAAACCACTAACGTTTACCTAATCGACCATAAAACACGCTAACCCGCCGCATGCAAATTGCAAAATAACCCAAATCCGTCCATTTGATCTATTAAATTAAAATATTAAAGGGTTTCTGTTCGCGGCCAAAGTTCAAGTAGCCATTAAATCTCTTCACTAACCTAATAACGAATTCAGTAATTTGGCCATACGTCTTGTTATGGTCGTTTCACAAGATTAAAACCCTGGCCACCCTTCATAAATCTTGCCCCCACAGTTAATATATTATGCAGGAGCGAGTAAAAACGAATCCAGACCCCTTGGAATTGTCAATGCTTGAAGGTGGAAAGCCCGCTCGCTTGCCAGTTTCACCACATATGTTTGACTTTAGTACTCCACTTCGAATGACCAATACAACGATGGGTCGTTACCTCGAAAACTGAATGCCGCGAAGGTTTACCAGCTCGTCGGGTCCTTGCCTCGACTTTCAAGGCAGGACCCCATCAATGTAACGGGCCTCGATGACTCATCACACCGATGGGTCGTTACCTCGAAAGACCATAGCCTCGAAGGTCTATAGGTACATCGAGATCGTCCGGTCTTTGCCTCGACTTTTGGGGTAAGAACCCATTGATGACACTAAGACTTGTAGTCAAATGCAACCCTGCAAGTAAAAAAAGACGTGTCGAGGTGTTGACCATCGAGGCAGCGCTATTCGAAGTGGAGTACGAAACCCATTTGTTGCTATTTCCAGCAGTCTCGTAGTAAACTTCAAATAAAGCGGAGTCTATGCATATTATAGTGACATCATACGGACAGGATGGTGTTTTATTGACCCCAAGGGGTACATTTATGGCGTCGCTTTTATTGGGAGATGTGCCAATAGTAAAACCCGATGTGGTCATTGCCGATGCGCAGAGTTGCAAATTCTTGCGTAAAGTCGGCTTCTGAAATCGATATGCAATAAAATCGCTTTGATATACAACTCGAAATATGGCATTTATAAATTTTGTTTTGAAATTAAATGTCGGACGCCGTAAACAGCTGGACAGTAAACTGTTTTAGTATTGTTTTCTGAACAGATTGGTAAAACTATCTAGCTAGTTAAGGCCCTGGTCTCAGTGGCCTTACTCCGCAGGTGACAGAGGGGGCCTCAGGGGCCTCATGCCGATCTGGCAGTAAAAAAAACCATTAGTAAATCGCTAAACATATTCAAGGCAGTATTCCTCTGGATATTGTAGTTATTTGGGTCTAGAGAAAAAAGGTCGTAACCTAAAAAATATATTTGGGAACATAGTTTTCAATTTTCTCGAACCCCAAAAATGGTTAATCCTGTAGATATTTAGCAAATTTTGACGCTGAACGTACCAATAAAGAATTAATTCTATCTACCTACAGAAGGCAATATTTACAATTAAAATACTTAACACATTTTTTTTCTTTAAGCCCTTTTTAAAATCATAAACTTCAGCTTTTTTTCGATTAGGTGCATACGGTCACAATCAATCACATGTTTGATTTATTATATACATCATTTATTTCTATTTCTCTTTTTTTTTTGCCTTTTCTTTATTATTATTATTGGTTTAGCTTACATATTTTAAGTATGTGTGTATGTATATTTATAACTTAATATGTATTACGTATTTATTTTTATTTTGTGTATTTTATGTAAGTAATTATGTAAGTAGGTATATCTAGTATGTATGCTTCTTTTATTATATTTTATTTAATTTATGCTGTATACCACCGTCCATATAGTAGTTTCATACTATTCCTCTGCTTTTGGGTTGTCTGGAAGAGATCGCTCTGAGCGATAAGACCGCCCTTTGTGACACTTACCATTAAGTTCTTTGTCTCAAATTAATTTCTCTGTATTGTGGTGTACCAATAAAGAGTTAATCTATCTATCTATCTATCTACGGTTATAAAGAAAAATTGTTTTAGTTACCCAATATTCCACTTGATCTTGTATTCACCGCCTTAAACTCCTGTTTGTACGGTCCAGATCTAGTATCTAAAGATCGGTGAGTGTTACGATTACGATAGTCGTAATATTTCATCATGAAGTATGAAATGTAGCTTTTGAGTAAGGCGGTGAGCACACAATAAAATTCAATCATGTTCGCGGGCGGTACGGTTTCTGTCCTACAATAATGTTTTATGATGACATTGCTCCCACGCTGCACCACTACCGACTGAGAATCAACTAGTGTGCATTCCACTTTAAAATGGATAGATTTGTGCAAGGCTTTAGGTTACCAAAAGGATTTATTTTTTACTAGCTGCTCCCTGCAGTTTCACCCGCATGAGCTACAGATTATCGCGACAAAAAGTAGCCTATGTCTTTTTTCAGACTCCAGACTATTTCTGTACCAAATTTTATTTAAATCGGTTGATTAGTTTAGGCGTGAAAGACAGACAGAGTAGGGATATTTGGTTGTTTCGTACTTAGTTTTCAATTTCTTTGTATTGTGTTTATAAGGTTTTATTTACTACTTACAGGGTAAAGTTTGACCACGAGTCAGCTGATGTTAAGTGACGATGTAGTCGAAGTTGAAATTAGCTCTCAAGTGGGGTTGCTGGAAAACACCGATAGTTGCTTGGCGACAGATTCACCCGGAGTGATGCAGATGTCCACAGGTGACCACTTATGTAATATATCACCTTGTTTGTAATTATATCAGTCATTATAATCAAAGTAATGAACCAATACACACTATTGAATAAAATCAACTGAATAATAATAATGCCCGCACAATCACATACATAGCCTCTGACCCCTAACTATTTCCCTGTATCTAGGGTATCAGAAACTACGAGGATCGGGGATCCACAACAACCAGACACAGAACAAATACTTGCGCTTTTTTTCTCAAAGCACAAATATTTGTCCTGTAGCGGGAATCGAACCCGCGACCTCACGCTTCACAGTCGGCAATCCGCCCATTGCGCCACATCGGTCGTCAATGTTCTTCATAATTATTTTATGTTACAGTAAAATAACAAAACAGGTTTTAACAAGAAGTTTGGTAATAGCAGGTGTAAGTCTATAGTGTTTTCCCCTATTACAATAATTGTATATTAATCAGATCTTATTAAAACCAAATATTCCCATCTAATTATCCTAATCTAATTAAACATAAGTAATTATAAAGCAGGTGGGGTCATACACCTGTACAAATCAGAACCCTCACATGGTCATTGTCTATAATCACATTTAACTTGTATTTTTCAAAACTAATTAGAAATGTACATGATTATAATCGGAAGGGTACGCTTCAACTTGCTTGTCTTTGTTTAGCCTTAGGGAGGTACAATTTTCTTATCTATATGTATTAATGGATGAGTGTGTTATGTTCCTTATAGACTCCAAAATAGCTGGTCCGTTTTTGATGAAATTTCCTAAAGCTTTGCGTTGTTTGTCACAGTCAGTCAGGACAGCTTCTTTTATATTAGTAGGTGGAATATTAACATTATGATTACTTAATATCAGAGCTGTTTGGCAAATATTGGTGTCGATTCCGTTTTGCGTTCTCTAAAACTAAACTAAGTTTGACAGGTCTGATAGTATTGCTGTCTTTTTCTAACCACTGAAGTAAAACAAGGACAGCATTACTTTTAGACCTGTCAAACTTAGTTTAGTTTTAGAGAATGCAAAATCGAATCGACACCATAATTTCATATTTACGATTCCTCATAACATAATATTTTTGTTTAACAAAAACTTTCTCGATTTTATATGTGCGTATAGTCCACACAACCCATAACTTTATCTGCTTCATCAATCAGTCATCCCTTAATGAAATTCTCGTTAACTCAAGGGTGAACATTGATGGTCACGATAGCACACAAAAGGGTTAAAGTCGTATTTGGTCTTTTATTTGTTCTTATTGTTTGTTGGCGGAAACGAGTAACGTATGACAGAAAGGGTTTAAACTTATAAAAACCCTACAGAAAAGTGTCAGGGTCGTTGATTTACACGAAGAAAATAAAACGGAACTGAACCCTTAATGTGACGTAATTAATCAGCTATATCTTTGGATACTACTAGACAAACAATGTGGCTTATGCGGTTCCTAAAATACGCTGAGATATTCATCGTAATGCGTATTAGGTTCCGCGTAAAATGCAATGATTATGTGATCGATATAATCAGTTCTGTCTTTACCGCAGGGGCCCAGGGCCCCGGTCTGATATGCCGAAATGTTTTGACCACCGGACCTATGTCTCATTGACTTTGCACTTCAACTCATAATCACTCCGGCTAGATTTAGGGTTGCTCGGCAGAAGTTTCTTTCAACTCATCAACAATTGCCGCCGACTTCAAACTTGCTAAATTTTGAATACAATTCAAGGTGAACTAATAATTAGTGTACATTTGAGTACCCTAGTGCTTACGACATGGCGTGGCCTATGACGGCGCTAGACACAATCACTACGCGAAGCAATAATAAAGCTACTTCTCTAAAATAAGGTTTTAAACAAGATAAACAATTAAACACATATCAACGAACAAAGACGCTTGTAACCGTATTAACAACCTAAACTTCATGATAAAAATCTAGAGCAGTTTGTTTATCACTAATATTCCCACCGTACAGTACACCACCCCAAATGATGAATGAACCGAGTCGATCGTTATCTAGTACCGCCACAATACATGCAGATGCAGTAAGGAATCTGGCATCTGCTTACAAGCTACTTTCTTGACTTTCTTTTGGGCACAAAAGACGAGAATGTTGCTAAAATTACTTGCTTTGCTCCATACTGATTCCATTTTTGCGTAACAATATCAAACATTTATGAGTCATGGATGAAGCTTGATTGCATACTGTCACGATTTTGCTTAAGACAATAACTGACATCAAAATAGTTTTGATACCAAATCTATTCCTTGAATTCTTGAGACAATGAATCCTCTTTGACTGATCAGACTTATATTTGCCCAGTGCTCGCTTGAAGCGTTGAAAACGCACCTTTTGGCATACTTGTCTGTTACTACAGTCACCTAATAAACTTATTATGAACCAATAAAGAACAATGATGCGTGCCTATAGTGATATTCGACTACAATGCGCTTCTTTCAATATCTCTTCAGACGCGCGCGCGGCTACCTACAAATGTGTGCTCGCCAGGGCGGATGTACATATTTGTTGCTTCGCACCAAAAGTGCGGAGTGCGTCAGGCTTCGCTAAGGGTGCGAGATTCCTTACTGCACGTTTTACTATTTGGTGCCGTGTCGGTTGCTTCATCTACTTCATTGTTAATACACTATTGTCATATTATATTTATAATAGATTCGTATCTCGTGTCATGTGAGCGTTCTATCGCGTTTCGGTTCGCTTACTAATAGAATAAATCCACTTTCTAATACATGGACGATTTGTAAGTACGTGAAGAGATGGTAGCGGGGCTATCTACGGGGCAGGAAAATTAATCAAAACAGTATATTTCAATTTAATTATACTATCAGGCTTTGAATTATCTGTTTTTATTAAATACGTTTCACCTAATAATTCATCATCACTGATAAGAAATAAAAAAGCATGCATTCTATTTTCTATCTAGTATTCTTCTGCAATGGTGTGGATTCCTTTGTGCATTTTCATAAACTAAACTAAGTTTGACATGTCTAAAAGTATTTCTGGCGACTTGTCGGGTATGTCCACAAAACACAGTTTCTCAGATTTACAACATTTATAACGTACATAAAGTTCTGGTCAATTTTACATCGGTTAATTTAATAGTATCTATGATTGCTGGTCGTAATATCAATTCGGTACGAGATGAGTAATTACAAAGAGTCAGTGGTCTTGACAAATTCGTTGTGAAATATGTACCGTGGAAATTAGATTGGACGTGGCGCGAGTATTAAACGCGGAGTTAGGAAATAAAGAAAGTGACTACGGCATTGCAATCCAAAAGTCACTTTTATGTGACGATTCACACTATTTCTGTGACAAGAGGAGTCAGTCTCTCGCCTTGAGGTAAGAATCATGTTTGCGCATTACAGTTCAGTACTACCCAGAATTTTAACTTCAACAGTTCAGCAGGATTTCCCTGCACGGTAATGCACTGCGCTTAGCAGCTTCAGATATCTTATGATCTTTAAAGGTTTCATAATTATTAACATTTACTCTTCTGACTGATAATACCAATAATGGAAATTAAGGTTTTTTTAAGACAATGAACATTAAAAATCCATCTGAATATATTAGGGACCAAGCACCTATCGGTATGCTCTGACAGCCTCATTAAGAGCTAGCCCCGAGTCCAGACTAGCGTGGCGCTACACATTCAACCACACATCTTATACCTTGTTCTCAAGCTTGTAACTCTCGTAATATGTAAGAATAAAAAATTTAAACATATGGATAGCTTCCTTTGAATCACTTTGTTAGATTGTGAAGTTGTATTTAATCGCTGCAACTTGTGCGTGTAACTAGCGCCAATTACACGCACGGCCTGCAACTGTCTTTGAAATTTAATTGCATAATATGATAAGGTGAGACCTCGCACATCTGCATTATAGTACGAGTATAATATTAGCTTGTATTGTTTGTGCAGCTGCTACAGCTACATTACTATCTCTACAAACTGTACCATAAATTGTCTGTCCTTTTAAAATCTTCTGCCCTTGAATCCTGAATCCTGATAGAACTCAAAACAAGTTCCCAAATGTTTACTTCTAGAGTCATATTTTTAAAAGGTTTAGTTTGTTGCAGGTGCATACGGGGAACTACTGATACGATTTTGATAATTTTTTCACTGTTAAAAGCTACACAATTCAATTGTAATGCCAGTTCCTAATCCAAGTGAAACGTAGCGCCACCTTCGAAAACACCGTCACCAACATCAGCTGACTTGTGGTCAACAACTTCCCTGTAAGAAATGTATAGTAAACTAGCTGCGCCACGCGGTTTCCCGTCATGTCTAATTTTTGGGATACAAAGTAATTTATGTGTTAATCCAGGGTAGAAGCTATCCGTATTCCAAATTTCATGCAAGTCCGTTCAGCCATTTCAGCGTGAAAGAGTAATAAACATACACACTCGCTCACTCACAAACTTTCATCTAAGATATTAGTGTGACTAGTTGTGCCCCGCGGTTTCACCCACGTATTCCCGTTATCCCGGGAACCTATTTCTGAGATAAAGAGTAGCCTATATCTTAATCCAGGGTATAAGCTATCTCCATTCCAAATTTCACTCAAATCCGTAGTTTTTGCGTGAAAGAATAACAAATATCCATCCATCCATCCATACTCACAAACTTTCACGTTTATAGTATTAGTAAGATTAGTGTGAAGATAAAACTGCCTCCTCAAAACTTTCCTACACCCAGAACACCATACATTCCAGCCACGGAAGCGGGGCGTCCAAATCTAAGATCACGCGTCTCCGATGTAAATACAATGCCGCACACACGAACAGTTTGATTGCCGGGTATTACACACGTGTGTGGGTTTGAGCTTAATTCTATGATACCCCCCCTGTTGTCAAAGGTTAGGAAGCTAAATTATGCGTTTACAATGTAGTGAGAATGAGAATAGGACAATATGTTAGCCCTGGAGTGGTCTTAATAAACTGATCTGCCTGTTTTTTTTTTACCTTTTACAGGGTGGCTCCATGGATAGTCTGGTTGTCAAAGCCTGTCAAGGCTTGCTGATGAAAGGGCGAGGCGTGACGTCAGCGAATCCGAGCCAACTAATGGAAAACACATCTCCACAAAGTGTGGATGCCGTTCTCGTATTGGTATGTATAATTGTATAGTCACCAACAAAAATGTTCATAAAACCCTACTGACACGATTGATATCGTCTGTCACCAGACGTCTAAGGCCATGTTTGTAAGTATTTACGCGATAGCGTTTGACCACAAGTCACCTGATCATAAGTGGTCATGTGGTTGAAGGCGGCACCACGCTACACCTGGATTGGGAACTGGTTCTCAAATGGGACTGCCGGAACACACCGATAGATGCTTGGCGACGGATTCTTATTCTTATTTTATATTCACTAGCTATCAGCTGATCCAATGATGGCAGAGCTGAGCTGATGGCAGTAGGATCTTAGTTTTAATCGCCCTTTTACCACTACTATGCGAATATATAAAACGGTTGCATCTTTACTAGGTCTTCTTGCTCTGTGTAGTCTAAACCTAACCATATTTTGTCGTAGCCATCTTTTAAAAAAGGAGCCTTCAAGATGAAATACCACTCGATCTAACTGTGGAATAAACATAACTCCGCCTTTTCCACAGTCTTTAACGTTTTAAAGGGCAATTAGACTTATGAAATCTGTAATAAATAACTGATTGCCCAAAATTGTTGTCAAGTAAACGCTCCAATTTGGCGACGAACAATTGATTCGAATTGCCTCTACTAACGGCTAATGGATGTGATTGTTTTTAAGTGCCTCACGATTTTTGAACTAATTCACAAACTACTTCTTGGTGTCCTAAATTGAAACACTCACTGTCTGATAACTTACAAAAGGGTTAAATTAGGTTAAATAAGGGAAGGTTTTTTTTTACGAAATAGTATATTTTTATGAACATTTTGGCTACTACGTACATACATAGGTAGATACAGGTTCCATATTATTAATGTAATAATGTCTGAAGTTGGAAGGTTGATCTTTTCAGATTTACGCCATCTGTGTTTTGCATGTGTGATGCCTCCTAATGACACTTACCATGAAGTTTTATTACTATTCTAGGTTTAAAGTTCTCTGCATTTTGATCGAGTGGAAAGGAAAAAAGAGTGAATCTATTGTAAAAAACTAAAACATGCATTAAAGCCAAAAATGTTGCATCAAATTGTAAAATTTCCATACGATTAGAAAAAGGAAAAAATGATACCTTGGTTGAAGGGGGGCGCTACCAGTAAAATAAGTCAGATAAAAACTTTTAATAACGAATAAAGAAGGCAAATAGAAAACGAGGGTATACGGAAACTATTTATTCATAACAACCCAAGCCTCCTGTGATCTGATAGGCAATTTCACCCAACTTATTGTTATCTACTACAATTGGAATTTAAAGAGGACATTACATCTGTGAAAAGTGTCACTAGCGACCGCTCCGTGGTCACCACCTGCTGCGATTGTATCCCTTGGAAATAATGGGATGGTCTCGAGACATAGATTATGAATCCCACCGGACGCTTTTTAGGTGCACGAGTTGTGCTATTTCACTGGAAGGAAATAATGAGCGTAAGTGAAGTAAGCGAGTGAAGGTAAATCAGTGGTTTGTCGTCCAAACCAGAATAAGCTGATAACATTTTGTAATTGACTAGGCTACGCTCGGCATGCCATGCAATTCCATTTTCTTATCATGTTTTTATGCTCTTTTGTTAGGACCTTCGCGGGCATGCTCATCACCAAAGTTTCACCGCAATTTGATTAAAAGTTTAGGAACGCGTGTTTAACGAATTTAATAGTACAAATGCGAAATTAAATCTCTCTTTCCCTCTTTCTGTGGGTTACCTTCAACGCATAAACCACTGAATAGATCTTGTTGAAAGGTAAGAAGATAGTTTGATTCCAGAAAAGGGACATAGGACAGGTAGGTACTTTTTAATGATAAACTTATTTCTAATTGCGCTTGTTTGCGGTATATAAGCAGGAACAACTTTAGTTGGTTGGTCTACGTAAGCTAAACCAATCGTCAAGCTTACTCGCTTAGACGACCGATGTGGCGCAATGGGCGGATAGCCGACTGTGAAGCGTAAGGTCACGGGTTCGATTCCCGCTACAGGACAAATATTTGTGCATTGAAAAATAAATAAAAAGCGCAAGTATTTGTTCTGTGTCTGCGTGTTGTGGATCCCCGATCCTCGTAGTTTCTGATACCCTAGATACAGGGAAACCTAGTTAGGTGTCAGAGCCTATGTATGATTGTGCGGGCATTATCATTATTTATCATTATCACTCTAGGCGCATTACATTAGGTATTTTTACTACGAACAGTGCGAACTGTTACATATCGTAGCGTAGCGTAATCACTTCTATTCTAAGGCGTAAGCGCTCATAGCGTAGCTAGTCTAATAATTCGCAACAGAGCAATGGTGGATTGTTGATTGGATAGGTGACGGTTAGTGACATTTTCAATTAACCTTCCGTAACGCGGAGGACACAATAAGCTCAGTATCTCGAATTTGGACTATCATCGGTGGGCTTCGGAACTTAGAAGAAATGTTCTGTATTGCAGTTGTGACTGAGTATAGTGTCAAGGAATACTTGACCACGAGTTGAAGCGTAGACGTACGGTATTATTTAATGAAATGGTGTTTATTCATGTAACTTAGAGAACAGAATTATTTTATCCAAAGGTTTAGTTGGTATATAAATTATGAGTTATTTCGAGGCCACTAGACGCGTTCACTTGTAATAATTCTTCCGCCATAATGTCTATTACATATTTTTTTATTTGTTGTAGCGCTCGGAGCCAATGCAAATCAAATTAAGCAATACCCATGGCCATCACTTAAGAAGGGTGACGATCTCGTATATATCAGACGTAGAGTCTATAGTCGGTGGCTTCCGCGCGGTCTGAAAACTCCATCACTTGGCCACTTATACGAAAGAAGAACGAAAAACACCTTTCCATTTAAAATTTACTTTTTCTCTTGAACATCCACAGGACGTTATTAATTGTTATTTTATTTCGTGTCCAATCGCGAGACCATGTTCACTGAAACCGGTCGTAATAATTTTCGTCGGTCAGGAACGATTTTGGTAAATTTGTTTGCATGTACCAAGTTTTGTTTGAGCATTTACGTCGATGGAATTATGAATGCGATCTTAAATAACAGTGATTGCGTGTCCGGACGGACGAGTATCGAGCGATTGGTATGTGGGCCCGTGTTTAAACAGTTTTAAAGTACATTGTTTATGTACCACAAGCTCGTGATTGGTATTTATATGGCATTTATTGGCAGTTATTGGGGAGAGCAATTGGCGGACCAATTTGGCTGTATCTATATGAGTTGGAAAGCTCGTTAATCCATTTTAAGTCCAGTTAACTCTCATTAGCCATTTAATGTCTTAGGAAGAATTTTAGATCATTTTTTGAACATTTTAACTGTAACAAAAGGAATAAATGAGACATACAGTAAGAAGATTTGAGATAGGTAACTTATTTCAGATATTCAATCTGCGATAGACTGATATAAACTCGTGATGCTGATGATGATGATGAGAAGTTTTCTCGTTTTTAAAAGAAAATTAACAAAATAGCGACGACCACAACACATACCCTTGTAAAGGATTTAGAAATGTAAATCATGCGTTGTACTTAACCGTCAATGTATATGATATAGGTGACATTACGTTCTTTCAATGATGTGATCATTTGGAAAATAATCTCTAAATTCGTTTTCAAATGCCACATCGGTAGCAGCTCCATTGATTCATGGTATAAAATGATGCATTGTGTTTGTTGTCCCACGCATCTTTACACTAATCAGATATAGTGGAAGAATTAGCCATCCATCATGTGACGATAATGATATTTGACGGGCTCTTACGATTCTATACTGGATAAATTCGTAAATACCGATGGGCGATGGTATATAAAAATAACGTGTAAATATCAAACCGAGATACAGAAAATGCTAACGTATTGTAGTATAATGAACTAATTATATCCATTACTTGGCTCTTTTGTAAGGATCAAAACTAAGATGAACAAGTATTGCATATCCCTTACTTATTATAAATGCGAAAGTAACTCTGTCTGTCTGTCTGTTACTCTTTCACGCCTAAACTACTGAACCGATTTAAATGAAACTTGGTACGGAGATAGTTTGAATCCTGAGGAAGGACATAGGATACTTTTTATCGCGATAAACTGTAGCCCACGCGGGTGAAACCGCGGGGTACAGCTAGTTATGTATAGCAATGAATTGAATTAACTGAGTTTTGGCCTCCGATAATAAAAGACTCCACTACGGTCTGTCCTGCGCCACCTAATACTGCCAGTGAATTGCTTACAAATTATTATCTGTACCATTTACAATCTACATAATTATTATGATCTACTAGCTATGCCCCCAGTTTCACCTGCGTCTTCCAGTTATTCCGCAGGAACCTTTTACCGGGATAAAAATTAGCCTAACTGTTATTCCAGGGTATAACTTACCCATCTCCATTCCAAATTTCAGTCAAATCAGTTTTGTAGTTTTTGTGTGAAAGAGTAACAAACATCCATACATACATACATCTTTACAAACTTTCACATTTATAATATTGATTGTTTAATCTAAATATATATAACACTGACTCACATAGTGATCTATCAAAGCACAGCCCAAACCACTGAACGGATCGGGCTGAAGTTTGGCATGCAGGTAGATGTTATGACGTAGGCATCCGCTAAGAAAAGATTTTGAATAATTCTACCCCCAAGGGGATAAAATAGGGGATGAAAGTTTGTGAATTTTAAACCGATCGGGCTGAGACTTTGCATGCATAAAGCTGTAGCCCACGTGGGTGAAACCGTGGCGACGGGCTACTTTATAATATAAGTCAGACCTTGAAATTATCTATATGTATTAAATTAATAATCTCAAACATTTAAACCACATTAAATCCAATGACACCCGTCACGCTTCAAACTTCCAGCTACCGATGTCGCCTTACGATAATGTCGTCTAAAATGATGGGTTAATTCGATAGGCTAGGCTTCTATGAGCTTTGTGATACTACCGAACGAATTCGAACTGACGGACGACATTTTGGGTAATGGGTAAATGACAGATGCAGCTTCGATAGAGAAACGCATGAAGGTTGATGACAGGATTTCTTGCTAGATTGTAGATTGGTACAGGCTTAATGTGGCCCTTAAATTTTTAAAGAATTGATACAGAGAGACAATAATGGAAAAAAGCGAGAGAAAAACTAGTTGAGGTAGTTACCGCTTTCAAGTTAGAATTTGTCGCCAAGCATCTATTAGTGTGTTCTGAAAGCCTCTCTTGAGAGCCAGTTCCCAGTCTAGAACACACTAATAATAGATGCTTGGCGACAGATTCTTAGTTGAGAGCGGTACCTTCAATCAAATCTTCGCACGTGCGATTTGTGGTCAACCTCTACACGAAGAAAATAAAATTCAGTAACCTGATTTTATTTTGTAAAGTGTATGTTGTTTTTTGCCACAAATAAATATATTGTCTATTGTCTATTGATTTACTGAAATCGAAACTTCTGAACATTTTCGTGGAAACGAACGTTTGTTAATGAACATTCATAGCAAATGTTCGCTCAGCAATGTAGCTGAAAACGCACCTTATACGGTTCTGCTACAATCATAAAAATTACCACGCAGTAATCACCACTAACTGCTCACCAATTGCTCGGTGCAATGCAGTTTTATTGACAGCAATAAAAATTTCTCTCATTAAAACATAAAAATTTAGCTTTACCAGTTTTACATACAGGTGGTAGGCAGTAGGTACTTACTATCAGTTTTGAAAATGTTAAATCTGAAAGTGTTGAGTGAAAAAAATAATTGTAAGACTGTTAACGTTGTTTTTAAAACCCTTTGTTAACTTCTCTTGTAACTAACTAACATTGTAATCAAATCTTAGAACTCAATGTTCACCTACTTCTATTATTTTGTTTTTCAATAAGAATTACGCGCTAAATCTACAACGGGGCATTATATGAAATGTGTAGCTTTTATATGTAATGATATAAACAGGCGATCACGACACACACACGTGCGGTTATTTAATTTAAAAAAATATGCCAACTGTCCCTGGAAATGCCAGATCGGTGTGAGGATCATCATTGGTAGCGATTACGTGACATATTTGTATGAAATTACAGACTCAAATCTGTGCTTTAGTTGAGATTACTACTTCAGCTTCATTCAATGAATAAGTTTATTTGGTTTTTTTTTTTTTTATTAGCAATAGGCAAGCATTTGACCCCAGTCTCACCTGATGGTAAGTGATGACGAGATCGATGATGGAGCATGCTTGCCTAGAAGATACCTATTCACTCTTGACTTGAAGGCTCCCAAATTATACTTATCGGGAAACAAGGACGCCGGTAAGGTGTTCCACTCCTGCGCCGTTCGCATTATAAATGTGGAAGCGAAACGTTTTGTGCGGATTGGGGGAATTTCAACCATGTACGGATGACGTGTTTCCGTGCGTCTTGTTGTCCGATGGTGGAATGGGGATGGTGGGATGAGGTTATGAAGTTCCATCGCACACTCTCCGAAATGTAGTCTATAAAAGACAGATAGGCTGGCAACATTACGGCGGTGTTCAAGGCTCTGTAGCCTTATATTTGATATAAATATAACAAAAATATATACTACATAATTATAACAATGAATTAAAATGAATGTCAATCTAGAATACCGGCCTTAGTCACATTCAGGGTGAGGCTACTAACCGAAAAGTTAATAACATATCATTGAAATCTTACGAACAAAGACACATCAATACCCGACGTGAACTTCAGACCATTCCTTTTGAAAACAGTGGTGCAGCCCAGTCCTATACAGATATTGATTGTAAACGGTATGAAAATTGACACTAAATCCTGCCAAGACAAATATCTTGTCGATTTAACTGCACCGGCAGGGGGCTTAACAATAATTGAGCTTCCCGTCCGCACATATTTTATTGCGAAGGAATTACTCAAGGATTTATAGCACTTTTTATCATTATCACTGGCCGTCAAATGTGATTAATATAGCCATTACATTCTGTTAAAAATATTAATATATCAACTTTTTCTCGATAAAGATTTGTGGTAGTGCGAAATAATTACTTAGCAAGAGTAATAATTAATTAGGTCAGATGTGCATATTGTGGTGGTGACCTAATATACTTTTTTTTGTTAAGGCGATTAGTGCACGATTTTGTATTTGCCAGTGTCAAGTATTACAAATGTTTCTAACTCAAAGAGTTGAATCAAGTATTAATGATGATGATGATGATGATGAGATGATGGGAACCAGCAACAAGCCGGGTCAAAGATGTGATGTGTTTAAGTAAAGTAGTGGCACTTTACTTAAACATTACCTACACGGACTTTTTTGGAGCAACTAGAAAAGTCACTTTCACAACTTTATTTCAATTTCCCACACTCGTACACATTAACGAACACATAATGGTTAATAATCCACCAATATTACACATTATCACTCGAAGAAACACAAGTTTTGGAAATAAAAACAAAATCTTCATGTTGATAGTTCAATTGCCGCCAAAGATGTCCACAACCGCCTTGATTGTAAATCTCTTTATTTGTGCTCTGTGGTGACGATTATCTTTTGACGTTGACAGTGACATTACTGCAATTTTTACAGTGACAGATATAGGGCAGAGTTGATTTTTGAATCACTTGGTAACACCACAGCGTCCATCCAAATAAAAAGTTAAGGAGTTGTCGTTGAACTGCACAAAACTTGAAAGGGAAGGAATAGTTCATTTCTGAGCTGGCAGATCCTTCATGACCTGCACCAACGACCTTATAAATGTTTGGTCCCCTTTACCGTAAAATCTTAAAGAATTAACAGCTCAAGTTCAGTTTACTTTTTCACTTTCGCTCATAAATCACTAAACAAATTATTCCTAACATTCTACACAACATTCATCAAAACAACCTCTTAAAATTCAATTAGGTTCGACGCTTCAATCAACGGTATTTGTTCTGTTTTCATTAGAAATACTAAAAAATTCTGCACAAATATAAAATAGACAATTTTTTTTCCATGATACTTGTACATCATCATTAATTGCATAATCATCGCAAACAAAGTCATTTGCGACTTTTGTTCCTGTTTTTTACTCACTTCTATCTTTATTACAAAGAAAATAAAGACTTCTATATCGTTGTTTTTTTTTTCTTTTCATTTTAATTTAGAAAGCTATTTCTACTATTCTACTATTATATTTCAATCATTCAATTTCAATTTAACAAAATGGCATTTACTCAAAATACTTCCTTTTATTGTATAGCAATCTGTACCAAATTATCTAAAATCGTGCGATTATAATCTAAGAACAGGTTTTTGTAAATTGGTAGCTTCTAGATCAGCTTGTTTTATTTATTTTCCATATCTATCAGATTGTCTTTTGCCATCAATTTTAATTGGTGCCAAAGTTTTCTAAGTTTCTAAGCAATAAAAACTGATGCCGTATCAGACTGTATGAGTCCGGCATAATAGTTACGAGCTAAACACTTGAGCGAATCATATCAAAGAAGATTGTGATTGATACCCGTATTTAGTTAACGGTAAACCACATGGTGAAATTGAAAACACTTAATGCACGCCCGTAGGTAAGTGGCACCATAAAATTGATGATTCAAATTATACACTTGATAATAATATAATGTATTTTGCGACCGATATCATCTCTAATGTAATTTGGAAAAATGGCCATAAGAATACACTATGAGATGAAACACTTAAGATACAAAAAGTAGATGCAGTGTAATGTAAAATAATAAGGTCTTCTTAACCGGAAGCTTTGATAAAGGTTGGAATGTGTTTTATGCTTTAAAGTCGTATTATTTTTTTCTAAATTAGTTTTTAGCTGAACAGAATCATATTATTATACTTTTCTTTTTCACATTTAAATTAAAGATTCATAAAACAAGCAAGTAACAAGAAAAGAATAGGAAAAGTTAAAAGGTGTTGATTAGAAACAAATTTCTTAGGAATAAAACCTTAACCAAATAATTCCAAAGAGTTTCTAAGAAATTGTGAGCGAATACAATTAATTTAACATTCCGCTTAGAAAAAATCAATCAAGATGTAGTCTTTTTTTATTGGCGCGTGAGAATAATACACATCAAGCCTCGAGACCAAGAAAAGAATTCAATATATTTTTAATTCTTGACACACAGCCTTTGTTATTTCCTTTCTTTTTTTACAAAACTCGTAGGAAGTTATTTTTGCGCTGAATCTAATAATAAAAAGTTCTGCGAACTAATCTGGTGTCAATGGCAAATCTCATTTAACACGGTCACATAATCTTACATCATTGCCGCTGGACTTTTTGCTAACCAAATCAATGATTACAATCTATTTTATTATCTATCTATTTCTTTGTCTTTGGAACATTATTTTGTTATAACAAGTATGTTTGCAGGTGAATATTACACTTCATATTTTTTTATTAGTAGAGTAACTACAACGCTATTTTTGTTTATATAATTTTTGATATTTCACTCCTATGATATTTTTGCGATATCGCAGGGTTTTGATAGATGCAATGACTAATGGCCGTTCATTGTATTGTTCGAAAAGGGAGACCTATGTTCTTCCTCTGGCTGATGATGATGTTTTTTCATATGTATTTAATTTGTCAAGATCCCACTAACACTTTGACATGAGAATCTCATCTAAAGTAGTTGATAGATTTTATTCGTTGGCTATCTAAAGTCCAGTTCAGTGATTGCTTATTCTAAAACCGGTTTATTTACATTAAATCAACGCTGTAGCAGCGATAACAGTACTGCAATTAAATCGCAAGACCGAACGGTAGCTGTCTACCCCTAGATTGAAAGTTACATGCGGGCTACGTACATCCTATTTCTATTTAGGCTAAGAGCGATCCTTTGAAAAGTTAGAAAACACTATCAACGTTTTTTAGTTATCAA
The DNA here is from genome assembly GCA_931315375.2 of Opisthograptis luteolata. NCBI lineage: Eukaryota > Metazoa > Arthropoda > Insecta > Lepidoptera > Geometridae > Opisthograptis > Opisthograptis luteolata. The sequence continues at coordinate 4,456,210 of OV928041.1, read as the reverse complement.
AATGGTTAATCTTTGTAAAAGTGGTCTTAATTTTGAATTTACTTTGTACTAATTACACAAAGTAATAACGTAGACGACTTGATCGCCAATTAAAAAGTAGTCCATGTCCTTCCTTCCTCAGAGTTAGTTCAAAAATCCCAAGGGGAAACTCATTTTAGATTTTCTTCTACATGTTTTCAAATTTTTGGGCAGTTTTTCAAATTTTTATTCTTTTAATATTTGGAAAATTGCTCGTTGCATTTAAATAAAAATTTGCCAAATCGGTCGAGCCCTTCTCAGGCTTATCAATAAATACTTAAATACCATTTGATTTTTATTTATATCGACGGACGACGGATAGATTGTTTTACAGTAAAAAAACTTAGACCTTACTTTGTGTCTGCTGCTCTTATCTTTATTAGAATTTGTTGTATGATCTTAAAAAAAACCCGTTATCTTTGATCAAATCAGTTGAATCTATTACGTAGCCGGCTCTTAGCTTATCTATTAAGTTATTTGCTTTACCATCAGCAAACCTGTTCGAGCCTACTCACATTAAGCGTTGTAAAACCATTGGCCGTACATTAATGATTTAGTTGTAAGAGCTTCATAAGGGAACGATAATACTTCGCTGATAGTATTAAGAAGTAAATCTTAATGTTACCAACAGAACGTTACCGACAAACATTGGTCTCTAAAGTCTCCCAACAATGTTTTAGTTCTTATAATTAAAAGGCAGTTTTCAATGAGCTGTGGATTTCGAAAATTCTCTACGAGCATTTTATAAACAGCACAAATGAGATAGTGAAATGGAAAACTGATAAAGCAAAGTATCAAATACCTGATTTATATGAAAGGTATAACTAAATAAGTACGATCAAGTGAACCATTTATTTCCATCATCGGACATCTAGACAAACGGTGAAGCGCCATCGTTAAATGGTCCGCCGCATTCCACCTGTACGCAAGAAGCATTTTGCTTCCATCATGCGTACTGCTTAGGAGTAGAACTTCTTGCCAGAGGCTGTATCTCCCGATCGCTGTAATTTGGGTCTCTTCAAGACTAGAGTAAACCACCACTAAGCATGTATGCCTTCAAACACATATATAATTTAATTAAACAAAAAGAGTTTCCAATGGCAAAACACTACAGTTTCTCATATTTTGAATGTATTGACAAATAATCAGAATAAGGTAATTTATTATGTAAAAAATGGTATTTTGCTTATTTTAAATGGCTTTTTGACTTATTTAAACGTATCAGAACTATATAAAAAGACAATTAACAGCTAAACATATAACATCATTGAGTTACAACATTAATAATGTTGGCATTAATTTGCCTCATTAGTGTAAAGTTGCACAAAAACTCGTCGTCTCATGTTTCAAATAAATATGTTTATCATTTTATTATGTTTCATTGGTTTATGCCGCTTCAATCGTTTTTGCTTGTATCAAACTACAGTGCCACAAACTTATCTGATCCAGTGACGGTGTCGCTGTCATCGAGTTTACTCCTTTAACTTCCCTTTAACTTAGATCTTTATATAATGATCGTTAGTTTCAATTTTAGCCACTAGGTCAGATAAGTTTGTGTTAGTTTGTAACTTTCTATCAAAGGTCACTACCCCAGGATTCAAACTGCCTCCATACCAAATTTCGTCATCACCTCTTCAGCGGTGGTCGAAGGAGGCTATTTATGCTGCCATGCTCATAGCTATGATCTTTGACTACTTTTTCCCACTCTCAAATTAAGAAGCGTAACCCGGTAGACATCGTTTCCCTCGGGATTCCATCTCGTCTCGTCACAGTTCACTTGTCCTTCCTACAATTAAATTGGTCTCAATGCTCGTAGCCAATCGACTCGCCACGGAAATGACTGACACGGCCAGTTGAGTCATCGCCGTGCCTAAAATTATATAAGGGACTAGATAAGTCTTAGTAATAGGTGCATGCAGAAGATTCAGAGTGGCTGTTATATCGAAACTTTTATCTTTGAGGATAACTAATACATAATACTTATACGTATCTGTTGTAAGATTTAGGTTAACATCTTTTTTTTTTTATTTATATAGGCAGCAGTTGAAAAATTAGCTGCCAAAACACATTGATAAATTCATGTTAGGCAAGCACTAGGAAATGTTCTGCCACAAAGCTACTATGGTCCAACAGGATGATTTTTCTCGTATCTCATTACAGGATTTGAGCCCGATGGCCAGTTACCAAGTTATCATTGCTTAAATATTATATTGTTGTCAACGATTACACGTTATTTTTAAATTCTAGGCTTAACATTGTTTTAAAATAAGAGGTGGTCATATACTACAGACCGTCCGTTAGAAGCTTAATCGTACAGACACCCATACGCAGTAATTCTCAAAGGGCTAAACAGGCAGGTGCTTTAAAACACGTACATTGCAGAATCGCTTTATGGCGGACACCGGATAAATCGGCACTAAGTTAAACCTCACCGCGAAGGATTCATCGAATAATTGTACTGCCAATAGCTCTACGCTTTATTTTTCCGCCACGGCGTGAAGTAGCCAAAGGCATTTTAATCTGACAACAGAACACATAACAGCACTTTATTTTGCCCTAATGCGAGCACCCTGCTGTAAGAATTCTCGTCTCTTGTACTCTGTTTTTCTCAAGAGAATATCTGTGAACAGAATCGCCGATGAGCCAGATAAGGCGAGCGTTTCTTTAAATATGCAAAGTGCAAAGTTTCTGGTACCCTTTCGACAGGATGCTGAATAATTTTACACGGTCTTAATGGTTGCGTGTCTTTAATTCACCCTTTCGGTGTTGCATTGACACGGTTAAATCGTTGCTTAAATGATTACGTAAATCAGATGAAGCCGACCGATAAGGTTGCCTTCCGTGCCAAAGTTATATTCCCAGAGGAATAAATTTGAGCCAATATTAATCACGCGGCAAATATCCTGCCCATTGTTTGCGTGGAAGGCAATAAAATCTATGGAATCAGTACCTAGATAATGAACTAGGATGTTCAGCCGCGCCGGGTACCGTATCCTGGCGAGTGTTGCCAACACTAAGAACATAATTTAGCACCGGGATTTCCAAGTACTAAGGCATTTTTCTAAAGACAATACAAGCCTCTCAGCCGAAGGAATATTCAGAGTGCCTGAAGAATTCTCATTCTCGCACCCACTAATGAATAGCTATTCTTTAAGCATTTTAACTATGGACCTCGGAATGGAATTCAAGTGTACAGGTTTCTTAAAAGGTCCTTCGATATGCGTCGGACCCTTTCCGCTTTAATTTATGGCGTTCGTATTTGTTTTATTTATATTAATTATGGTCAGAATTAAAGTTTCGCGTCGTCTGGAATGCTTATTCCTTCCTCAGTTCGAGCGACGTCGTATCTAATTGGGACAATCAGTCATGTGTCATGTGGCTTGTCTTCCGATTCCGAACTAAAATTGGGTTTCATTGTTCCGTTATAGAAAACAATCATACTCCCTACCATTTTTTATATATCTTTTATTTTCTAATACTATAAATGTGCAAATGTGTTTGTTTGTTTGTCCTTCTTTGACGCAGACACAAGGCAACAGATGAATTTTTGCATATTGATAGCTTTTGAGCCTTAAAGTGGAATAGGCGACTTTTTATCTCGAAAAAATACACTATTCCTATTGATATCCCACACGGGTGAAATCACGGGGCACTGCTAGTGAGGCCATAAATTCTGTATTAGACACGGCCGTCTATCATCTGTTTTCGTTTTAAGCATGAGTTATGTTATAAGGAAAGTTTTTTAGTTATCGCTAATTTACATTCAAAGTATGTAGTTGTACGTACTTTAATGAGTGTTTTGGATTTTTAAGTCGTCGCTGTGACGGTCTTCACCGTGCTCGGAATACATGAATAGATAATTAGGTTTTTTGAATGTATTTATTTCTTCTAGTCCTTGACGTCTTGAGAGTAGTGGTTCAGTGTAAAAAAGTCATTTGACATCACTGACATCCGTCGCAGCTTTCTGTGATTAAAACTCGCATATTCATGTTGTACTCAAAGTAAGTTCTCGGTACTACAATTCTAAGTAGTCTTCTACTTATACTTACTTAGGTACTTCAATTATCAAAATGTTAGTGCCGTTTTATTTAGTATTTACCATGCATACGAATTAGTAGTAAGTATTTATTTCTCTATATAAGTATGTATATACGTTATCTAGTACTACCCGAAACACAAGTTTCGAGCTTAATGTGGGGCTAGGTCAATTTGTGTGCCATTGGTGTCGATTCGGTTTTGTATTCTCTAAAACTAAACTAAGTTTGACAGGTCTAAGAGTAATACTGTCCTTTTTTTACTTAAGTGGTTAGAAAAAGACAACAGCAATACTATCAGACCTGTCAAATTTAGTTGCAAAGAGAATGCAAAGCCGAATCGACACCACTGTCTCGATATTTGCTTATATATTATTTATTTCGAAGTTATAAGTTTATCCTGTAAACACTGCAGATAAATTAAGAAGGTGTAGTGAGTCGCCACCTTCGAACATAATAATATCATCACTAAACATAATATGGTGACATGTGGTCAAACACAACGGTGTAAGTAAAAAAAGCGTGAGCTTGTTACAAATATTTGCAAAACAAATTATTTAAATTTTGTTCCATGTCTGGCTCTTTTCGATCCCCGATCCATATAGTAGTTTCTGATGCCCTAGATACAGAAAGTCAGAACCCTGTGTATGTTAATTTAGAGGCGTTTTTAAAAAAGTGTACAGTTTATATACTTGGCATCCTATTCATCACTCTTTACAGCCATTAATTAAAATAAGAATGTTAAAAAAAACTCAAAAGCTATAATCAAAAAAAGTAGATACCATATTCAGATTCCTTCATTTCAAAGAACAGACATGAAATACCAATTTATGTTCACTATATATGTAGCGATGATCCACAATGCACCGTAAACCCTGCGGACTGAACAAACACAATGTAATCTCTTCCGAGAACATGTACATGATTTATTAAAGAAAATTCACAGTCGAAATTCGTCTTTAACGGTTACAAGAAACAATCTAAATTTTATGATCTTAGGGTAATTTAAAATTCTTAAAACGATTAACAATGAGGAGGAGGAGTATTGACGTTTTACTTTATTAATCGGTTGAAAAGAGGTATCTAAATGAACTTAAACGAATCGTTATTTATGTTCCTACATATTTATATATCCCTTAAACGTTGTGGTTCTTGGACATGCCGGTTTCCTCACGATGTTTACCTTCACCGTTTTGAGCGATGGCAAATCCGCACATAACTTATTGAGTCATAGGTGCGGGGCCGAGAGGATTCGAACTCGGTGTCGGGGCATGCGATATCTACCAACCTGCACTGGGCCAGCGTGGTAGATTACAGCCCATACTCTCTCTCTGAGAGAAGGCCAGAGTCCCAGCAGTGGGAACGTGAAAGGCTGATAATGATGATGATGATATTAAATATGTTTTAAGGCCATTCTATCAACAGCCAATCGGCGCAAGTCGACGTTTTTTCAATACTTTACGTTAATTCTTTTTTTGCATTATTTCTTTTCAAAGGTGAAATAATTCTTGCATCATCGTGTAGATCATCATGTGTATCATTTTGTAAATCATTTCTTTTTAATTTTTTTAATTTTATAAGTACCTACTAATAAATTAACAGATAAAATGGTTCCCTAATTATCAGTTAATCTCGGAGTCATCCTCTTATGCCCGAAATTAATAATCGATCCTGATCCGTTATCCGCGGTTTTGGATCGATATGTCATGTCATAATATGTCATTTTAGTCGTAATATGTTATGCCCTAGTACTAAAATGACATATTATGACATGACATATCGATCCAAAGCCGCGGATAACGGATCAGGATCGATTATTAATTTCGGGCATAAGAATTTCGTTAGTTTTCCAAGACATTCGGCACAACAATGTCCATCCAACATGCACTCAAAATGTGCGCCACGTAACTCACTCATTTATTATTCCGAGAAGTAAGACCGGATGCGCTATTACTGCCTATAAACTCTTAACTCGACCGCTTAACTGGCGATTAAAACCTACAAATAACCTATTCACTTCACCACAATTTATAAACAGGCTATAATAGGTACTCAAATGAATATATTTTACTGTGAATGGCTGTTACATTTGAAGTTTTTAACTTTAACCGGTGAATGTAGAGATCGGATTAAAATTATTTTTAGTGAATTAGTAAATATAATCAGGATAAATGAAATACGGGGATTACGATTTAATAATATGGAGCATAATGTCAACGGGTGATTTTATTAGAATTAGCGACTTTGAACCAGTAATAACCAGGCTGAGCTTTCTGTGAAGGATAACATTGTGATGAAACCAGAGTTTGATGGTGTGGCATTTTCTAGCAACAATCCGTCGCCAAGCAACTGTCGATGTTTCGGCAACCCTACTTAAAAGCCAGTTTCTAGTCCAGAAGTAGCGTGACTCCTTCGACCACGTCAACATCAGGTGACTTGTAGTCAAACGCAACCCTGTGAGATATAAAAACCCTATCCAACTGATGTTAGCCACGGTTAGCGACGAATTGGCGACGATCTGGCGACGGATCCGTGAAGAAGCGGTGGCAGAACCGCGGCGGGTAGTTCGATCGCTCGACAAGTGCCACCCGCTGCTTGACGTAGCTCATACATTTCCATACATTACAACCTATTGACGACACGCTGACGTGCCGTCGCCGCCTGCTGTTGGCCGGCGCGTTTGTAAAGGACAAAGTTCTTGTCAACATGTAAATTTGTAATGATTGACGTCTAAAAGCGTAAACCAAAATGCTTTGTTTTCACAGCAATATGTAAGATCAAGCCGCTGTTCGCCCGTATTACAGTTAGGATAGTTTAAACAATTTTGCAGTAAAATTACAGTTGACCAGAATGGCGTCAATTACATAGTGACATATCAAACAACCAAAAAAACTTTATCAATACCAATGCATCCCTTTGAGACCCACAATACTATGGACACACGTAAAAGATAGTTTGCATCGGGGGTTAAAACCCAACACCGAAGAAACTTCTTGACAGTTTTTTTTTGCCCAGGTTTAGCCCATTTTTAGACTTTCACAGCAACAAATGTAAGTACAAAGACGATCGTTGTCTCTTTACATTCAGGACACCTCATTAAACGTTTGTCATACAATTTACCCATCTGCATTTACAGGCCATACAATGGGATAAAAATGTACAAAGGTAGCCGCTCCTCGGATTGTACGTCGTGCTACAGTCACTAGTTGTCGGGCAGGGATTCCGCAAATGGAGTATGATGATAATGAATATACTGTTAGTAACAAACAACATCACAAAAAAGACTAGAGAGTAATTCTTATGCCGGCGTAAGGAGGTTGGAACAGGCGTAGCTAGTTTTAAGTTTGACCTTTTAAAGTGATCACAATGTATCCTATTGAATAAATAAAAATTGACTTTTGACTTTTGAATTACTAACATTTGCTTTGCTAACCTTTTTTAAGCAGTAAAGTAGCAAACAAAGACGGCTCCTGATGGTAAACAGTCGCCGTCACCTTTGGATATTTTCAACATTAGAGACATTGCCAAAACGGTTCCGACCCTGTAGAGCTCTTTTGACAGCCATCTATAAGGAGTGCATATTTTAGCTCTGCTAAAAGCTTGTGGAACCTCCACGTGTCGGTGTGTTCCAGCAACCCCACTTGAGAGCCAGTTCCCAATCCAGGTGTAGTGTGGCGCCATCTTCGACCACAATGTCACTTAACATCAGGTGACTTGTGGTCAAACGCTACCCTGATACTTTTTTTAATCCGCGCAAATTAAGTGACGGGACCTGCTCCATGAAAATTGCTATCGATATTTTTGACAGTTTCAGCATTACTTGCTATATTCCGACCACCGTCGACCATCAACTTTTTACTTTCCTTTTATTTTTATTCAAATGAAGCTTTTCACACGTCCTAGCGGCGGACAGCGGACGTATTTGTTAATTTATAGTTGAACGAGCGACGCAATGGAATCCTAACCTTTCTGTCGGCAAAGCGACCGACACCGACGCAACGACTGGTCGACTACCGACCATTTGTGTTGTGCCATCTTGGAAATATCAACAACGCGGCTGCCAGGCTTTCTATTGTCACTCTAGGGTTGCGGTGGTCTGGGATTTTGCTTTTTTATTTATGTAGGAAGAGGTCGTCTGATCATTTGTATAGTTAATTAAATTGTTGCTTCTGTCTTGAGATGTACAAATACTTATTAGAAGCCGCTGTTTTCCCTTTATCCATTTACGGCCGGTTTCAATAACATATCTAACCAGGTTTTGTCCTACTAGTGATAGAAATCTGACATAAGCTCCTTAAAAGTGATGTCAAATTTCTATCACTAGTAGGGCAAACCGTGGATAGATCGGTTGTTGAAACCGGCCTTAATACGCTATCCTTTTGTTCCGGGATGGAAAGTAGTTTATACTTAAACTGTAATAATGATCTGATTTTTAACTAATTCGATTTGAGAAAAACGGTTGTATTTAAACTGATGTCCAGCTTAATCTTGGAGTCACTCTCTTAAACACTAAGTTATGAAATTCAAGGACGCATGAACGATCACAAAACCGGACGATTTCCACAGACCCAACCAAGTGTGGTCGTTTGCATCGGTCATGGTAGTCGACACCTAATTTCAGATCAAGCGTTCAAAAATAAGACCAAGTTTAATTACCATTAAACCTGGCTTATTAAACGGCGTTTATTAGGTAACACTGGAAACTGGATACTTCGTTTTATTATTTAGGTACAAGTGACCTCCGTGGCTTCCGCGCCTCTTGTTGCGATTAATAACAGAGTGGATAGCATAAAAACCTTCATGAAAAATAAACAAATGCCAACTTTCAAAGAAATCGACGAAGAACTTTCAGACATTTAACATTTTGGACAAACGAAGCGTTTACATTTTTAATTATATACCCGGTATGCGTAGCAATATCTTTTGCTTGTCATAATGTTTCCCATTTTTTGTCAGAAACCTGTCCCAAACGTGCAACAACCCACCAACCAAAGTGGCATCGTAAACGGATTAATGATTTAGGAACGCATGACAACAAAAAATATTTTAATTTATTTTTAGTCGCTAAAGTTTGGCTATTTTTATGCTCTCCTGGCTAATACCCCTTAAGTTAAAAATCTGTCACCAAGCATCTATCGGTATGTTCCGGCTGCCACACGTGAGAGCCAGTTCCCAATCCATGTGTAGCGTGGCACCACTTTCGACCACATCGTCACTCAACATCAGGTACTTGGTGTCAAACGCTATCCTAGGCTAGCGACTTGCCTCGTGGTATCGTTTGTTACCAAAGTTTTCCCGTTTTCCCAAGAAGAGATCATATTACGAACATAATACATACAATGACCGATGTGGCGCAATGGGCGGATAGCCGACTGTGAAGCGTGAGGTCGCGGGTTCGATTCCCGCTACAGGACAAATATTTGTGCATTGAAAAAAAATTCTCAAGTATTTGCTCTGTGTCTGGGTGTTGTGGATCCCCGATCCTCGTAGTTTCTGATACCCTAGACTAGATACAGGGAAACCTAGTTAGGGGTCAGAGCCTATGTATGTGATTGTGCGGGCATTATTATTATTTTTTTTAATGGACATAGTGTGGTATATACAGCCGTGGGTCGAATTCGGGTTGCCGCGGACCCCAGCATTCAACCCCTGACTAAGATAATAATTAGGAGCCAGTTCTAGTACTAAAGGAGTGCAAGTTGGTGCAACCAACCAGGGCCCTTATTCGCTAAGACCATCAAGATTCCTTGCCATGACGTGTGACGTCATTACGGGTCATTACGTCATTACGCGCCCGCGTTACGTGCTTAGATGGTCATAGCGAATAAAAACCCAGTTGTGTTTAAAATGCTCACTGAGAAAAAAATTCTGACTGACCTTCTGAGTCTTTACCTTCCAAGACCGTTTCCCTCCTTATTTTGTATTAGTTTTCCTTCTGAATCACAAGTCCTTCCCTTTTGACTCAGAAGGAAAACGGTATTTGGAAAGGTCTTTTGTCTCCGTGCTGGCATTTTTGAGTCAGTTAGAGTTTAACGTAACTCCAGCAAATCCCGTGTAACAAGCACAGGGTACCTAACTAGACAATGTCGGAACTCGTTAATTGTGTCCGAACGTGTCCCGAAGTGACGGGATTACAATCCCAACCTTCGTTAACGCGGGATTAAGCTCTTTGATACACCCCCACGTATAGTTGGTGAATACGGGATTTCGGAAAATGGGACTTTATCGTATGTAATTTTAATGAAATAACAATAGGATGTCTTTTTTGAACAAAGTGTTACTCTCGAATACAAACTACATTCATAGGTTCTGTACAAATCTGAACCTTTTTCCTTCCTTTTTTAAAACACTTTTTATTTAGAGATTTTATTTCATTTCAATACAGTTTCACCCCTGTTTCAACTGATAACAATTTTTTTCAGAGTAAAAATTATCTCATGTTTTAATCTACTGCATAAGCTATCTCCGTTCCAAATTACGATAAAATCCATTGAGCCGTTCCAGCATGCAGATGTAACAAACATTCACAATTGCTCAGTAAATTTTCGCATTTATTTAGTGGGATTTAGGCTGGCCATACACGGACAGCTACTGCAACTGCTCGAGCGATTCGCGTATGCGTATATAGAAGTCTTGTAGTTCACTATGCAGTTACAGCTTACGCCTTCCGCCCGAAATTAATAATCGATCCTGATCCGTGATCCTGGTTTTGGATCGATAGGTCATGTCATAACATGTCATTTTAGTACTAGCGCTTGACAAATTACTACTAAAATGACATATTATCACATGGTATATCGATCCAAAACCGCGAATAACGGATCAGGATCGATTATCAATTTCGGGCGTTAGTGTATTTTTCAAAAGCCATCCATTGACTTTATAAAAGACGTTAAAAAAACAAAAAAAAATATTTTCTTATCAGAAAAATGCAACCTTAACTAAAACTTATCACTTGAAATCCAGCCACTTATCTAATAAGTATCCGTTTAAGGCCAATACCCATTAAAAACCAATTCCAAGACATAGACATTCATTACTAACCGTTCGGTGCCACCACGTCATTCACACGGTCACTTTCAAATCAACCTGACGGCTGACGACGGTTAGCTTACGAGGGATCAACAAAACTGATCCGCTGTAAGCTACTTCTTAAAACAATTTGTTTCAACCGCGATTTAAATGTACAGCTCACCTACTTTAGCTAAGCAGTGGCAGTTTGAGCAGTCAAACAATATAGGAGTCTGCACTGTAGCCTGTGTCGTTTACACACCTGCTTTTAAAGTTGTCTTTGGGAACATTGTTTTTTTTCCTATTTACTGGGTAGCGTTTGACCACAAGTCACCTGATGTAAAGTGACGATGTGGTCAAAAATGGCGCCACGCTACACCACGACTAGGAACTGGCTCTCAAGTGAGGCTGCCGGAACACACCAGTTCAGTCATCCATCATCATCATCAGCCAGAAGAACTCCACTGCTGAACATAGGCCTCTCCTTTCGAACACTCCCATGAACGGCTGTTAGCTATTTACATCCATCGGCTCCCTGCGACTCTTACAATGTCATCAGTCCACCTAGTGGGGGCCCAACAGAGCGTCTTCCTATTCGTTGTCGCCACTCGAGAACCTTGCTTCCCTATCAGTTATCAGATCTGCGAGCTATGTGGCCTGCCTATTGCCACCTCAACTTGAGTCATTCAATAACATTTAAATGTGTCTCAAAACACTATATTATAGTTAACCGAAAGTTTTGTATTAGATCAGTAATGTTCGCTTTGTTTTACAACTTACAAGGTGACAACAACAAAACACACGTGATGTTAAGTGATGTTTCGGTCGAAGACAGAAAATCGGAAAAATTTTAATTGCTCAGTGACTTTTGTCGCTGACTGTACTATACATGACGACTGCCCCGACGCTAGTCATCGTGTCGCGTCCATCGGTCACTCGTCAGTGTCACGATCTCTGTGACATTTAATTAATCGCCAAATTAAGTCCAAGATGTGAGACTTTCTTCTTAGAGACGGTGGTAATGAAGATTAATATTCTGAGACTGAAATGTGAACCAAATGTTTGGATATAACTTGTTATTCCGACAATTTAACGTCACTGTAAAAATTGCGATAAATCGAAAAGTTATTTATACAGTCTGAAAAAATCCTAAATACTCGTAATAAAAATATGTGCCCATATTTATACTATAGTTGAAGGTTTTTTTGTAAGAGTTGCAGAGAGCCGGAGGATGCAAATGGCTAATAGCCGTTTATGGTGGCGTCCAAAGTGGTAGGCCTATGTTTAGCAGTAGACTTCTTCCAACTGATGATGATGATGTTGAAAGGACTTTTTACAGATCTTAGTACTTATAGGCCGAAGAGCAGAAATGACAAATTGTTTAGAATTTTAAACCTGATTCTCCAGAGAAAGCCCTCCATCCCTACTTTAATAATTATAAATGCGAAAGTAACTCTGTCTGCATGTTCGTCTGTCTGTCTGTCTTTCACGCCTCAACTAATAACCGATTTAAATGATATTTGGTACAGAGGTAGTCTAAAGTAAGGCCTGAGAAAGAACATAGGCTACTTTTTATCGCGATAAACTGTAGCCCATGCTGATGAAACCGCGGGGAACAGCTAGTATTCCTATAAATATAATATTACAAATACTAATCACAAACGAGTGAGCCAACAAAATGTTTCCATTCTGTAATCTGTCACCTGACACTTATCTAATTACAACATTCTTCATAAGCCGCATTAATTCAAATATTAAGCGTTCGCCTCCACGAGACAAACAGCGGTCAAGACCTCTAGTAAAAATACGGTACTGACTGAATACATTGTCGACTCCGATTAATGATTCTCGAAGCCACGAAAACTCCGGCTTATCTGAGTATCGCAGCCCGGTCGTTGTTTGCCTTCTCTAATTGGCTAATTGGCATACGAGTACCGGTAGATCGACGAACGCGATCGCTTCCTAGTTAAAGCTGATAATACCCTCTCCTATCGCCCTGATGAAACGCCCGATCGATATCATCACGCCTATTGAAATCTACAACGGTAATTCGAATATACTGCACTGGTAATATCCTAGTATCCTACTAATTCTATCTTACTATCCTACTATATAATGTTATAAACATGAAAGTTTGTAAGCTTGGATAAATGGATGTTTGTAACTCTTTCATGCAAAAACTACAGAACGGGTCTGGGTGAAATTTGGAATAGAGATAACTTACACCGTGGATTAAAACATACACTGAGAAAAAAATCTGACGTTTCCTCTGAGTCTTTACCTTCCAAGACCGTTTCCTTCCTTACTATAACTGAGTTTTCCTTCTGAGTCACAAATTCTTCCCTTTTGACTCAGAAGGAAAACGATATTTCGGAAGGTTTTCTCCGAGTAGGCTGCATAGTTTTATCCTGCGGGATGATGGGAAGACGCGGGTAAACCGCGGGGCGCAGCTATTAATATCCCTACTTATATATGAATGCGAAGGTAACTCTGTCTGTCTGTCTGTCTGTTACGCATTCACGCCTAAACTACTGAACCGATTTAAATGAAATTCGGTACGAAGATAGTTTGAACGCTGAGGAAGGACATAAGATTTGTATCGCGATAAACTGTAGTCCACGCGGATGAAACCGCGGGGAACAGCTAGTTATATATATGAAAGTTTACGAGTGTGGATGGATGGTTGTTCGTTACACTTTCACGTAAAAACTACTCAAACGATTTTGATGAAATTTGAGGAGATAGTTCAAACCCTGAAGAAGGGCGTAGGATACTTTTTATCGCGATAAAGTGTATCTAGTTCATGCAGGAAACACCGCGAGGCGCAGCGTAGAGTAGTGGCGTACACTGAGAAAAATAATCTGACTTTCCTTCTGAGTCTTACCTTCCAAGACTGATTGCTTCCTTATTTTACCTTAGTTTTCCTTCTAAATCACAATTCCTGTCCATTTGACTCAGAAGGAAAACGGTATTTCGGAAGGTTTTTTTTCTCCGTGTATATCTATTTTGTAAACTTTAAGCTAGGTTCATTAGAAAATGGTCAATTGCAGGCGCAAAAACGACGCGGCGTGTGGTCGTTAGATGTTGTTCTGATAAGAGTCTTATAAGGTGCGCTTGAGATGATGTAGAGTCTAGTGCAGGCTCGTTGATTGGAAGAGGGAACGAGATATTATTTACTGTTATGCTTTAGCTTTTGTAATATGCTATGAATTATATTTTTTATGCAGCTTTTTTACAGTCTTTGCCAAATTGGGAAAGAGAATTTGTAATGCAACTCAATTAAGTGCAGCGGCGTGCAGTCACAGAGCTGGTCTCCGATATTATCAGAGGCACATTGCTACGTTACAGGTTTTACTACATGAGGTTCGCAGTATGTGGCTTCCTACGATTACAACTACAGACAGTGTAACTATCTTTAGACCTCATCAAGTTCTTACCGGCCAGTGTTCCAGTCCGGCAGCCTAACTTGAAAGCCAGTTCTTAATGCAGTCGTAGCGTGGCGCCACCTTCGAACACGTCGTCACTTAACAACAGGTAATTAGTGGGCAAACGCTAAAGGTGCCCTATAAAATCAATGTAAAATTTTCACACCTCAAAATATTTCATAGATCACGGAATCTCTTCCACAACTTGGCGTTATGCATTTTTTAAGTTAAAACTACATAGTTATAGCATGTATATAATTCTAAGCCCTTTCTGTTTCACTTCAACCCCAGCCTGAACCGCTGGTTCTACAGACATAAAATTTTCAGGGAAGCTTCCTTTGATAGTGTGCACCAAGAAAAGATTTTTAAAAGATTGCTCATTAAGAGGATCATATGGGGTATTAAAATTTGTATGGAAAAATATTCAGTTCTACGTGGGCCGGGTCAGGTCGCTAGAAGACCAATATAATCAACTACAACAATTCGATAGTGCCTTTTATATTTTTTGAAGTTCGCTTAATCATCATCATCATTATCAGCCTTCCACGTTCCCACTGCTGGGACTCTGGTCTTCTCTCAGAGAGATAGTGTGGGCTACAATCTACCACGCTGGCCCAGTGCGGGTTGGTAGATGTCACATGCCCTTGAAAATGTTGCAGTTCTTGGGTATGCCGGTTTCCTCACGATGTTTTCCTTCACCGTTATGAGCGATGGCAAATCCGCACATAACTTATTTAAGTCATATTCTGTTCTCTGTTCGCTTAATGTTTTTTGTAATTATAAATAAAAAGTCATTTTGTTCCACTTGCTCTCCGCACTCAGGTACCTAACACTCTTGCTTTGTTGAAGCGATCGAAAACTAAAACGCAAAAACTAGACAGTCTTGAATTATTCCTTTACATTTCTCCATATCGCCGAAGCTGGCCCCCTAACGGAGAATACATTTTTAAAGCTGTGCTCACATAAAAGGGAATACAAGAGTGTTATTCGAAAGTGCGGAAATGCGTCCCATACATCAACCGGGAAAATAGAAAAATAGAGGTAAGATAAAATGTGAGTACATCGCAGTGAAATGTTGCTACAATTTGGAAAAAGACAAATAGCCCTTTGACAGCACAGGTATATTTTATATGCAAGCGTATCACCTCGTTGTTTATTTAAGGCGATGTATAGCGCTACCATTCGAGGGAAAATTAGGTGTTATTGTATTTCTTTTTTGCGTCTTGAGAGTTCTGAATTACTTCTTTTTTGTTTTCTGTAATTTTTCCTTTGTTTTTCATTTCAATGCATATAGTAGAACATAATTATAGTACGGGTAAGTAAGACTACAAAAAAGTTCTAAACCAAGTTAAAAAAGCGTTTGCTAGTTCCCAGTTCAGGTGTAACGTAGCAAGCATCACTTTCGATGGCACCCCTGTATGACGCAGTAAGAACTAAAAAAAACTAAGTAATTCGCGTAATGGACACGAACTCCCCAGAACAAGGTATAAGTAGTCAGACTAAAAAGCTCAAGGTACCTCGAAAACGAACGGCAGTAAAAGCGATCGTGGTACAGTCAGCAACAAAAGTAGCTGATCATACTTGATTTTCTAAATGTGTTTTAAATCCGTAATATTTGTTTTTTTCTATAACTTTCAAGGTAGCGTTTGACAACAACAGCGTTTGTTTCTGATTATAAGTGATAATGCTACAATTATACTATGTCCACCTGTATGTGCCTGTTTTGTTGGGAGAAAAAAATACATTTATTAATATTATATTATTATTAATACGGTCAAAGGTTGGTGTTAAAGATGATGAACGCAATCGTTTGTAATTGTTCAGCGCATTTTGTCGTTGACTGTACTAAGTGAACTCGCATTGCACCAGACACAAAAAAAAATGACATTCAGACGACGATCGTATTTGCTTCCGTTGTTTAGCGCGATTCTTTTGGCCGGTATTTCCGTTTCATCGGTCAAATCGTCCCGGACAGCTCACTCAGCCGTGCGAATCGACACAGACTCACTTTTAACTTCATTATGTCGATTCAGTGTCACCTGTGTAGAGCTTTGAAGGTGGACGTCAAACAACGATGTTTTAGTTGTCTATGGTTAAAATTTTATGGACATGGCTTTCATAAGGTGTACTAAACCTTGCTACTAAAAATGTCGTGTGAAATATCAATCTGCTTTTTCTGTAATGTACTTGTTGAACAGGTTTTTTTTTAGGGTTCAAGTTCCGCTATTGGATAATTTTATGCATAGGATAAAAAAGATCAAGTAGACTACCATGCTGCAGTCACGCACGTTGGGAACACTTCCGTATTTTATACAAAATGTCTGTTAAATTGCGTGGAGTTAGTTATCTAAAGTGGACATCAGGTAAATACTTACGAACCTACGCAAAATTATATTCAGGAAGTAGTAAATTGAAGAATCAAGTCACCACAACATTTCATGGCTAGATCACGCCTGATTCCCTATGTTACAAATATATTCTTATATAAATGTAATATGTTACTCGGTAAAAAAATCAGGCCAGTAGTCCCAGAGTCTAGTAGTGCCTTCTACAAACATACACACATACTTACAAACCACTTTACCTCGTTACAACGTTAGTGTATAAATGTAAAGAACGATGATACGATACGATCTTTTTCATTTCCTTGTGATTCTACAACATTCTAAAACGGGAGGATATTTTAATAAAAAATGTACAAATTTAGCAGAGCGTGCATTTTCGTCTGTATTTCAACTTTTAGCAAACAGAATGTTACATCGAAACAGTTTTACAACGTTTACTTCAACTTTCAACGCTCCCCGCATTGCTTCACTTCAGTCACGATTTAAATACACCTACAGCTAAAAGTTGTTAACAAACATGTCCGTAATTATAGCAAGCATTAATCGTAATAGGCCGCGCTGAGTATCAGATCATTATGTTTTATTTGTGTTATACGATGTTTCTTAAACTATGATTGCCTCGAGCTTTATTACGATGGTAGGCGCCCGGCGCGCCAATCGGATGCCTTTGAGAGTCCCAATAAAATATTAAAGACTTTGAATAAAATTAAAAATGATAAACAGTATCGAGTTTTTAACAGTTATTGTGAACATGCACAGAATATATTGATTAATCATCAATTAAGCAGTACCAATGTTATTGTAGATCTATCCCAAAGGCATTATTCGAGGATAAAAAGTACCTAGCCTATTGTAGTAAAACAAGAAAGTTAGATCCGGAATCAGACTGAGAGACGGAAAGTTTTTGCCGAACTTGGTGTGAGAGAAGCCAATGTGGGCGTGATTCACAGCATTTTGTCGGTTCCAGAATCAAATGAGGCTGGAATGATTTACAGAATGGTAAAATCCTTTTTCCAGTCTGTGAATTAATCCAGCCACCTTCTTTTGCTTTTTATACATATTTTTATTAAATATACCTATTGTTAACTATCTACTTACTCTATTGAATAGATAGTATTATAGATACTACTACGAGTATACTATATTTCATTATATATGTTTGGTTTCTGTATGATTTATGTCTTCTCTAGTCTATAAGGTTTTTGTTAAGTTACGATGGGGCTGGCATAAACGCCATGTTTAAAAGTCCCTAAAAAATATATGAATAAAAAAAAAAGAAAAAAAAGCAAGTTAGATGAACACTGACTTTATTCGGTATTGTGAGGTAGACTCTAAAAACATAACTTAAATATACCTGCATTATATTAATAATGAACTACTACCTACATGTAGAAAAAAACAAAAGATTATAATAATTCTTACTACACCTATGTCACTCTTCGGTCCATAAAATATCTCTTTGTAAACCTTCACAGTCACCATCGATAATATATATCGTATCCTCTTTGTTTCTTTGGGCTACAGCAGCATAAGCGCTATGCAGACCATACCAACTTTAGTTGAAGCTACTGTCAACTTTTCATACTGGTTGCTAGTTGCAGTTAGTAACTAAAAGGTAGAATTGACGGTTGCTGCTACTTTCAATAGACTGTTCAACTTCAACATACATCATCATCAGTGTGACGATGGATCTCAAAGAAGAAGGTCGCTCGATGCGTTGTGATTGCCAATTTCAAAAACTAGCAACTAGAGACGACTATACCTTGTAAGTTTTTTTTTACTTCTTACCGGGAAGCGTTTGACTGTAAGCACCTGATGTTAAGTAACAATATAGTCGACGGTGGCACCGCGCTACACCTGGATTGGCAACTAGCTTTCAAGTGGGGCTGGTGGCACACACCGATCAGTGCTTGGCGACAAATTGCTAGTTGCAATAATCAAGAATTTGTTTAGTCACTGATTTAGGCAATCGATAACCGAAATTCACAATTGCATTTGCTATGTCAGCGCAGTTTATCGGTGTTAGATATGAATAATGTCATAAACAGCTAGTTGCTGATTGCCAGTCGCCGAAACTCAGAGATCAAAGTTGCTACGTCTGCGCAGTGCCTTAAAACATTGTATTGTATCCATTCACCTCTATAAAATAGTTCTTAATTCTCGTCGGCAGGATCTTGCGAAACTCTTGGGATCAGCGCGTGCATGCCCTGAGGCACCTTAATATCGTAATAAAATAATGCCAGGTGGATGTGTGGTCACTGCAGATTCTATAAAGGGTGAGCAGTAAGGTTTTTCATTTTATTTACTTATCTGAAAAGATTAACTAGTTACATTAACATTACACAATAAAATTTAGGCTCATCTCTACTTATGTAATATTATAAATGCGAAAGTAACTCTGTCTGTCTGTTTCGCTTTCACGCCTAAACTGGAGAACCAATTTAAATGAAATTTGGTGAGGAAGTAGTTTGAACCCTGAGAAAGGACATAGGATACTTTTTATCGCGATAAACTGTAGCCCACGCGGGTGAAACCGCGGGGAACAACTAGTAATCAATAATATAAACAAAGATCGTTTTCTGTTCACATCTTAGAGAAACTAGTGTTTGATTATTTATTTATAAGGGTCAGTTATAGGTTGGTCATGGTCTAAAGTAAATTTTAAATTCACTTTCTCTTTACCGTGCTGGTATAACTTACCTGCGAACTTTGTGCCTCCAAACGAACCGGGCTATGCAAGTTTATGGAAGAATTGTGTTGTGTTCATACTTTAACTAACAATTTAACAACATTATCTTGTTTAGTATTTTGGCCCAATATGTAAGAGTTTTTACTAA
Organism: Opisthograptis luteolata; assembly: GCA_931315375.2. Classification (NCBI taxonomy): domain Eukaryota; kingdom Metazoa; phylum Arthropoda; class Insecta; order Lepidoptera; family Geometridae; genus Opisthograptis; species Opisthograptis luteolata. The sequence goes on along the minus strand of OV928041.1, from coordinate 4,436,540 downwards.
ATGTGTGTATACAGAACAAATTATTAAAAACGCATATCATAACAATTTTCTTCTTTAACTTTACTATTTAAGAACACCCGCTATACAAATCAACGTATTGAGCAATTACATTAGATTGTTCGTTGTTCCTTATTACACAACACAATTAGACATGGCCTCAGACTTCGCCAAGGTCGGGGAAAGTTATATGTCTATTTCGATTTCGATTCGCTATGCTATCGTGTAGATATGTCTGTTTAATTGTAGATACGTTGAGAGATTACGCATCCGGGAGGGCCGGTTTCATTTATAGTATTTGGCAGCAATTCTGTGTTTAATGTCTTAGATCTTAGATATGGAAATCTGTAAATCCTATTTGTAAAGCTTATAAAATAGTATACCAGACAACACAGAGAAAAGAATCCTGGCGTTCCTTCTCAGTCTTACCTTCCAAAACCGATTCCTTTCCTATTTCACCTTAGTTTTCCATCTGAATCAAAAGTCCTTCTCTTTTGACTCAGAGAAAAATTTATTTCGGAATGTCTGTTTTTCCGTGTGTCAAAAAGCTTGGAATTGTAATGAATCCAATTCATAATAGAATTTTTTACTATTTACAGGGTAAAGTTTGACCGATAATGTGGTCGATGATGGCGCTACGTAACGCCTGGACTGGGAACCAGCTCTCAAGTAAGGCTGCCGGAACACACCTGTGGAGGTGCTTGGAGACAGATTCTTGTTTTTAAGGTGGTATGAGATCCTTACATTTTGAGATCAAAATAATGGAGAAGACTGAGAATAACCCGGTGCTTTGTTCATCTGGTTTAGTAAGTAACCCTTACTTTTGTTAGCAAATTTAAACCCATATCGGCATAATTATTCAAACGTCGCAGTTACTTGGCCAAGGTCGAGAAAAGTGACGCGGGTTCGATTTCGTTAGAGTATGCAATCAAATGGTTACATCTGAAGATACGTTCGAAGATAATCGCATGCTGCAGATCAAGGTTTGTAGTTGTTGTTGCAATTTTAAAGCTTACTTTAAGATTATTACTATTGCTTTAACTTTTTTTTTCTGTGAGGTGCCGTGATGTGCGTGTGTGATCGGTAACCGCGCTCTCTCTGATTGGTTCATGTACACACATACGGTCAGCGACAAAAGTCGCTGAACAATAACACATTTTCTTTATCACCTTAAACACCAGCTTACGACCCAAACATCACTTAACATCATGAGTGTTATGTTGTGTTCAAGCGCTACCTTGTAACTTAAAACCAAACAAACGAACATTACTGATCTAAACGTATTGTACATGCGAAACGGCTTATAGAAGAAGGTCCTATGCGCGATTTTGTTGCATGCTATTGCTTTTTAAGACTGCTACTGGAATTCTGACCCCTAACTTCACATGGACAAAAATAGTACCGTCACAAGCCACAAGTCGCACACTAAAGTCACCAAGCCAGCGGTATCGTACAAACGGTGCTGGTTTCCGCTTCCTCCACCGACCGCAAGTTCCGTGGAACCGTGTGACGCATCGACGTCGCTTATGCAAACGAAGGCTAGGTAGCTAGTTGACGTTAGCTTTGCTTTGTGCAGTGTGACCGTTTAAACCTCATTCCTATTTTTACGAATAAAACAAAAATGAATGAATCCTACTTCCTACTATATATATCCTACTATTACCTATTATAAATGCGAAAGGTTGTGTGAGTGTGTGTGTGTGAATGTTTGTTACCACGTATCACCGTAACGACTAAACCGATTTTGATGAAATTCGGAATGGAGAAAGCCTGGATAAAAGGTAAATAATAAATAGTATATAATAGATTAACAGTTTTTTTCATGTGTTGTTTTTAAATTAACTTTTCGGGTCACACAAAATAGTTTCATTTGACAGTGAACATAAAATTCTCTAGATGGTTGTTTTACGGCTTTTTGAAGTAAATAACATTTACCCCAATGGTTTAAAGCCCAATAAACATAATGTCACGTTGTATTGTATTGCATTTTAACATCAAGAAAAAATAAAGCGTAGGTACCTACGTATAAAAAGAGGTCCAACAAATTTATAGAAATGTCAACAGCTGTCTGCTTTTATTAGTACTTATCTGCATTTAAAGTCGTTTTTCGAAAACGGTTAAATATTGAATCATAAACGATTAAGGTCCTAAAGTGTAATGTAAAAACATTTGATCCAAAATTCAACAATCAAAATCCAATTGAAACCTTTGTCGGCAAATTTTTAATTTTTTTTGTGTTCAATAAAAATCGTTTATCCCTTATCGATTTTAAAATCTTCAAGAAGCCCCACTGAGGCTCAAAACCCGTTGCAATTAAAATGCAATATATTATCCCTTTTTCCATACGATAACTAATATCACCATAGCCATATACATGAGTAAGAAATCACAAGTATATTATACGTGTCAGATATAATTATGCGAAAATAATTATTCGTCAGTAAATTGAATATAGTATAAAGCTTATTGGAATGTATTAAGATTTCCTCTCACTGTCAGGTGATGTAGTTTTAATATTCATTTTATTGGAGCCTTCTTAAAACAAGGGTCGGGTCCACGTAAGTCCAAGGCGATACATTCATTGGCTTCGTCCACGTGTATTTGCTGTCAAATAAATCAGTACCTCAATAAAAAGACAATTTTACAGTTAACGAACGAATTTCAATAAGATTAAGAGGCATGGCGCTGCATTAAGCACTAAATTTATGCCCTTACAAGATTTGTTTTGCGTGTTGCTTAAATTAAACATTTCAATTTCTCATCACTTGCGTCATATATGTGTTTATTTTAATATTCTATTAAAATATGATAGTGTATAAATAAACAACTGATTATAACATAAATTATTGGGCATTAACGTGTTCGGTTGAAAGTTACGCGATCGAAAGTTAACAAACTGAGAATCCATATTTTAGGAAGAGCGATGTGGGCGTACGACATTATTTCCGTACTAAAACTTGGGTTTTGTAATATCGAGTTTTATTGGTGAGATACGCATTCTTTGAGCCACTTAACACATGTCTACGAATTGTAAAACGCATTGAGAGGCCGTCGGCAAGGTAATGCGAAATTTGGACCACACGTAAAGTGCATACTTGCATAGTGTTAAAGACAAAAACAATCATAAATGTCAAAGCAATTCAAAAACTCGAAGAACAGTATAAACAAATTGACGGTCAACGTTACTCGGATGAAACTTCTCGTAACAATTAGAAGTAGGTGAAAATTAACTTCTAAGATTTGATTAATAAATATAATAATATTAATATATTAATAATATAATATTTGATTGATTGATTTGATTTGATAAATTACATTGTTAGTTAGTTAGTTACAAGTCAAGCTAATAAAAGTGTTTTAAAAATGTAATAGGATTAAATAAATTTCATTACACAAGCTTTTTGTTGTGACAGATGAATCGTCTGTTATTAACAGTTGAAAATAACAAATAAATACACGTGTATATAAAATCATTTGAAATTACATTTCAAAGGCTCAAAATTCGTAAACGTAACAAAAACAGATTAGGTGACAAAAGTAAAAGTGATCTTAAACTGAGAACGAAAGTCAAGGAATTAGGAACAATTAAACGTAAAGCGGAGTACAATGACAACGCATCAAAAGCGCAGGTTTACAGGATTACCGTTCGAACAAAACTCAACAAAAGGATTAAGAGATTTTGTCTCAATTTGGCAATGAAACATTTAAATTAAAAAAGTGACAAGTGTCACTCAAAAACGTAACAAGCCAGCTATTGAAATATTAATCCTCGCGCCTGCAACGTTGAAATCAAATTCTGTTTTTGCAAAAAGGGAATCATCTTCATCATAGTGGACAATAATCTTTTGTGCATAAAGTCGCACTTAAAATTAACTTCCTTTGGAACGTCTTGAATCCACCAATGGCGAAAACTGATTCTTATTTTGGAGTGAATAGAGCATCTTTTGGAAAGATGGAAGTTAATTCAAAGCGAACGCGACATATTTATTTTACAAAATCCAATTTTCTGCTGACATCTCATCTGTCGACTTTAAACGTTCCGGACTATGGGACTGTCTCTACAGTTTCACGCTTATTCTTCACATACTATCTTTAGTTCGTAAGTGATTATCGGATTAAAATACTTCGTTTGAATTTATATTGTCGACTTAAACTCTTTTGCTTTTTGCAATTTGCGTGGTAAAAAACACTTTTTACACCGATTCTTTTACTATCGCTGCAATCTTTTTGTGGGACTCTACCACTGGAAATCCGCAAACCTTTTCAACAGGAATCTTCAAACCCAAACTGTACTAAAATAAGATACATCTAGCATTATTATAAATGTTTAAATATTGATTCATCATCATCATCAACATCGTCAACCGGAAGAAGTCCAAGAAATTTGTATTTACACTAGCTGTGCTACGCGGTTTCACTCGCATGTTCCCGTTATCCCGCAGGAACCATTTTTCGGGATAAAAAGTAGCCTATGTGTTAATCCAGGGTATAAGCTATCTTAGTAGGATAGGGAAGTAGGATTTGTAGCCTCTTGGATGACAGCTGTTCCATTGTATATTTATGAACCGGCTGAGAGTTACTTGCCTATTCTTTTACCGGCGTAAGGAGGTTGGAACAGGCCTTGCTAGTTTCAAATTAGATGTTTTAATGTGGTCACAATATGTGTCCTACTAAATAAATACAGTTTGACTTTTAACAAATTCCCCGCATATTATCCAAGGTTCAGGAAAATAGCTGTGATAACGTATGTAGGTGTCCGAGCAAACGGTACATTTATTTATAGCCGCCATAAGTCACATAAAACTAAGCTCCCGATACCATCTCGGATGGTAGCCCGTCGCCACTGCAATACCGACGGTACTATCATAGTAGCTATACAGGGTATTTAATGGTTTTAAATAGCTCTTAACATCAGTGTTGTTTTGTTTTAGTTTAATTAAAACATTAAGGTGCAGTTGTTTGGTTAAGTTTTTAATTAGGCTATTTATTGTTTTCAAACTGTTTCAAGCACTAGTGATGTGCTAGTTAAAAAGTAATACAGATACAGCAATGGTAAATCTTAAAATTGTCTCACCGTTCACTATCTTAGATAATAATATAAGAAAGCCTAGTTAGGGGTCAGCGCTAATACGTTATGTGGACATTATATTACATAGTATTACTTCTTCTTGATTTGTGCCAAATATGAGGACATACTACCTTGTAAGTCGTAGACAGGAATATCGCAATTTAATTAAATTATTATTCCATTTAATAAATGTATTGTTATCTATACAACTTCTAACTAAAAATAGGTTGTTGATCTATTTAATACATATCAGATTTTAGATTTTAGAATAACGGAAACGAAACCACCCCGTATAATGGGTATGCGCTCGTATGCGTTCGAAGAATGAGAATAATTCAGGTAAAGCCGTTTAGCTCAAGTTAAGGAGAGTTTGTGATTGTGAATCGAATATTTGGAATTAATATTCAAATTAGTTTCTTAAAACTATGTGACTCACACATACCTACATAAGAAATAATATTATGATTAATTATTTATTAATGTACATTCGCTTGCTGAACATAAGTTTCCCAATTCGTTTACCAAGGACTAAAAACACAACAAAACAAAACACTAACAATCAATTAATTTAACTAAAACACAACAACCAATAGAAATAAAAACAATAAATAGAATGAATATTACAATATTTCTACAAAATCTAATACCACCCTGTGAAACTCCCACTGCGTGCATAAAAATAGATCCAGGTCCTGGTGTTAGCGCAGCACAGCGTTGTTGAATGTTAAACTTATAACTTCCCTTTTTTTGTATCTAAAGCATTTCTATAACCTCGGAAACTACTAGGTACTTTCTTTTTGTATACTATGTAAGCCGTACAACTAATAAATATCACTGCTGAATTTAAAACCAATATTTAAACTTTCGAACTCAGAAAACACAAAAGTACTCTAACCGCAGCAACCTCAAAGTGTACGCCAGCATGTACATTGTAAATGCGGTAAGAATACAAGAGCATTCCAAGTAAATTGTCTCCAAACCACCACATGCCCTCCTTCAAAATCCAATAACTGATAGTTACAACTCCCGAATACGGAGCTACTTTGTGCCCCTCCAACCATGGTAAAACAAAACAAGGATATGTTACGGACGAAGTTCAATGGTTCCAGCTTGGTACAGATGAATTGGGGAAATGTATTAGGTAAATTTGAGATTATTTTCACCTAACTAATCCCTACAATGACCTAATCCATTGGATCCCATCTAATCCAGGTACTCAGCATGAAGTATATCCACAGAGATTGCATACAACCTAATGTACGTACTTGAGAACTTCCTCCATTTGTGTACAATGGTTCCCCGATATATATTTTTTTCTTTTCGACAGTTAAAAATAACACGTTTCGGTAATATTAGGTTTCAGTATTAGGATTGTATTGTTTGTAGTCAGTGAAGGATTGGTATTAGGTTAGAAAGTGGAACGATAATTTGATGTAATATTATGTCGATAAGGTACAGTCTAATGTCGCAAAATATCTAATATATGGATCTGATCCAATATTTACCTATGCCTTACCTCTAGGGTGAATGATAGATGTACAAATTTACAAGAAAGTCGTCATTGGTTGTTATCCAATTGTTTATGAGCAACAATGTAGGCTAACCTCTACAGATGGTAGCGTTAGCTACAGGCATCAGTTATAGAGCAACGCATCTTCCTTTATCGGATTTATCAAAGCACCCTCAATTTTAAAAGTTCTAAAGAAACATATGACGCCGCCACGCACACCGCATACAGATTTTGATATAAAAATACAATGATGCATATTTGGGATCGTAAATACAGTTAGATGTTTGGAAGAAGGCTCAAACTCCTTGAGTGTCGTGTATCATGTCATGTGCCTATAAGGGTAAGGGTTGAGTCAACAAGGAAGCGATAAGCGAAACCATTTTAGATATTTGCTGAATTAAAAACCTGCGAACTGGTTTAACATGCACATAACAAAGACATTATTAGAATAGATGTTTAATTTTTGTTTTTTTCTCAGATAACACGAAGAACCCACTTGAATAATTCTAATACCTATTATAAACGTGAAAGTTTGTGAATATGGATGGATGGATGGATGTTTCTTACTCTTTCACGCAAAAACTACTGTACGAATATGAATGAAATTTGGAATGGAAATAGCTTATACCCTTGATTAACACATAGGCTACTTTTTGTCCCGGAAAAGGTTCCTGCGGGATAAAGGGAAGACGCGGGTGAAACCACGGGGCGCAACTAGTCTAATATGTAAAAATCTCGTGTCACAGTGTTTATTAATGAACTACTCCGAAGCGTATTAACCGATTATTATGTTTTTTATATATGGTAGGTTAATACATAAAGATCACTGGTGATGTGTGAGTGTGGTTGCTACAAGGTTTAATTCGTCTTACGATGGTATAAGAAAAATAACGTGAGGTTTATATATTAAAAACGCCCTTAAAAATACGTTAACAGTCATCAGCTCTACGACCAAACCCGAACACATCCCATAGGAAATGCGTGACACGAATGGCGACGAGCAAGATTCTCAGGAACAAGGCGCGACGCCGAGATGTGGCGAGCATAATCTCTTACTTTGCTCCATCTAAACACATTGTGTTATCGATATATTCCGTCTAAAAGATTTCTAAGAATATTTTGTGGGAACTGACGATATATTTGCTTTAAACTTGCAGGTAGGTGTCACGCGCGTGACGTGTAAAACAAACAGGTAGGTTTTTTTACCTACTTACTGGGTAGCATTTGCCCACAGTCACCTGATTGACGATGTAGTCGAAGATGGCACCACGCTACACTTGGATTGGGAACTGGCTCACAAGTGTGAAGAATAAAATTGTCAATGTGATCGCGCCAAAAAAATTACCTGCCGGGCGTTTCTTGCCTGTTCTTTTGCCGGCGTAAGGAGGTTGGAACAGGCGTAGCTAGTTTTAAATTTGACGTTTTAAAGTGATCACAATGTATCCTATTGAATAAATAAAAATTGACTATTGAGTGGGACTGCCAGAACGTACCGATAGTTGCTTGGCGACAGATTCTTCACTAATATTCAAATTGAAAATAAAATTTACTAATCGCAAATTATTCGAATGATCGAATCATTTGCAGTCGCACATCGTGAATTAGCTTGTTAGTTTAATTTTAACGTTATTACTAGCGAAGTGAATCCAATCTATGTAAATAAAATAAACGAACCCAATACCAACGATTTTCTTTCGCCGCACAGAAATGTTCAAGTCCACGTCTTTTTTTCAATTCCATCTAGATATTATCTCTTTCCACTATAAACAGCAAGCAACGATAACTTACAACAGTACAGCAAATAAATTAACTTAATTACCGAGCCTGATTAACAAACGATTATCCATTTTACTAGTCACTGAGATGGGCGGACAATAAATAAGATCGCACATTGCGTAAAGCGAGCCATACACGATACAATGGGGCCTACAAGATAACTGTAGCTATGCGAGTATCATGATTTCATTCGGATCATTCGAATGACAACTAAATTAGTAACTAGTGGCATCAGTACGACTGCCTGTCCTCAGTTGTGTAGACTGCCGACTGGGCCCGAGTCGCCACGAATCGCTCGACAACTCTAGAATCCATTCGCTATCGCGCGAGCGGCGACTACTGTTAGTTAGTAGGGAACTACTAAATAGTAGTTATCATTGTAATCTGAAAATAACTACTTCCTTTTTATTCATCGGTTAGCGTTTAACCACAAGTCACCATGTTTTCGAAGGTGCCGCCACGCTACGCCTGGATTGGGAACTGGCTCAAACATGGGGCTGCCGGAACACACCGATTGGTGCTTGACGACACATTCTTAACTAATATTAAAATTGAACATAAAAAATAGTAGTCGCAGATTATTCGAATGATCGGAACATTCGTAGTCGCGCATCTTAGAGATAGCTACTACAGGTGTATGAAGCAATACACGCAGTTTATCACGCATATTGCGCTCCTGTCCTATAATGATTTTGTCTGGCTGTGGAAGTTCAGATAACTCTGTCAGTTTTGCTAGGCAGCTGCACTTGCCATTATACTCGTAAAAACAAAACTGTTAATAGGTATAGCCGAAGTGACGTTTGACGATCGATGTGGCGATAGGCTGTATTTGTTCTGTGTCTGGATGTTGTGGATCCTCTGCGTAAATTGTGACATCCCTGGATACAGGCAATCCCCTTATAGTTAGGAAATTTTAAATCTTAATAGTCTAGTAATAGCTTCATATCAAGAACTCAAGATTCAGGTCCTTAAATTTGTAATACAATCAATCAACTAAAATGCTCAAAAAATTGCATTTGGCATTATTCATGATGAGAATATTCAAAAAAATTGTTCACCTAAAATTAGCTCCCAAAAAGCGACTTCTTCCAAACGTCTACGCTTTGCTTAACCTCCACTTATGTAAGGCATAATTACGCATATAATACAACTAATGGAAAGCACAACCGGGCACACGCTCGCGTACCGACGGACGATGTCTGCGGGATTATTTATTGCCGTTTTATTTCGCTTCGACCGTCCGCGATAAAATAAAAGAAACGTCAGTAGGCCGTGATCGCGATTATCACTGGAAGATCACTGAATTGCTCCCGCGTAACTGATTCACACCATCGCTTTCGTAAAAGCAACAACCATCGCTGCTTTTACGTAAGCTTTGAACGTATGTTGCCTGAAGAAACGGCGGTGTATACTGCGTAGTCCGATAGTGTCGTTCGATGGGTAGATGCGATAAAACAAAATGTTCTCTGTAAGGACTTTAAAAGCCTACTTTACAGCGTGGTAGTATTGGTAGTCAGTCATTGACTGGTAAGAAAGGCTCGCATGCCAGTTACCATTCAAGTCGGCAGAGAGGACAGCTAGGATCATTGTTTCAGGGAATGCCCTTAATTAGCACATGTAGAGCGAGATTATCAACCAGCACTGTCGGCTCCCGGTGACAACTGAATAATGACGTTGCTACTTATACCAGGGATAATTATTTTAAACTGAATTGTCGGTAATTAAATGCTAATTCTTTGGTTTGCATGGAATTGTGGTAGATAAAGTAGGTATACGAATTGTGTGAGTGAAATTACTAGTAAGTATGCAGACTTCTTCTTATTTTCTCTTCTTCACAGGGTAGCGTTTGACCACATGTAACCTTATGTTAAGTGACGATGTGGTCGATGGTGGCGTCACTTTATACCTGGATTGGGAACTGGTCCTTAAGTGGGGCTGCCGGAACACACCGGTAGGTGTTTGGCGACAGATTCTCAACCCGGTGGCCTAGCCAGGCGAGCACTAGAAAATGCCCCACCACCGAGCAAACTAATGACCTATCGTCGGAATCAAACTGATACATCCGGGTTCAATAGCGCCTAGCATGCCCTCTGAAATCCGGTAGCGTTCGATTCCACTAAAAGGTCACCCATCTGAGTACCTAATGGCCGTACTGAGATTTGCTTAACCTGATTGATCTGTTACGACCGCCCGGACTAGCTAGGATACGAGCGCTACTGAAGACTATATGCAGACTGAAGTATCGTGTGCCAAAAAGAACGAGCATCTCAGAACAATGAGTACAGCCTCCTAGAGACGCAGCCAAATTGTGTATGGCTGCCAAGTGAGCTCAATGCACCTGGATATAGGAGACAAGCCAAATCCTGAAACGGTTGTTAACTTATGTTGCATTGCAGCCAACTTTTAAATTAGGTTAATAAAACATATGAGATCAACGTTTGTAGCTAAAAAAAAGTGACGTGTTAAATCATTTTATTTTAACCACAACTCATTGTCACGATATTGCACAGATAAAAAGAATTTTAAAAAAATTTAATCATAATAAGTGTAAAAAATGCGTATAAGTGAGTATATGTGTATGTTTGCAATTTCTTCACATTAATTATGCGCTAATGATTATTTTTTATCATAATTCATTGCCTACTAGACATAAAATAACAAAAGCTAAAGTACAAAATCTCACCTTACTATAATGCAATAAGACTATAAAACCGTGGTCGTATCGCCAAAAGCAATCTCTAAGCACATAATTATTACCCAATAAAGAAACCTATTCGTACAAAAAACCCCTCTAATAGTGCATTGTTTCTATATTTGTGTAAACTCAACTGAACTACATCATTAACATGCCACGTAAACAGTAGCATAAGCTCAAAATCTGACTAAACTTGGAATTCACAGCAGCGTGCCTTAAAGCTCACGTTTATGAAATATTAAATCTAGTTATATCTCTAAAGGGAATCTCTTGTGTACCGAGAGAGATAGACAAGCGAGCAGGTGCGCGCAGCACCCACACGTTCCGACGTAGAAAACAATTATCATTCCATGGTTGCGAAACATGCCCCGTCACTATCTGTCGACCCATCATCACGACTTCACAATTTACATATAATGACTTACTAACAATAAACAACTGAATGTGCGAGACCGCCTCTACTCTGCTTATGACATTATTTCTTTTCTGTTATCATGTTATCAACATTATAACGGGTATCACGTCTTGTCGCCGTGGAAGCTTGATCTGGACTAAGATTTCACGATAGCTTTTAACTGTTTTGTATAATAATAAAAAATGTGACAATGAAAACTTCTATTACATCTTACAGAGTAACCTTTAACCACAAGTCACCTGATGTTAAGTGACGATGTGGTTGAAGGTGGCGCTCTATTTCTGGACACCTGGATTGAGAACTGGCTTTTCAAGTAAGGCTGCTGGAACACACCGATAGATGCTTGGCGACAGATTCTTAAATTGATGGTGGTTGCTAGCCAGGCGAGCATTGCACTTTTTAGAGATAAGTCAAGAATGAATAGGTATTTGCTAGGCAAGATTCTTTGTTTTAAAACAGTAAAAAAATGCCACATTGTTATGCTTTATCGACAAGAAAACAAATACTAATATTTTTCTCAATATCTTGTATAGGTTTACTTTTGACCAATGTGGTTGAAGATGAAAAACACGCAGACCGAGAGTTATGGTAACTTAAACTTTCTACCCGTACTTCTCTAACCAATTATAATAAATTCTGTTACAGACTGACAGCAGCGAAACTACTGGGTATTTAAACAGAATTTACGAAAAATAAACTGTGTGAAATATTTGCTTGCCAGACAGTTACAAGTACAGAGTTAAATCATAAGACGACACTTTTTAATTTAAGGAACACTGTACGAAATGTTTTAAGAGACAAGTACGGTTTTTTATTTGTTTACGCGCACCGGAGCAAGTGATGTCGATGTCCCTACAAAAAACAAGGACAATATGTTGTTCGTTAGTCGAGGCAATTTCTTCCTTTATTTCGAGGTGTTCTTCAAGGAGATAAATTAGGCTTGACCCCACAATGGCCGATGCAAACATGTAGGTTTATGTATGACAAGCTAAAATTTACGACTCTTCAAGGCAAACTTTCTAGCGCTATAGGGAGCTTTCCAGCACGGTACACAGATGACACAGTGTGACATAGTGCTCAGCGTTTCTTGTTTCACTACACAGTGGCTCAAGGCCGACTAATGAAAAGTGTGAGTTAGACCGTGTAGTGTCTCAGTGTTACCATTATTGCATTAACGTTGGTAACAGTTTTAATTAATAAAGATTATTACAGATTTATTCATTAATTTTTAATAATAATTGAAAATCATGAAAAAATAAATTTACTGCCAATAATGTTGCCTGAGAAAAAATGTTTAGTTAGAAACAACGATGGCTACGCGTTTTACACAACAATCACAAAAGGGTTTCCAACAAGCACCCGTACGCAGTGTTCTGTAGTGGTGACACAGTGTGACACGGCGCTGGCTTGTTGGAAAGCTCCCACAGCATAGCGATAACAGCTTAGAATATTTGCATAGAAAATACCTATGGGGCCGCGCCCAGGCCGTCTGTTGTATTTACGAAAATTAATTCGTTAACTTGGCAGTTTAGATAACGAAAACACGCTTGTCTTAATTCTATTGACTTCTCCTTCTGACTCTGTAATAGAGCTAGTTATTGCTATAATTTATTAAGTTTGTTATTAAAATGAATGAAAGACTTTAATCTTCTGACTATAATGTTACTGTGATATTGCAGTAACTTCCTCCCATTCATCACAGTGCAAGTATTATAAGTGGATATCTACATGAACAGACCAATATATTATTATGATAACGGAAGCTGTGACCTAATTAACCAAAATTGATATTAGACAAAGTCGCTTCTTAATTTCTAATCCTACTTCAATCTAATTAAACGAACATGATAATTTTCTTCAGCTAATTAAAACGAGAAGACCAGCAGAGGCGGCTAACAATGAATAAGTTGAAATTGAAACACAAAGAACAAGTAAATTGAATTAAAACGATGGAATCTCGGCATCCCACTGCCTAATTATCATCTTAATTCCTTATAACGAATCAAAAACTGCTACCGTGTTTTCTGAGAATATAATAACCGTAGAAAAATTTAAAATAGGCGCTTGATATTCGTAAATAGCGCAGTTCCACTAGATTTACCGTTTAAGGTGGATGATCCCAGAGCTCATCACGCTATGTTGTCAAGAGATGGCGCTGATGTCATTTTTTACCTAAATTATTTTTTTACGTCGAAAATAACAATCTTATTCGAACCAAACACTAAAGCGCGCGTTCTATAGCGTTACTCAATTGTAAATTACCCAAATCTTCATTTAATAAACTAATAAATTACTCGTAACGCTTCTCTTACTGCTGGTGTCACAAATTTACGTACTTACACACGCACACGTAGACATAAAGTATGTCATTAGAACGCATCTAAGGTGGTTGCTTGCGGTCCGCCTAGCAGCCCAGCGTCAATAGATGGCGTTGTTTCTAATTAACGCATCTTATTTTATTATGAATGAACAGGTGCATATTATTTTAATAATAATTATGTTTACCGGTAATGGCGTAATATGTTTTATGTATCCAACAATATTTCAGATGTGTTTTAGTTTTCAAAACACTTTTATTTGTGCCAAACAATATCGCGGCGGTAGTGGTGTATGGCAGCGAACTATTCACGCACACATAGAAAATGGTCTTGTTGTACACGAAACCATTTGCTAATTTCGTTCTTTCGTTTACTGTATAGGTTAGACCAGTGGTCAAACCTCTCAGTAGTTCTTTTCTAATAACGAGGTTCCGATTTCGATCCCTGCCTCAGATTTTTGGTAATTTTCTTTGATTTGGATGAAATTTAGAATGGAGATGGCCTATACCCTTTATTACCTATACTCTCTACTCTCCTACCAATAAAGACATTGGCTATGGTAATACTTTATTATGAAACAATCAGGATTATTTATTATACATGTACATAGTATCAAAATAAAAAACAGTCAATCACCAATAGTCTTTTTATTTACACATTCTTAAAATATTCAATAATTCACAATTCTTCGTCAATATAAAGTCCTGCTGGTCGCACAGTTTTTTTCATTTTTTCCATGAACTATGTTCTGGCCACAGACTCATTGTGTTGGCCATATGCCATGTTATTGGTCAGAACATTGTTTTTATACAAAATGCTTTTGACGTGGTTGTGGCATGGTGTTTTCGCTTTTCGTTTACATATCTGCAACAAAGCTATAATTAAAGTATATTCTAATTTGTATCCCAACCTGGCCATACGAAAACCACGGATTTATGTCTACTAAACACTACTAAAGAAACAAACATGACTTTGAAAAACTAACCATTCCAAATCGGCTGGCTGGCCTGTCGCATTTATATGTAGTGTAAACATCATTTTCATGTTGCCCTGCCCTACGGTCAGAAGTTCAATTCCTTTTATTTCCTCGTTGTTTTTTGGAAGTCTCGAATTTTCGAGAGACATGCTTCTTTCAAATCTGTTTCCACAATTGGTTCATTTGGTTTAGTAGTTACGTTGATACGTGGTAACAAACATTCACACGCACAAATTTTTGCATTTATAATATTAGTAGAATAGAATTTCGTTTATTTCAAGGTGTCATTTACGAAGTAAATAAGCGTAGGAAAATTATATGTCATCATGTTGTTTATTTCAAAGGTATTTGAATACACTTTCAGCAAGGGCAGTTGTAGAACAACGTCCTTGATCCTCCGAAAATTAGATTTGTGGTGACAGCCAGCCAGCAGGGCTTTTTCGGTTATACAAAGGTACTCTGTGGCAGGGCTGTTGCTGGCCTCAGCTGGCGTAGTGGTGCACGATTGTATCTGCTGATTTCCATCAATAATTTTCCAACGTTGATCAACCTTTTTTACAGAGTAAAACTATAAACAACAACTTGCCTAGCAACGTAGCAACTAGTCAAAAATGCATTTTACGTGAATAACGTAACCAAAAAACTCATAGAACAGTCTGATTAGTTTATACTAGCTGCACCCCGCAGTTTCACCCGCGTGTCCTACAGTTTATCGATATTTTTTTTTATAAAACTATTGTAGTAAAAGAAACACTAAATATTAAGTGAAGCTTACCACTTACCACACATACACATACATAAGTGAAAATCGCACTCTAATCGGTTAAGCCGTTTCTGGAATTAGCGCGCACAAACGAACAGATAAACAGACATACAGTCAAACAGACAAAAATTCCATTTATCATTGTTTTGGGTTCTATTGCGTTGATGATAAAGACCCCCAATAATAGCTTTTCTCATTTATCTTTCACTAGTTTTCAGCCGCGGTTTCACCCGCGTCTTCCCGTTATCCCGCAGGAACCTTTTTCCGGGATAAAAAGTAGCTATAAGCTATTTCCATTCCAGTAGTTACGGTGATACGTGGCAACAAACATTCACACACACAAACTTTCGCATTTATAATATTAGTAGGAAAGGATAGGATGTACAGACAGCGATCAGTCACAGTTTTATTATATGTATAGGTAAATAAATTTTTATTGTAAATGTGGATGTGGATTTGGATTCCGTCTTCTTTACCGCTTAGACTGTTTCATTGAAAAATATACCTTATTCCGTTTGATAACAATATGTATAGTATTACATTGATAGATATTGGTTGATTTCGGTTTTTTTTTTGACGTTTATGATTTGAAGCGATGATAGCTCAATCGGTTGCGCATTGAACTTCCGTGCTGGACAGCACATGTTCAAATACCAACAATAAGTATGAGATTTCGGTGAAGAAAAATATCGTGCCAAACCACAACATGGTGGCTTATTATGTAATATTTGAGACTTTAGATCAGATACCTACCTAGTAGATAAGACACTCATTAGCCCAGTAACTTCGCTAGCTACTTATGTTGTAGTTAGTACCTTACCTACCATACCTTTACCTACCAAATATTTATTTGATAATGCGGTAGTGCGGTACCAACACACTGGGTATCAAATATAGGGGTGTGACTTGAAAGGGAAAAAATCGATTAAGAAATAATCGATTTTTATCTCTTTAGATTAAATCGATTTGTAAAAACGATTCGATTATTTTTTACTTAATAATCGATTTTTTACAAATCGATTATTTTTCGATTTGTTTTACAAATCGATTATTTTTCGATTTTGTACAAATCGATTATTTTTTGAATTTTTACTAAGCGATTGTTTTTATTTATATAATCGATTTGTAAAAAACAATTATTTAAATAAAAATAATCGATTTGTAATTTAATCATCGATTTTTTAAATATCGATAAAAAAAAGATCGATTAATATAAAAATCGATTATTTTGTTCACATCCCTAAGCTATTTTAGCTAGGTAGGTACATACCTACCACCGTGATAGGCGACCTCTTGCAAGGGCGATCTACCATTTCTAGTTCTACCGCCAAGTAACTAACTAACTATATTATCAATAGTAGGTATCTATCTACGTAGACCGTATGTATTTAGATTTACGTTCTAATGTAAGTATGTTGTCAGCTGCCTGGTTACCATAATACATACAAGTCGGATGGCCGTGTGAGAAACTATCGCAAGATATATATTTACTTTACTTATTTATAACTTATTTTCCTACTTTGATTACCTGGGCGAAATTCTATCACTTAGGTTATCAAAGTGGATTAGACCTCCACGACCTTGACTACCAACCCGTTTCGATTTACGTCTTCGGAACGGAAAGTAAAAATTGCCCCAAAATCAACAAAATCGTTCATGCACGACTTGGCAAGTCGAAATATCGTGGCGAGCGAGACAGAAAATCATTCTTCACTTGTCACGCCCGATCTTGCAACGTCGCATAATTTTTAGCTATTGACAAACTATAATTTCTTCTGTGACGCTTCAACGTTGTCGTATGTCACCATTCGCTCACTGCACAAGGTCTACATCTAAATAGTTCATCGAAATTCAGATAGATGGCAGGTTAAAATCACCTAATTCAAGTCCGTCAACTTCAGTGCCACTCACGCACACATGTGTATAAAAATACGATTTTTCCGATGTAAAATTACATGGAAAACATAATTTTTGTAAGAGAAACTGATAGTTCGCGAATGGGTAATTAATTGAACAATTTAAGAAAATTTTCAAACTTCATTAGAATAGTTCGCGTGATCTATATCGCCCTTCTTGAGTTTGTATGGGAAATTGCCCGAACCCATTCACCTTAATGTAAAATATTAGTCATAGAAGTCATAACACTGAACAGATTTGATCCCGTCGCTATGGTGGCCATTAATGAAGAAAAATTGGTGATTGAAATCAATAATCTAACATTCGCTAAGCGCGGCTATAAAGGGGATAACATAAATTCGAGAATTTATTCCTACTTAATACATCCGAAGCGCATTAAACGCTGCATCTTAAGGTAATTTCTATTCACGAACGATTAGTCTTCGATCTTCTACTAGCGCCGATTGTAATACCATTTGGTATATTGAAATACGACCCATAAAGAAGATTCGTTTGAAATATAATTTATATACCAAGCAAATATTTTAAGATTCTACTTTGGAAGGCTTTGCATGCTCTATAGGTGTTTAATTCTGAGTTATTGATTTAAACCAGCATACCGTGCATCTTCTTGAAAATTTCGAGTTATGTAGTGGAAAAGCTATTGCGAGTCAAACTCGCGTGGAAAGGGTTCTGTACCATTTCGTTTAGCGTACAACTTTAAGACGGAGGATTTTGTTTTAAGTTTTCTTGGAAACTATAAGTAAAACTGTATATTCCATGTTTTTTTGAAATCTTTTCGGCTTCGTGGTTTCTGAAATGAAGGCTTTTTTGCAATGACTAAATATTAAAAAAATATCTAGAAATAGACGTGTGTGATCATCTAATTATATTCTAAATGTACTACATTTTCACCCGAAAATAATGATTGATCCTGACCCGTTATCCGCGGTTTTGTATCATTTTAGTACTGGGGCTTGACATATTACTAAAATGACATATTGATCCAAAACCGCGGATAACTGATCAGGATCGATTATTAATTTTGGGCATTTATGTGTCTACTTACACTTGGTAAGGAACCTTAATAAGAACTTTATTGCAATAAAGTCTCATGATTCTTATTTTACTGTTTTTTTTTTATAAAAAAAAAATTATAATAGTTATTATTATCAGAAGCTATAAAGATAAAATTATTTTTAGTAAAAAAAAAGATTATGCTTATTTGGTCGTTCAAGTGTAATCCCTTAATTTACAGTCATTCCGTATCCTTTTAGTTCATTAACTAGATGTAGCTTCGTGTTTTTTGTTCCTTACTCATTAAGTTTTTTATTTCGAAAATACGGTTACCGGTTAATAACAGTTTGGAAAGAAATTGGTCCAAAACACACGAACCTTTCGACATAACTTGATACAAATTACGTCAAATCATGTGGATATTATTTTTTATTGAGTACAAGAGCAACATGTGGTAAATTGGAGTCCCTAAAGAAATAAACAACTTAACGACGCCACACAGTTTCTTGTATAGAAAAAATGTAACAACTTCCCGAAATAGGTGACGTGCGCTTCACGAATTATCGGTTCGGGAATTCGGTTTACTTTTCCCCTTTTTAATGATACTTGAAATGGTTCCATAAATAGCAATTTAAAATTAATGGCAATGAGTTGCAGAACGACGTTTTTTTTTTGTTTTCGCACTTACTAAAGTTTTGGTATTACTAGCATACTTATATCAGTTGATAACATACACGGAGAAAAATAGACCTTCCGAAATACCGTTTTCCATCTGAGTTAAAAAGGACTTGTAATTCAGAAGGGAAACTAAGGTAAAATAAGGAAGGAATCGGTCTTGGAAGGTAAAGACTCAGAAGGAAAGTCTTTTTCTCAGTGTAGATTATTACTATAAACCACATAGTTCATTTCTAAGTGGCAAAAATTGATAACTCAGAAAATGTAAATAATATTTATTGTCTACTAGAGCATTTAACACATACCGCCCCGTACAGGGTCAGCTAGGTAGATTATGGCCCATACTAGACAGTACTAGAAAGTATGGGCCATAATCAAACTTTTTCAGAAAAAGCCTGTGGCCCAGCGTGGAAATTTATTATGCTGATGTGAATGACAATTTATATACGTATACGTATTCTGTTATATTAAGCACATAACTACGTCTACAAACAATTTAATAATTTGGCTGTACGAAGATAAAACGCATTAGATTCTTAATGGGATAAACATATAACCGATGACCACGGAAACGGCGCACCGATGAGATTCACCGATACCCTTGAATGATGATCGATGGTCTCATACCACTCGTTAACGTAATATTTTGAAGGGAAGCCTTCGGGAAGGTTCATTGAGATAAATAGAGTTATCACATTTAATAACTCGGCCTTTTGTAAGAGGTTTATGCGTTTTAGAGAAGGTAGTTTGTTCATTAGAGAGGGAATTTATTTATTGTAAATTTTATATGAACGCGATGATAACTCGTTAGTAGGTATAGTGACGTGACGCAATATAATGTGAAAGAAAATATCTTGATATGAACCAATGATGGGTGGTAGAGCATTTTCTTGTACTCGTCTGACTCTAGGTACCACCCGTCGCCAAGCATGTATCATGTGTTCCAGCAGACCCGCTTGAGAGCCAGTTCCTAAGCCAGGTGTAGCGTGGCGCTATCCTCACTTAATATAAGTTGGACTGAGGTCAAACACTACCTTAGTGTTTAATACGCAAAACCACGTCACATAACGAATAACTTCATCAAAGTTTTTATAGCGATGATGGCTCAGTGGTAGTGACGTCGGCTTGTGATCTGTAGGACGTGGGTTCGAATCCTCAATGAGCTTGAGCTTTCGGTGAAGGAAAACATCGTGATGAAACCATAGCTTGGTGGTAGGGTATTTTCTAGTACTCGCCTGGCTAGGTACCACCCTCTTGTTAAGAATCTGTCGCCAAGCACCTATCGGTGTGTTCCGGCAGCCTCACTTGAGAGCACAGTTCCCAGTCCAGATGTAGCGTGGCGCCATCCTCGACCACATCGTCACTTAACATCAGGTGACTTGTGGTCAAACGCTACCCTGTAAATAGTAAAAAAAAAAAAAAAGTTTAACAGCGCACCATGCTCAAATGATAACACACGCATCAGGATTGTTCATCGTTGGATAAGCCAGGGACTATGCAACTCCATTGTTCATTTCGCTTAATAGGACGGATTACTTCATGTGTATTGTAGCTGGAAGCGACAAATAACTACGTCCAATAACTGACAATACAAAACATTACCAAGCAGTAGTGTACAAATATTACTACTGTATTCAGAATAAAATGGAAAACTTTCCAGAGAAATTATAGTGATGAGCGCAGTGCAATGCCGCGCAGGAAGGAACAGTAGAAGGGAAGAGAGTGAGAGATAGACCGAGAAGAACATACATAGAGCAAGTCAAAGAAAGGATTCACGTAAAACCAAGAGGCTGGAATCAAGTCTGCAACCTTGTGCTTCGCAGTTGGCTGTTCGCCCATTGCACTATTTGCACTACATCGGTCGTCATTTCACATTAATATTTTCAGATCTGAAGAACTGTGACTGTGGTGCCGCCAATAACTGCCCAATATGCCCCAAACACTGTAATACTGAAGACCTAACGCGCCGACGGAAAACGCAATTCACGTCACCGAGTCACGAAGAAGAATAATGTATTTATCAGTTACAAATACATGGTAATTATCCCGCTTCAAAACCTAATTCTAGTGTTACAAAATCACGAAGGATTTGCGCGAGCTCCAGTTGGAGGACAGGCAGGAGGTGGCGCAGGACAGACCGAAGTGGCGTCTTTTGTTATCGGAGGCCAAGACTCACTTTGGGCCGTGGCGCCATCTCAGTTAGTTCATGTTATTGACCATGGTAGTTAGTTTAAAACAGTATAATATATTTATCTCTCACTTCCAGTAGCTTTAAGTTACATTTGTATTGGATAGATTTACAGAGAGCGGTCGCCTGCGGGACTAGCGATGGCGCGGCGTGTTATCGCCCCGTTGCAGTTAGCCGAAACTTAGTCAACAGAACTCGGGGGCGAGAGGTAAACCTGTTTACATTTACTATTTGCCCCACTTTTCCATCAAGAGGATACTGTATAAATCTCTTTCAAGAACGAAATCCTTTTCAGATGATACTATTATAACATCACATAATAATAATAATGTCATATAATCGTATTTTTACAATATAACTATAATTAGAGTTACTAAATTGTTAATATTATTACAATGTTGCATTATAATGCTCTATAATTGTTTACTATTGATGATAGTATTTGGGTGCCCCACATAGTATCCCTAGATACAGGAAATCCTTAGGGTCAGACCTGTTTGTGATCGTTATTATATAATAATTATACAATTTTAAAACAAATAAGTAAAACCCTTTCGAAACTTTTACAGTCTTGCCATTTCCTAAAGAAGAAAATCTATTATATTTAAACCCACTCATCACACCATGATTTGCAACTCGTCGCCGTCCGTCAGGCCAATTAAAAGCCAGACGTTCAATCACAATCTTTATCTACAACAATAACAATATCTCCATCTATATTAGTCATAATCAAAATATCCAATTTCGTCACGTCTATCGCAAATCGTCTACAAATTGTACCACATTGCGACCGGTCACGACACTGGGTGACCGGCAACCCACTGTGACACAGTATCCATTATGGTTACTAACAAGTACTGAAAAGGGAGCTTTAACAGTTGTAACCGGTATTTATAAAATTACGATACCGCTTTTCATCCTTTCGATGTTTTTTCTGAACTGAAAAAAGCATTTATATACATAGATGTACTTCGTATGTAGGTCAGGTACCACCCTCAAGTATGAAATGTATCGACAAACACTACTTTGGTGTGTTTCAAGACCCTTAACTGGAAAGCCTGTTTCCAATCCAGGTGTAAAAAATGCAACAACCAGCAACAAAAGATGCAGCCTGCAGGGGCTGGCCGTTTTTAACATATCTCTCTCCGATCTTATACTAGCTTTATTCACATCCTGTCTATACTCTACCAACTTCTTGACTATCGAAAGCTTATTGATATACTAAGACATAATTTTACTATTCAAAGTGGAATTAGCTATACCGGAATTTTGAGCTTATTTGATCCTTGGTTACAAGATTCTACGTCTCATTGTCTCTGCAGATAACAGACCCCGTTATGCAACCGGTGTCTTCGATAATTACTCTGAATCATTGTTTTGAGTCTACAGATTTCGCAATTTACCTATCCGACATGCTCAGTTGTTTGTGATTGTAGCTTGCAGAGAATAAATCTTTTACTTACCGGCCTATGCGCTTTTCTGAGATCACATGCGTGAAAATCAGTTGCCAATAAAATAAAGTGCTTAGATGAAATGACAGTGGAATCGTGTGCGGTAACGCGTTGTCTTACTATTATTGTTAATTAGAAAAGTAGCTTCAGAAGGCAGTTCAAATTAGTATCTATGTTTGAAATTTCTACGAGCGATGGAAAGTTTTTATGGCCGTCTTAAGTAATTGCTTTTGTCAAGTTTATCAAATGATTTTTATCGTTGTGTCATTATTGAAGCACATTATAGAACAATCCCGCGTCAACATTACTATCGCAATGCAACGAACAAAAACTCATTGGCCGCTCTAGATTTCAAACAAAATTACTGACAACAAACTAACTACGTCAATCACTTTGGCTAATGGTGCACAAAGCGATCTTATCTGAGGAACCATAAGCGTTGTTGTCAGCGAGGCAAAGTAGAAAGAAGGCTCATTGAAAAATTATGAATTTGAAGCAGTAGCGAGTGGGACCGGTCTTAGAGCAAACAAATGATGCGACTGGCTTCTAGAGATACGGACATCCGTGCCTGAGGGGCCGCGACTGTTAGTTGCCATACCAGTCGTGGTACCGTGGCCCGTTAACTAACTTGATATTAATCATAATTTGGTATGACGCGATCCGCTCAAGTGTTTTAGATGGGTGTCATTATCTAAAACACTCGGAGGGAACTTTCCAACGAGCATGCGATGATGGATAGTGCAACGAGAAAATTGCCAGCGATCGAATCTTTGTTCGCGAAGCTTTAAAGTTAAAGTAAGTATACTGAACAAAGTTAACGTTCAACAGAACTCAGTGGAGAACTCACTCTTAAATTTATTGCACTCATATTATAGATACAACATTTTATGAGTGAGTATGTTTATCATTTCTGCACAAGGAAATAGCTAACGGATTCATGAAAGTTGGAAGGGAAAGTTTATATCCTGGGTTGACTACATTTTATCCCAGAAAAGAGTTAAGGAAGGAAGCGTTTCAAACATTACTCATTAAAATATAATTACTCCTATGTACAACACATAAAATTAAAGTAATATAAGATTAGAATTAGGTTTTATAACGGGATGATTGCCATGTATTTGTTTTTGTTTGAGTTCTCGATATTTCGGCACTGTTGTTGCTGTTGATTCTAATGTTATTGACCAAGTAAGTAGTAAGTTTCGAGCTTAATTTGGTGCTAGGTCAATTTGTGTGTAGTGGTCCTCCGATATGTATGTATGTAGTTTAAAACAGTATAAGTAATATAAGGTTAATCATTACTTAACCTGACGGTGCCTACAAAGTTTAAAATCTACGGTCCACATCAAAGCCCACTTCTATTTAACCACACTCGTCTTTTATACAACATTCTTGTACCTTCAATGTAAACGAACAATAAACCTGTCAAAAGTACGTAATGATCGAACATATCAGCTGTTCACCACGGCATTTCATATTGCCAATTGGATAACTGGATAGCAGATTCCCACGCCTGGCCTAAAGCAAGCTAAGTAATGTATGGACATACAGCCCACGATAGATCGATAGGTTTTTGCAGCTGATTTTTATGTTTCCGCAATTTAAATTCTGTTTATTTTTAGCATGTGGTGAATAGGCTTATAATCAAGTTATTAAAATAATAGCTACGAAGATGGTTGGAATGGAATAGTTTTTAAGAAGTGCAAATGGCTTACAATTACTATGCATCCTATGTATTTTAAGTCTACAAAAATGCTTTAAATGGCTTTTGAAGATTGCTTTATAAAGTAATACAACAGCTACTAGAGCTAACACTGAAGCTTTTCCGATATAAAAAAATATATATTAAGTCGAATGATCAAGACATCTTGGAGCGATTATAGGTCAAATGGTAGTGACTTTAGCTTTAGCTTTTCGAATCCTACAAGACCTTAAGTTTTAGGTGAAGATCATGATGAAACCATAGTTTGGTGGTAGGGATTTTTTCAGGTGACTGGTGGTCAAACGCTACCCTATAAGAAGTAAAAGACGACCTGAAATTTTCACGTCCCTATCACCTCTGGTACCAACGGCGGATCCAGGGGGGGGGGGGTCACGGGGGTCATGACCCCCCCCCCTCCCCTGGATCCGCTGGGCTGAGACTAGGTTGACTAGCATTGCTGCCAAGTGCAAATCAGCGGGGAATTCCCCGCATAGCAGGTAATAGAAGCAGGTACAAAAATGGATAAAAGCAGGTTAATTCCAGTAATGGGAAATTCAATACATAAAAAATATCAGATAAAAGCCAGGTTTATTTTTGAACGCATCCATTTGTATAGCAAAATGTTGTTATACAATTTTTATGTTTATTTGTTTGAATGGTGGGGTTATCTCTGCTTGAAATGGACCGGAACGCGCGTAAGGGGCGCCAATTAAGAAGCAACATTTTTGCGCCTTTGTAAGTTTGTGGCGTTTATACTAAATGAGAATAAAGGTCTTTTTTCCTTCGTTTTGCTAACTTACAGAGTAGAAACAGTAAAAAAACTCTAGCTCGCTACGCGCGCGCTTTTTAAGTTTTAATCCATCGCGCAAATCCTTCGCGCAAATCCCTCGCGCAAATCCTTCGCGCAAATCCTTCGCGCAAATCCTTCGCGCAAATCTTTCGCGTGACCCCATGACCCCCATGACGCCCCCCCTTGGATCCGCCCTTGTATATGACCCCCCCTGTCTTGAAAGCTGGATCCGCCCTTGTCTGGTACAGGCTGTGTCAGTGAATGAGTCAGGACTTTGAATGTTAAAATAGATTCCATATGGCGTTATATATGTTGTTTAAAAAGAAAACAAACTGTATCCTTAGAAAAACACAACGGTTTAATGAAATTATTTGGTTCCATTGGAGAATGATTGACAGTTTGTACGGGTACCCATTCTTTGTTCAGATGCCGATCAATGTAGAGGGCACTCCAGCTACCCTGGTCAACAGGCGCTCTACCATCACGTTGTTACAAACTTTACAACGCTTGTAAACTCAGTTTACAAGACTTGTAGCTTAGTTAGACTTGCTGTAGATTTCAGTGGTTTTGTTTCTTTTTATGCAGATTAGAAACCTGCCCCGCAAATTATTATTTATTTCTATACTAGGTATAATACAACTTTAATATACCACTTAACTTTTTAATATACCATTTAATTTTTTAAATCAGCCAGGGTATTGAATTTTCCATTTATAAATTAATATTCGTTAAGTTTCGTTAATATATACATATTAGTCGGAATGCGGTAGCAAATTGGTTATTTTTGAAGTTCATAGACTAAGTTCCCTTTTAGTACATGAGACATTACACTACTACTTTATATACTTACATAAAATAAACCAGATACTGGCATGGTGACAAACAAAACCTAGGTATGCGTGTTAGACCGTCGAACGCATCTACGCTTGGCAACAGGTGAGAGGGAGGTCAAACGCATGCTTATTTGCAATAAAAAAACGCTTAATAAAATAACAAACGTAAAATTAAAAGTACAATCCTTTTTTTAAGAAAAAAATTGTCTTTTTTAGCTGACATTCCGCCTGATGGTAAGCGGTCACCGTCACCTATGGACATTTGCATTGTAACACTACCACTAGGGGCGTTTCATTTTTTTTTATATCACTATATTAAAAAAGCTGCAAATAGAAATCAATATTTAGCTGTGACACAGGTTCACAAGACTTGTAAAAGTCGTAAACGTGGGCTCAAGGATGACTAGGCGTTTATACCGGCGTTGTTTGCCATGAGTGGCCCTTTCGGTAGTGCACAGTTTGAGTTTTGAATGTTGTCGTGACTGTTTTTGTGTACTCGTCGCCAGTCGTTTTGTTTTACACTTGAGTTTGCCTCGCTTTTGATAACTGGAGAGACATTTAACGTCAACGTAAACGTACCTATTATTTAGGATTTCGAAAGTGAGTTAGTTCAGTAGTAGTGAATTAGTGATGTTGGCTAGCTACCTAGGTCATGGTGACATGATTTGAAGCTTTTTGCTTGGTGGCATATTTTCTAGTGCTCGCCTGTCGACAAGCACCCATCGGTGTTCTCCGGCTGCCCCACTAAGGTTGAGAGCCAGTTCCCAGTCCATTGAGTTAGTTCAGTGGTAGTGACAACGGCTTGCTACCCGTAGGTCATGGATTTGAATTCTACAATGAGCTTCAGCTTTTTGCGTGGTGGTAGGGCACTTTCTAGTGCTCGCCTGACTAGTTAAGAATCTGTCGCCAAGCACCTATCGGTGTTCTCCAGCAGCCCCCTTTAAGTTGAGAGCCAATTCCCAGTCCAGTTGTAGCGTAACGCCACCTTCGACCACATCGTCACTTAACATCAAGTAACTTGTGGTCAAACGCTACACTGTAACAAATAAAATAAATAAAGCTTTCGGTCAAGGAAAACATCGTGATGTAACCAGTAGCAGTGTATAGCTTGGTATAGTAGAACATTTTCTAGTGCTTGCCTGGGCAACTACCGCACTGTCATCGGTGTGTTCCAACTGCCACACTTGAGCCAGTTCCCAGTCAATGCGTAGCATGGCGCCACATTCGATTATATCGTTAACACGCGGTAATTCGCTGCCTTATAAGAACTAAAAAGATATAAACCGGATACAAAAGGTGTGTCTAGGCACTGGTTGATAAAATCAGGTGACACACGTGGTTCGTTTTTCTAATAACATAAAGAGTTAGAGATTATTCTGTCAAACATCCAAACTTTACGTCTTTTGATGTGTAAAAACTACACTCTGTTCTACTACTGGAATAAAGGGATGCCTGTTATTTAAATAAAAAAATATTCCAACAATTTGCACAGGCAAACTCATTCATACTTAAAAACGATAAAGTTCCTGAAATCGAGCCTGCGGGGTTATTGACCGACATTATCTCCTGCTGCCGAACTTAGGTAACAAACGTAATGAATCATTAACTAATCTCGCTACAATAGGCCCAATGTTCGACAGAGGAAGCGATAAGGCCACTGCACTGTCGATGTGTTTTACTACACAGTGAATAATGTCACGCAATTCCCATTTATTTTACGCCATGATTATTAAACTCCAGAACTAATAGGCTAAATTTGTTTTGTCCAAGATTCCGGAAACCCTTAGAGAAATTATAATTTCACTAATACTCTTTAAACGGGAGCATAGGTCCCACTGAGCAAGTTATCTATAATAATAACGCCTACACAATCGCATACATACCTGTCTCTAACCTTTAGTTATGATGCTCTGTATCAAAGGTAAAGCAAAGTATGTAGAGTTGAAAGGGGGAGGTTAATGCTCAGTAGTGGATGTCTTCTGACTGATAAGAATGATGTGGATCAGGGATTCACAACAACCAGACACAGAACAAATAAATGCGCTTTTTCAATGTACCTCATGTCTCACAGTCTTCTAGCTATTCGTCAATTGCATCACATCTTATCATCTGCAATCCTACTCGCATTAAAAACCAACACCACATCTTTTGCCTTAGCAATATTTCTTCACCACTTTCCAACAAAACCCCCACTGCATCTTGAGTCGCCAGACGGTCAGATCATTTTAGTAGGAAGCATAAACACTTTCTCATAAAATACATTGTGGCTACACGAAAACACAGATAAGTCCTCAGTAAGTACACACTTTGCCCAAAAAGAATCGCTGTTAAGTGTAATCTTATCAGGCGAGCACGAAGTGTTTCCTACAAAGTTTTAGTAATAAAAGTTATGAGGAAGCATTGAAATTTGTCAGATATTTATAGCTGATGATAGTTTTACATGAGCAGCAGATTTAGAAATAAGATTTAATCACAGAAACTGTTGAAATATAATAAGGGCTCAGAAAGTATCCTGATTCCTGACGGTTTTTTCCATCATCAGGGGTGTGTTGTTTTTAGGGTCAATGATTTTCAGGTTTTGTTATTTGACGACCAATGTAGCACAATGGGCGAATAGCCGACTGCGAAACGTGAGGTCTCGGGTTCGATTCCCGCAACAGTACAAATATTGATAACAAATATTGACAAATACTGATACCCTAGATTTTAGGTATATTCTAGGGCCTAGAAAATTCAGGGAATCCTAGTTAGAGGTCAGTATTTATGTGATTGTGTCAATGTTATTTTTATTCATATTATTATTTCTAGTCAACTGATTCTTTCAAGACATTATAAAACCACTTTCTTTCATAGTTGATTTGAAAGAACCTCAAGCATGAAAGATCCTATGCTAAATGTTCTAACCAGTTCAGAACCATCCTTCGTAGGAGCATCCTTTTAACCATTGTTTTTCAACAATTGTTCGTTATTGAGTCACTTTCTTAACAATTAGGAGATGCGCGTGAAATACCTCACGCAGCTATACAAACTGATTATGGCATTCTTTCGAAGCATTGGGACATTAATGTTATGTTCAAGTGTGTCGGTAGCGTCAAAGCTTATCGTCTTGCAGCTCGAAAAGCCTTGGTAGTTAAAAACGTTCAGCAAATAGATAGGTAGGTATAGGTAGGTGGTGGTATAGCTTGATGGTGGGGCATTTTCTAGTGTTCGCCTGGCTAGCTACCAACCTAAAGTTAAGAATCTGTTGCCTAGCACCTATTGGAGTGTTCCGGTAGCCCCACTTGAGAGCCAATTCCAGACATAGCCTGACGCTACATTCGACCACGTCGTCACTTAGCATCAGGTGACTTGTGGTCAAACACTACCCAAATAATAAGTAAATTGAAAGTAAATAAGTCAAGCTAATAAAAGTGTTTTAAAAAACGGTGATAGTAAGTAATTTCTCGAGCTGTGCCTCCGACCTGAAGGCGTCGGTGTGTAGCCAGCTTTACAGCGCAAGTGATTAAAATTGTAGCACCTTCCTTGAGAAGTTTTCAAGGCTAATTTCCAGGCTACGTCAGTGACAAAGAGCTGCTCGGGGCGGCTCCTGTGTCTTGCTGTAATGACATCATTAAATATGGACCGCACTCCGGTGGACCGGATGCTGAACGAACTATATATCACGTGCGAAAGTATGTTCTTTAGTACCTTGTTGTGATAAGGAGCTGTCTACTAAAGAAATTACGAGTCGTTTTTTATATATTTTGATTGGGACCACTTTTATTTTACTCACACTACACATACACGCACACGATAAGTACACAACTACACACACAAACATAACACACTACTCCATATATGTTTAAAAAATAATTGTTTTATATAACATCCACCTGGAACCTACTAGTATCTTCTTTTGTTCTGTACCTACACTAATTTTATATAAAGAAATTCCGTGGTGAGATGTATCTTTAAAATCTATGGATTTAGATTAGCGCGTGAAAAAAACAGAGAAATAGATGGAGTGAATACTTTATAAGTCGCGTTTTATTATGTGCATAGTTAAAATAGATAAAATAGTTAAAAGATTACATATATACCTATACCTACCTATTATAAACCTACAGATCCGTGAAAGAAGTAACGCGACAGTCACTAGATTGCTAAGTTGCCAGGAGCTAACTTAATACACAGATTAAATAACTGTTCCAAGTAGCATGTAGGTGTGCCTCAAAGCGAAGGTAGTTCAATGATAACCCGAAACAAAAGAATGGATAAGCCAAGCAAATCCGATAAGAGAACCCACACCTACCCACAAAATGTAGGCTACGTAGTTTTGTTACGCAACACCACAAAGTGCATTCTTTGGTTATCGCTTCTTTTGTATTCAATTAGCCTTGCATTTAGATTGCTGATGCCTTTCACAGGGACAGTGGTAACGAGAATGGTCAGCTGTCAAAACGTCCAAATAATCAACCAGCTGCACCTCTCGCCAGACTTTTATACATTGACATTTGTAAGTCGTATCATCGTAAAGTTAACAGTCCATTGAATACTTAGTAGAGCTCATTTTCTATCTGTTTCTTTGATGCACAGTAATGGTGCAAATATGAGTTTTGGGTCCTACGTTTGGTCATTGATTTGACCGATAGGGCTTGAATTGGGCAACATTGTTCAGTCTATTAAAGTCTTTCAGAGGCAGGTCATTTTAGACAGCACGTGATCAGATTATGCAATGAGAGACATTTCATGTCCATACTGAGCCATATGCTTAACATGAATGTACTCTTATTCATGTTAGGAAGAACTTTTTGATCTATAATATTTACAATCTCCGGTTTTGAAGGTAACGGTTTGATTCACGATAAGGAGCAGAATGTGATAAAAACTAAAGGTTCCATAATCCTCACGATTTCTGTAAGGGTTCCATAAGCAGTTAAATTTTTTATCACCATAAAGGATTATTCTAACACACAGTCTTACTAGAACATGCCTACAAGTAATTAACACTATGTAAGTATCCAATTGATATGATCCATATACTGAAACGAAAATCTGTTACAAATGTCAATGTGGTTATTTTATTGAAACATTTCATGGTTATAATACTAAGTGGCGTACTTTAGTAAAGGCTCACGTCCAGCTTTGGACTGAAACGGGCTGATTATAGTGGTAATAATTATGAGTCCAAACCTCCACGATATAATAAAGTAATTTACTATTATTGTATCGTTAATAAAATTAGATAAAAACAAACGTTGCTTTTAGAAATGCTCGTTTATTGGTTGTTGATGACGAAGATGGCCTACAGATTCCACAATCGCAGTAACACATCTCAACAAGTTATATCAATTGCCCAACATAAGTACGTAATGTGTTACATTCAAATGATCGCTGGTCCGACAGCCAGCCGACAAAGATAGGTATCGGACATTACCACCATGGCTATATACAACATGGTCCCGACTCTCTGAGACCCCGAGTGCTTATACGAGTTCGATTCAATCGAGTAATCAAAGCGCCATGTCTATATCGATTCAACAACTGCTAAGGCTATCTCTTCGACGATCGATATTTGTTACATTCGAATCGAACAACACCTTTTTACCGGCGCCGAGTTCATTACCACATGACTATTAACAGAAAGTTAGATCTTACGCCCTTAGTAATAAAGATGCTGTTAAAATTCACGAATTATGTTTCAATGGCCGGTGTAAGCTAGCCAATTTAAACTTTTCAAATTGATTCACTGTCAAAATCGACACAATCGATTCAATGTCCAATGTTTGCGATAATATTGAATTCTTTTATTGAGTTGACCTTTTGCTGACTTTGCTGTGGTTAACGACAATCAAATGCGTTAACACGTATGGTCATGTACATATATGTCCAGTCATGCCATACAATTAGCAATATGTAATCTATAAGGCAGTTATTTGATATTTAACAAAAGAACTGCAGAATCTTTAACACCGAGCTTCGCATGTTCGATGATCTGATGACTGTAAGTAAAACTACTACAGTAACAAAATTCTCCAGTTTCATGATCAACATATCAATATATGTAGTAACAATTGTAAGTTCCATGCTACAGTTTTGTATCAGAAAATTGCCAGTTGTCACGAATCGGTCCCCAACTCAGCATAGTGCTGCTCGTACAACCAACGTTGGTCTCTCAAATTACAAAAGAAAACGAGAATACAAAAATAAAAGTCAATTTAAATTAATGACTCAATGGATTTAATCAATAAGCTAATCGTATCATTGTGCTTGCGGCAGAACCTTCGATCGATCTCACTTCGACGTGAACAAGCCAGTATTTATCGGCAACGACGCGTAATCGATCTGTAGCTGTGAACTTAAATGATTTCTCCTTCTTACTTTGTTGCTATCGGGTGCTTCATCACTTCTGTTGTTTAATTTATGGTAGCGTCGAGCCATTATTGTCTTCTGAAGTATGTTTTTGCGATAGTGCAGTACGATGCAACAAGATGTGTGATGTACCAAGCAGCACGAACATCTGTGTTTTTGAAGCTCTTTATATTATAAAACATCGAATTATTTAAGTTACAAAAAGCTTGGGATTGTAGTGAACTTGCTCCAATTCAATCAATTAGTAATAAGAACAAAATTGAAAATGTGATTGCGCCCAAAATACCTGCTTAGCTAGTTTTGCTTTGTCATTTGCTGCTGTAAGGGCGTAGCCAGTTTTAAGTTTGAAACTATAAAGGGATCATATTTATCCTACTAAATAAATATAATTTATCTTTTGACTTTAGTTTATTACTAGTTAAACCCCGCGGTTTAACCCGCGTCTTCCCGTTATCCCGCGGTAACCCTTTTTAGGCATAAAAAGGGTAGTTACACTGATAACAAACATTCACACACCCAAACTCTCGCATTTATAATATTAGTAGGATCTGTAGTAGATGCTAGTAAAACTGCTACAGCTACATTTAACACGATTATTGTTGATTTATTAGCTAGAAGAGAGTTAATTTTGAACCACGTGCTGCCAAAATAAAAAGCTGTACCTAACTTCTTAATTTCATTATAAAGACACCATAATAACATGTTCCTAACTTTTACATTAGATGCTAAGCAATTTTACTCGTAGCATGTAAAAGTCGTCCCGCAAGAAGTTCTTTAAGTTTTCGTTATACATACGTGAGAAGTCGTAAAAAGAACTCCAAGCATTCCGGGTAAATTCTAAATAGGCTCACGCACTTACTACACGCAAATCTACTTACTCCGTGACTTGACTCCCCAACTTTCCCGGGAAGTTATTTGCTGCTGGCTTCATGATTTACAACGAAATTAAAACAGTGCAAGTAATTTGAAAAGATTTAGATAGGTGTATAGATAACGCTTTATTGTTTTACCACATTAACAGAAAACAGAACAGCATAAAAGGAAAGATCTTAGAGATAAGATCTAAGAACTTTGTTTCAATAGGTGGTCGTATAAAATCAAGGACTAGACATCACACTAATATTAAAGCGACCTAGCTAGTGAAGGATCGGCGGATTTGCATGAAATTTGAACAGGAGATAGTTAATACTCTATATTAACACATAGGCTTATTATCCTGAAATAAGATTCATGCGGTATTGCGAGGAAACCGCGGGAGTATCTGAGGGGAGCGAGTAGTAAATTCTACCCTACTGTAGACCCTAGAGTCGCTCTCAATAGAGTCTCTTAAAACTCTACTCATCCTACTGATGGATATCAAAAGACGTCATCACATTATCATGCGACGGAAACAGGCATCATGTGTTGGCGAATCCGGTCTTCGACAATTATTGGCACTCAAATCAAACTGATGTCCGATGCGTGCCTTGCATTTTGCGGAAGGATGCACGCGTGCAATAATTACAGCATGTGTATTAAAGCTTTGCGCTGTTACTTCGGCATACTGGTACTAATGAATGCTTACGAAGTTTCGCGAGAAATTCCATGAATAGTCAAACTCAAATCGAAATGGGCCACAGTAGTAAGGTAGGTACTTCATGAAACTAGTTCACGATTTCGAGTCGACATTGTGAAGTAGTTTCATGAAGTACCTTACTACTGTGGCCCAGTTACAAGCTGAGCACGATCATCCCTTTTGTATTTAAAGTAGGGATACATAAATTAAACTTTACACGGACTTTTTAGGAAAACTAGAAAAGTCATTTTTTACCCACTTTATTGCGACTTCCTTCACTCGTAAATGTGAACACATATAATCGTTAATATTCTCCAAATATCATCTTTTTTCTTTATTTTTAAACACAGCTTTTGGAAAACGAAATAACAATTTTACGTTGACAGACGAATTGTTCCAGAAAGCTTAAACATAAAAAATGTTTATCCATTACGTTACAACAAGATTTGACAAGGTTATATCTAATGAGAAAAATATTCTGTTTAGATCCATTTGTAGCGACTAGTAGTAATGGTGTATCGATTGACAAATAACTTTTCATTACACAGTATAAGCAGAAGGATCTAGAGGGAAAACAAAATCTCAGTAAATCCATAATGGATGTAATGAATGGATCTTATGAGATAGAAACTTTAATTTTTTGAAGTAACAGTAGATGGAACCGGCAAAACCGAAGGCAAAGAGCTAAAATATCATAAACTAAACCTTAAGAACAGATATTACTTAACTGAGGAAGCAAAAAAAACGTGAAAAGGAAGTATGTCTAATGGAACATCAAAGACTAGTTTTTCATAGTTGTTTGTTATTTCTTATGTTAATCTTGAGCATAAATCAATCCATTAATCATCGGTGCCACGTAAGCATTGATTCCATTTTCCTGATAAAATACGTGGGTGGGTGCATACCAATCTTGTAAAGAAGAAAGTACGTACATAATAAAGTCTCAATATTGGGAGGATTGTAATTTTTACATAGATAAATCACATAGTACTGATCAACATTAAGATTATAAAATATTTAGCATCTAAAAAGTATTTTCATCTGAACAAATCAAAGTAATGAAATCGCCAAACAAGTTATACTACGTTTAGTTTAAAGTTCAGCTTTAAAAATGCATATAGATAAAAATACTCGTTGCGCCCCGCGATTTCACCCGCGTCTTTCCGTTATCCCGCAGGAACCTTTTTCTGGGATAAAAAGTAGCCTATGTGTATAAGATACGATAAGATACACACACACAAACTTACGCGTTTATAAAACAAATAGTAGGATTACATTATGATACATTATGAACATAATGACAATAATTATGTTGCAAATACAAAAGAAACTGAATGTACAGGGCATATAGAGATTGAACATACATAATTATTATCTTGGGATGAAGAACACAGTGCATTGCCGGTGCCGCGCAAGATTTTTAATAGTTCAAGTTCAGTTGGCACGAAACTGCAATGGGCAAGATCAGAGCAACTTGCTTGTCTCGTCACAGTTGCATAAAAGATACATTACTTACCTACTTAACCATATTGGACCAAGATGCAATGCTTAGCAAAACATATCATTATCAATTACCCATACAAATACTCCTCGCCGCTCCAATATATCAAATCGGCGTTCTAAGAAGCCGTGGCGAGACAGCGAACTAGTCAGATATAATGTATAGAATGCTTTATTAATATTCATAGGCAGCCATTTGTTAATATACACACGCTTGACAGCTCAATTTCACTTGCAATATAGCCGATAGTTCCCATGCTATCCCGGCCAATCAAGACGAAAATGGTTTGAGCTTAGAGTTATGTTGTATGTATTTGATTTTTATGTAGTTGATTGTGTTTATAGAGTTTGTTTATTGTTTTACCCGCGAGGGGATTCTCACAGGATATTAATTATGACAATAAAACACTTTATTTTTAATTTAAAGGGTAGTTATTAGTATTTAACCACAAGTCACATGATGTTAAGCGACAATTGCACCTTACTATGCCTAGACTGAGAACTGGCTCTCAAGTGACGCTGCCGGAAAACACCGATAGGTGCTTGGCGTTATATCCTATCCATTTGTAAAGTCATTAGTAGTGGTAGTCCAATTCTAACACGAAACAATAATAAAACACATAATATAACAATAACAGACAGTGATGAGTTACAGATTTATTATATGTATAGATAAGATTATTTCGTGTTTATTCTACCTGTAGGCAGCGACCTAAATCAGGTTTTTTATTTGTAGATGTTTAGTTTTATATAGATAGTTTAGCTTTAGTATTTAGTTTAATTTTTTATCCAATTGTATATATTTGATTTGTTGTATTAACAATAACTAAAAAATATATGTGGCATTTAGGCATTTTTTATTCAAATATTTTTTTATCGCCTAGAGTCGCTTTGCTACTTACTACACATACGAGTATAAGCCCCGTTGCAATATCAACTTAGATAATTTAGCCTATCAACCATGATTGGTTTTTTTGCTAGACAGGATTATATTAAAGTCTACAATAAATTCATATCTACAATTCAATTTTAGCAATGCAGTGATAGATTTTTTTGCGTTACGAATCGCGTTAACAAAACACGATTTCAATTTCTCACCACGTTTATTCTGTATCTATTTTGTGTGAATGTCATTTACTTTTCATAAAAACTAATCAAAAGCCACGGCTTATCGGAGCGGGAATTACAATAACTTCTGACGGTGGCATCCCTCAGCAGTAACGGTAGATTTCGTATTTTAACCTCTACTCTACCTCTACGTCTATTTATGTCCTATATAGTTCGGAGACTATTGAACATTATTTAAAACTTACTAACTGAAATTTTAGTTATTAATTCAGTAATAAAATTGTTTTAATTTTCAGTATACAGTCACATTTTTAGTTAAACTGTTACTTACTAGAATAAAATGCTTAACAAATAGTCCTAATTTAATTTGGCACCGAAATTTACAAAGTTTAACATTTTCACCCATACCCTGCATTTAATTGACAGGAGCTATTCTGTCATAAACTGTAGCAATGACCTCAGAGAAAACAATCGTTATTACCGCCACATTTCTATCCTAAATCTACCCAAACTGTATTTTCTTTTACAATCCGAAGCAATTTCTTACCAGTTCGTTTTTAATTGCTTTTTTGGGCATAACAATCGGCGAAGTCGAGACCAAAGCAGCGGGTGGCCGCCGGCTTCTTTGCTCCTCATATAATTATAATTATTCCATTAACCTGTACCCACTGCAATTATTACGTGAAATTCCATCTCATTCCGGAGCCCGCTACTAATTTTCTTTTCCCACTTCGCCAAGAAAAGTATCTTTAAAACAAATAATGTCATTTTGAGAGCAGATTCTTGAGTGGGGCATTCATTTAGCTAATTGCTAAGTATTCATTAAGAATTTGGTATGAAAAAATGTTTCAGCTATATTGCAATTAATAATCCGCACAACTTTAATTATCACAGGTAGGTAGGTTTATTGATGGAATATACAGCGTTCAAATTTTCATAAAGCATTTTTTTTTTTTACTGATTACAGGGTAGCGTTTGACCACAAGTCACCTGATGTAAAGTGACGATGTGGTCGAAGATGGCGCCACGCTACACCTGGACTGGGAACTGGCTCTCAAGTGAGGCTGCCGGAACACACCGATAGGTGCTTGGCGACAGATTCTTAACAAGAGGGTGGTAGCTAGCCAGGCGAGTATAGAAAATACCCTACCACCAAGCTATGGTTTCATCACGATGTTTTCCGTCACCGAAAGCTCAAGCTCATTATAGGATTCGAACCCACGTCCTACGGATCGCAAGCCGACGTCACTACCACTGAGCCATCATCGCTATAAATGCAATATGCCATATTTTTCGTGAATGTCAAAACCATTTACTGGTTTTGTAATTGAATTATAATCATCAAAACTAAATTAACTCCTCTAAAATTTTAATACATACTCTTAAATTATTCATTCGGTAAAATATATTGTGACTTCACTAAGCGTGTTTATTTAATAACACAGCCAAAAGAGCAGCTGGAGCCAAATATCTCTAAAACAAAATAAATTTTGCCCAAGTCATTGTCATGTAACCGATCATTAATAAATTAATGGTTATACACTAAAAACTAAACCACGCAAAAACCGACTTAATTTTTAACAATCTCATAAACAAAGAAGGGATCTTGCCGATCGCCGTATGACGT
The DNA here is from genome assembly GCA_931315375.2 of Opisthograptis luteolata. Lineage (NCBI taxonomy): Eukaryota > Metazoa > Arthropoda > Insecta > Lepidoptera > Geometridae > Opisthograptis > Opisthograptis luteolata. The sequence continues at coordinate 4,398,372 of OV928041.1, read as the reverse complement.
CTTGAACATTCGCCAAACGATGTTCACGAAGATTTATGAAGACAACTTTTACGATGTTAATTATGGGGTTTACGTTGCTGATTTTTAACATTTCGTTTTAAGTTTTGAAGGTCTCAAGCAGCAATGTAAAGCGTCCTTAACCAAATTCGCTATTGCAAGAGCCACATGCATCGAAGACTCAAAAGCCCATTTTTTTCGATACCCAGCAGTGTGAGTTCAGAGACTACAAACAGTTTACTCTTAAAGTCATTATAAAATATACTGCAATAAAAAGCAATTTACGAGTATTACTGTCCATAATTTCAAGATCGTTTACTGTCATTAGATGTGGAATTAGACTTTATGACCTTATAATTTATTTTGGCATTTGGTCAATTTTATTGATCGTGTCGTGTGGAGGCCAAGTGTAATTATTTCTCGAAATGATTACATAATATTTGTTCCTTAACTAGTAATATCGAAAATACTCGCGACAATGTGTATTGTGCAGAATTTAGAGACACGAAAGCCTGCCATCGGCTATATTAATAAAAAAAATATTTACGCTATGTTCTAAAGAACCTCCAGGAATTATCGAGTCAGGAAAATTTAAGTAAATCAACATACACAGAAATCCAATATAGGTTGCTACAAAATCTTTGAAGTTTGCAATTATAAAAAGGCTGATCACTCCTGTGAAACCTCAAAGATGAGAGCCGCACAAAAACAATGTTTGTGGTGAGCATCAGTTTTTTTCCAAAACACAAAATTCCGAAAATCCGCACTCGAACGCAGGTAGCAATCGAATTCAAAAACTATTTGTATTTCCGAAAAAAAAAACGCTAAACAATAGACTTTTCGTTTTACCTGACGCCAATTTTAATAAGGCACAAGAAATGACGACATATGTTAGTTTTCGGAAAAAAAAACATGTTTGTAATATGTTGTTTGAATGTTTGGTGAACTATTTATTGGAGATACGATTATAATTTTGTGGATGCCGTGCCTTTTGTCGTCGGGTCCTCAAGTAGAAAAGGAGTTTCTACGTCGGTTGGTTTCTTGAATCGGATTTGCTACAATTAGGGGCATTAGAGGCGCATTGCGTGTTGCAATAGAAAGATAGGGGCGGTTTTTTACAAAGATCCTTTGTTAGTTTGGCTAGTTCCGAAACTGGTTTGTGAGATTAGTAAAATATCTGTATCGTCCGTCGAGAGCTTGCCTAGCAATGTTTTGATATTTTCTAAAGAGCATTCAACATATGAAAGAAACATCTAGAAGATTGAGAAATTCATGGCATACACAGATTCGACTACAAATTACATACAGACCACATTTGAAACCTATTTTAAGTGCATCTTTTTAACTAATGAAAAACAGTAAGCATAGCGCTATTCAGACGTAGAGAAAAAAAAACACTTGACACTATTTATTTTTACATAATATATCATTTGCATATTTCTCTAAGAATATCAATACACTGCGCAAAGAGCAGATGAAATCGCCAAGAAAGTAAACGACCTAGGTATAACATAAAAACCATTATTATCAAAAGAGCTCTAGAAACTATTTATTAAGCGACCGCATACATACACCCCGTCCGTCATTTAGACTGGCTGGTCGTCCAAAAGGCCCTAGTAAATGATAATAATAAGCAGTTATTATTTCTTTCTACTCTTATAGTAATTATTAACTTTTTTCCTACGTTTCCGTCCAAATTACACGACCGTTTAAACCACAGTGCAACAAGAGCAGTTCGGAATCTTAAGAAATACCTCTTACCTATTGAAACTTAATTAACATTGATATTGAACTGAGAAAATGACTATTTGTCGAAGAATAATATAAAAAACTTGGTTTTACCCGTGTCTTCCCGCTATCCCGCAGGATCTTTTTTCGGGGATAAAAAGTAGCCTATGTTTTGTTTTGTTTATCCAGCGTATAAGCTATTGCCATTCCACATTTCACTCAAATCCGGTTAGTTTTTGCATGAAAGAGTAACAAACATCCATACTCACAAACTGTCACGTTTATAATATTAGTTGGATTGTAGCTGCGCCTGAACCACTCCAAACATAATTGTGTTTTTTAAGCTCTTCTTATCCGTTACTTTAAAATCTAAAATTGTACGTATACCTAATGTTGATCACTGATTTACTAGCCAAAAATAAAACAAAAACAACAAACGCAGTAAGAATGTTTTGCACATTGTATAATTAATTGGCATTAAGAGTTACATTCACATGTGCCCACAGCCCTGTGCTCGTACAGTTGTTCGCCTATAACGTTCTGTCCTTTGCTCCACTGTGACATAGCAAACCAACGAGTTATATATAACATAACTCGGTGATTACCAATGCCGTTACAGTATAATTACCAAATAAGTTGTTTATTAATGCCATAGAGCAACATTTAAATTAATCAAGGGAAATAATAACTTCATTCCGATCGGTTATTATTTTTGCGGAACGCTTGAACCTGAACGAGTTTTCTTCTAGCGTATTAGTTTACTCGCTCAAGGCAAATGTATAAATTGATTTTTTTTATTGAAATCTCGGAATAATTTATTGTTGTTATCTATTATTGAATCTGAATGACTCGGAGCGGTATCTTAGTCGTAAATTAAATGAATATAAATGTTAGTCCAATGATAGCTTACGTACCATGGCATTGCCAATACCGGGTGATATTATTAGTCCTATAGACGTAAGTATAAGACATACAACTCTGTAAACGCCTACTTGACATTGATTTAAAGCATAATACTCCTTCAGAGTTTTCGAAAATTACTAGAAGTCCACGGTGTTTATTTTTTAATATGTTAAAGAAATCAATCCATAACCGCAAGATTACATTACATTACGCATTACATTATAGTTTCTTTTGTAGAGTCCGTTTGGAGCAGCATTGCCCAACAAGCAGTAGTGTGCAAATGTTAGTAAGTTTTCAATGAAATTACATTACATACCTAGATAATAATATTTAGTAACTTTATTCTATAATATTAGAAGTAAGTATGGATTTTAAGACAACTTTTTTGAAGCAAATAAAACTGAAGTTTAGTGCCAATATACGGAATATGTACTGAATGCAGGAATCAAAATCAAAAGGTATATCAAATACCGAAACATAACCAATAACATTTGTAAATATAAATTTTATTAACCGCTTTAACATGCACTCATTTTCTTATCATTTTAACCGCATATGTACTTTATGCTTTAAATTTTTAAGTTTTAAAACACAACGTTCTTTAATGCTTGTAACTGATATCTGACTAATTTACGATGTAATTAACAAGATTATTCCGAGGTGAAATCGGTGTGTGGTCAATTAAGGACGTTCGTTATTCTATATTGTTATTTTTTGAGATTAAGGTAAGGGAAATTGGTAAAGGTTAACGAAACATAATATCTAAATTAGATACAGAACTTTAAAATTATCTTTGAACCAAGTTCGCTACAATCCTAAGCTTTTTATAGTAAGCTATTCTTGAATTAAAACAACTTTTATTTATTTAGTTCTTACAGGGCAGTTTTTGACCACTGATGTGGTAGAAGGTGGCGCCACGCTACAGCTGGATTTCAAGTAGGGCTCCCGAAACACAGTTGCTTGGCGACAGATTATTAACTTGAGGATTGTAACTAGCCAGGCGAGCACCATAAAATATATTATATAATTAATATATATATAAAAAAAATAGTGATAATATAATGATAAAATAGCCTACCATCATGTTATCGTTCATGGTTTTGTCACGATGTGTTCCTTTTATCATCATCAGCCGGAAGAAGTCCACTGCTAAACATAGGGCCCTTTGAACGCCAACATGAACGGCTATTAGCCATTTGCATCCATCGGCTCCCTGTGACTCTTACAATGTCGTCGGTCCACCTTGTGGCGGACCTACCTACAGAGCGTGTTCCTTTACCGAACTATTTTCGGTAAAAGCTAACTTAAAATTAAATATAAATCAGTCTAGATATAAAAATACCTAAATTTACAACGGCATTAGAAGATACGAACAGCTTTTTCCCATTCCATTCCAGCGCCACGCTTTGTTAGGCCAAGAGCTTTCTTTGCAAGAAGGAGACACGCTTGACTTAACGCGGATGCAGTTTGTGTTTCGGAATAACTCCATTCATCTTCATGTAATAGAATGATCTATTATACGCTTTTTTCTACGTTGCGACAAAGGCGCAAATGAAAACATTTAGCAAAATATCGCTTACGAAATTGACGCATTTTCTTATATTAGGTTCCTTTTTCACTCTGCGTTCTATGTGCATCTGGACTTGAGGGATCAAACCCTCAAATCCTTGAGACACAAAAGAGTTCATACCAAGTACATGTTTATAATCATGTATAGTCGCGCTCAACAGATCCTGATAAAATTTGGTATGGTGATAGTTTGAATTCTGGGGAAGATCATCGAATACTTTTTATCGCAATAAACTGTATCCCGCGCTGGTGAAACAGTAAGGCACAGCTAGCTTGGAAACAAAACGTAATAAGTACATGTTTTTTTTAAGTCTCTAACGATCCTTTCATCTTGATTAATGAAATCCTTACTTTAATCACAACAAGAGACTTCAATTTTAAATTGCGCTTTCAAAAAATATCGCATACAAAGCTACATACCTTTATAGTCTTTTTAAGTCAGCGGGTGCCCCAATCCGGCGTCCATTGATACGAGAAGAAACATCAAAAGATTTTGAGTAATGTTACGAAACGGTCAGTGGTTAATAAACCCCTGTCTTCATCATGTGTTTATTATCGATACGGTTGAACGATCGTTCACACAACATTTAGTTTGGGAGCCACTGGCGGAATTGTTTACACGTGAAATTGGCGATTTGAAGATCAAAAGTGTATCCCCTAGATTAGTGCACGCCTTCGGCACCCCTTATAGCTCAAAGTGTAAACAAGAGAACTGTTTAATATATCAGCCCAATATTGCAGGAATTACTAGTCACAAATTAATTACATGATTTAGCTCACTATTTTTGGATTTCTTTTTTATTTTCACTTTACATGGTATACATGTACATGGTAGCTTTTGACTACAGGTCAAACGATGTAGTCGAAGCCGGCGCTTCGGCACGCCTGCATTGGTAACTGGCTCGATTTTTAACTTGAGGGTTAGCCAGGCTAGTTGAGGCAAGCACTAGAAAATGCCCTATCACCAAGCATTGATTTCATCACGATGTTTTCCTGCACCGAAAGTTGAAGACTCGAAACCCCTACTGGTTGCAAACCGATATAACTGCAACTGAACTATTATCACTTCAACGTCAAGCCACGCATTTTCACTCTCAATCCTTTTTATTGCAAAAAATGCAAGTAAATAAAAAAATTAGTTTGAATTGAATCGTACAACACCTCTCTACCTAACGCAAAAAAATGAAAACCAAAATCGCGATTTGCCGCATTTTATGCGACCAACGTAAAACCGCCGCCACAAAGCTTTCAGACATTTCGCAGATAATCAAATTTGATTCGCATACATTAATCACTTTAACACATTTGATCGCTGTGATCGCGATTGCGTGCGTTTAAAGCCTGATTCACACATTATTTTGTCTGCCAAATACAGGCAGCTTCAGTTTAATCAAGCACTTTTTTGCTAAACAGTAAATATCTATTTTTATATATATAATTTTAACATTTTTCTTGCTGCTTATTTAAGGAACTACTGATCTGATTTTAAAAATTATATCACTGTTAGAAAGTTACTATCACCATGAGCCATTTACGTTCCACTGCTGGGACTCTGGTCTTTTCTCATATAGAGAGAGTATCATCATCATCAGCCTGTATCAGTCCACTGCTGGATATAGGCCTCTCCCAAGGTACGCCACTGAGCCCGGTCTTCGGCTTTTCTCATCTAACCACTGCCAGCCACTCGGCGCAAGTCATCGCTCCACCTTGTCGCAGGGCGTCCTACACTACGTTTGCCAAGTCGCGGTCTCCACTCAAGAACACGTCTACCCCAACGGTTGTCGGTTGTGCGCCTTATATGACCAGCCCACTGCCACTTCAGCTTGCTAATTCTGTGAGCTATGTCGGCTATATATTACGGTTACCTCGTGGGAATTTTGACGAGAGTGAAACCGTTGAGCTAATTGTTATAAAAAAGGTTCCTAATATCGGGAAAATCAGTAATATTGTCAGTAATATTGTAAAAGTGAAAGTAATTATCTCGGTCCATCTGTTTGTTACCTTTTCACGCCTAAACCGCTGAAGATCTTGATGAAATTCGGTAGAAAAATAGGTCGAACCTAAGACAGATAGGTACACTTTTATCGTTATACCTTGTAGTCCAAGCGGGTGAAACCGTAGGACACAGCTTGTTTGAATATAATATTTTAGCTATTTTTATTGGACTGTATATTTTTATTACGTAGCTATAATTGCACTCATAATATCTAGGTACTTACATTATGTAACAAAAATATTAGCGGGCTTATAACACTTCGTGAAGCAGCCTCTACCTTCACGATTAACAAAACCGGACGCGAGTGAAAGATGATTAATTACAAGTAACGCTCACTTCAATCAAAATAATTATACTTAACCGATTCTGATGCCGATTCAGTTCATTGTTCAAGATTGGGTCATGCGTCGAAGCAGGTTTTCCAAACTATACAACTTATTTGGAAATTACAGTAAGAATCACAAATGTTCATGAATACAGTAATGTGTCCGTTCTGCGATTTTTGTCTAATCTAAGATCGAATAGTGTGTCCAAATCAGTCCTGATTTTGAAGATTACTAGCTGTTCTCCGTAGTTTCAGCCGCGTGGATTACATTTTATCGCGATAAAAATTATCCTATGTCCCTTCCCAGGGTTCAAACCATTTGCATACCGAATTTCACCAAGTTCGGTTTGGCGGTTTAGGCCTCAAAAGGTAACAAAGAAACGGACAGACAGTAAATGTATTGAAATGTAGTTTTATTATTCGCCATTAGCACTTAATAATTTTTTAATAAGATACAAGATAAAAAAACAAACAGGGTACACTAAAAATTTGTTAAGCCTCCAGAAGACGGTAAGGTGCCCGAAATGCTGGCATTGCCTCGTTGAATGGCAATGTTGCATTGCCTCGTTGAATGGCAATGCTAATTTTGTGACCAAAATATGAGCCAGCATTTTGGTCACCCGTCGCGTCAAATAGAAGCTTTGCCAAGTCACTAAATATTTAGTGATTAATTAATATCTTATGTGCACGGAACCCACACCAAGAGTGAAGCTCGACTTGCAGCTGGCTGGTTTCATAATTTACCATTTCATAGTTATCTAACTCACTGCCGACTGTAGATCAATTAAGTAATATCCCATTGTAATGGGTTTAAGATTAACTATTTAATTGTGATTATTTATTGCACTATCATACCTACTGTTGTGAAATTAATTTGACCGCGTTTTTTTACGATATGACCGATGAGTCTGACCCACGTACAAAATTCTAGAATAAATTTTCGTATTATTAGGTTGTTTCTTTTGGAAATAGAATTAATATTTCGACAATCAACATGCGTAGTCAAATATTTTTCTATATCATCATCAGCCTTTCACGTTCCCACTGCTGGGACTCTGGCCTTCTCTCAGAGAGAGAGTATGGGCCGTAATCTACCACGCTGGCCCAGTGCGGGTTGGTAGATGTCGCATGCCCTTGAATGTTGCAGTTCTTGGACATGCCGGTTTCCTCACGATGTTTTCCTTCACCGTTTTGAGCGATGGCAAATCCGCACATAACTTATCAAGTCATAGGTGCGGGGCCGAGAGGATTCGAACTCGGTGTCGGCGCCTTGTAAGTCGCAAGCGTTACCGTTCGGCCACCATCACTCACATCACTCTCATTTTTCTATATACTATGTAAGAAGAGAGAGTAAGAGTCCCATCGCATCGGCAACTCCCCTGGTGTTGCAAAATTCCATAGGCGACGGTGACCGCTTTCCACCAGGTGGGTCGTCTGCTTGTTTGCCAATCTATTATGTCCATAAAAATAATAATAATTAAAACATATGCTTGTGTGTCTAAGTTTCATATTTCTAGGTTTTACCGATTGGGCTGTAGGTATGCAGAGAAAATAATATGTAGGTAATTGTAAAACATTTGAATCAAATTACACATAACAAAATACCAACAACACATTGAAACCTCTATATATTATTTACACATTTACATTTCTCTCGCAACTATAAAAATAACACAAGAATAGTAAAAGGTCATATTCTTTAACTTTGATTGCATCACATCAAGATCAGCTTTCATGTAACTCGTAATGTAAAGGCGTGAATTTTGTTCATTGTGTAATATTCAAATAGAGGCGCACTCAGCTTTACAAAGTTACCACTGTAATACCTTCTTCCAACAAGCTATAGTAACATCTTCTATGACAACGCGAGAGCTTCAGACTATTTTGATTATGACAAGGTGTTATAGAATTCTATTTTATGGATTCATTATAAAACCTTTGGCCTCATATCGATGGACACACTGAGAGTCAATAATCATTAAAGCTGATGAAAAAATTACAAAATTTAAATGCTTTGTGTGTATTGTGATATTTGCAATGGATCGGTTACTAATGTAAATTATTTTCGGTCTAAGGGTGGTATTAGAATTTTGATAAAAATTTACATAAGTGTCAATGTTTTTAATATCGTCATCATCTTTGTGATCATTTATATAGCCCTCAACAGTGCCGAAATATCGAGAACTCACACAAAAACAAATACGTGAAAATATATCATATCAAACCAAACCAAACCAAATTAACCAAAACCAAATTACTTATGTGCAAATGTGTTATATGCACATATAAAACTATTGGGTTTTTATATTTTGGATTCCCAATAACTGTTGAGATCATTATAGCAATCAACTCTATCGTGTCATTTAGATTAAAATTGAGATATTAACATAAAGGTATTGAAATTAAAAAAAGCGTTGATAGATACCTATTGGCATGCAAATATCACATAAAACAGAGGCACTCGTGTCTTAAGGGAAATAAAACTAGAAATGACCTCTTGAACTTAAAGAAGAACCAGGCTCGGCAGCTTCACTAGAGAGCCAGTTCCCAATCCAGGTGTAGCGTGACGCCATTTTCGACCACATCGTCACTTAACATCAGGTGACTCGTGGCCAAACGCTATACTGTAAGTAATTTAAAAAAAGAATCTACAAACATAGTAAAGAAAAAAACTCAAATCACATGACCATTTCTATTCACTTAAACAACTATGGCCTGTTTTTAAAACCACACGAATCATGACTGGGTGGTGACTTAACAAGAATAAAATAAATATTGAAGTGAATCACATAGCATAGAGCAAGCATTTCCTACGAATGATTTCATAGCGGAGATACCGTGATCTCACATATTAATCATCACGACTTTTACAAAATCTTTATGTTTTCATATCTAGGTATATATCTCCCCGTCATGGCACTGGACAGTTTGCAGCAAACATAAAAAGGTAATCGGTGATAGATAAATGATTCAATGGTAGAATATTTCGAAGGAACATCGCAGTGAAACCCGGCAGTAGATTTTTGCTTTCTCGAGAACTCTTTCTAGGTAGTAGTAACTCATAAAATAAGTATAGTTAAGTGTGTATTGAATCCGATATAAACTAATCATAAAGCGATCAGCGGTAGGGACGTTAGCTTGCAACGTAGGTCGTGGGTTGTGGGTTCTAATTCTGCACTGAACTTGAACTTTTGGCGTATTACTATTTCATACTTTTCTGCGCTTTTGATAAAGAAAAACATCGTGATGAAACCAGGGCACTGTTTAATTTTCGCCTAGCAATCACTTATCAGTGTGTTCCGGTAGCTTCACTTGAAAACCAGATTCCAATCCATAGCTTAGCGCAACTTTCATAACTCAAACGCTACGCAGTAGGTAATTTGTGAAATATGCATGTTGACGTCATGATATGCATTGTAATTAACTCTATATGAGTTTTCTCAATAAAGTATAACTCAATACAGTAAATAGCACACTAATGTTTGTTGTTATTGCAAGCATTGTTTTTCATCAAATAAGATAGAACACAATGACATCCTAAAAGTGTTTACCTCCATGCCCACATGCAGGTAATAAAAAGTTACAAGCTGCTACTTAAGCGATTATCAAAAAATCGATTACTTCTAAATCGTAAAAATGAAGTTTTGATAATAATCTCGTAATATATAGGTTTTGTATACAAAATTGGCATAAACATCCATAAATTAAGCTTAATACCACACAGTGTCTTTCTATTCTTGCATTGTGTGGGAGCGCCTGACATCTCGAGCCAAGATTTAGATGTGGCGTGACCGAAATGTCAAAATACGCATAATGTCCGAAGATGTTTAATTCAAATATCTCTATTAACATATCATTTTTAACATCATAAAACTTAATCGGAGCGCCCGGTGCGAAATTTTAATTAATTAAGTCTTATAAAAAGACAAACAGGCAAATGCCACATAGCGCGGAGCGCGGACATTATTCTAAAGATTTTAAATAGCTGATTAATTTTTAGCTAATATTCTCAAGATGTTGAAACGGTTTTAAAAATAGATCAATAAGGCGCGCCGTTTGGCAACCAGTCGTCGAAAAACAACAATTAATAAATAAATTAAAGGATCCCCAAAGCAGTGTTTCAATTCATTCGAGGGGTGGAGTCGCTTTACATTCAAGGGGAGGGTATCTCTCGAAATCATTAGCCTTGGAATGCCCGAAAGTGAAGTTAGTCCATAATAATTTTTGTTGCCCTTCGTCAAACCCTGTGGGCGGATAGCCTTTGTCTTTGATAAAAAACGACAAAAAAATACAACAAATGTCAGTTGGAAATATTTATTCGTCTTGTTCGATATTAACCTCATGTAATTTCGCCCAGCATTGTCCGAGGGCCGTGTTATTGTCCAGAGTGATGTATTAACGACATACGTTGAGTTCAAAATTATATTTTGGCTCACAATAGAAGGGGAAAGGCGATGAACGATCAAAATGAATTAAAGTCAAACGAAATAATAGCTTTATTGCAATCGACAACGACAGTAATCGACTTGGCATTACTGTCAATTGCAGCTTTATTTCGACGTTGTGTAATATGTAATGTGTATTGAAGTTTCATTTGTTAAGTTTTGTAGTATTGTTGTATAAATATTCAGTAGCTGACAAGTGTGTTTCATTTTTAAACCACATACTTGGTTTGGTTTATCAGTATATAAACAGTGACCAGTTATCAATAGTTAAATATAGTTAGAGAATATTCAATTCATGTAATACAAATTATGTTTACTTAACATTTGTTATTGTTATAAACATTGTATACCTACATTTTGGACTCGAAGATGACGAATATGTCACGTCAAAGTCCAAATTAAACCTAAAAACATTTTTTTATAAATTATACCGCTCTGTTATAATATTATATTAACCACAAAACTTTAGACGACTTGAAGTTTCTGGTAAACTTTGTCCATATATACTTCCGCACTAAGATTCCATTCTCTTTACGACCAGGATAACGATTTTAAAAACCTTTAACAATTTCAAAGTACAGTCAATTAAAGAGAAAGCTATTTAGGTAAAGTTAAAAATTCAAATAGTAAATTTAAGTTTATCTTATCCGAAACAAGCCTAGCTAACGATGCACTTAAAACCAGCACGCATAACTTTATGAATACATACAACGGTAATAAAAGCTGTAATGATATTGCGGGTTATTATACAAACAAGTCATTTCGAGTCTAATAACTCTATGAATGGGAGGTTATATACCCTTATTATAAGACTAGACTTAATTGGCGTGTGATAACGTCTTAAAAATGTGAACCACTCCTAATGAATTTAATAATACAAATTAACTTCAAGATAATCTACAAAAATATAGTACAAGAATGATTTAGTTCACTTGGTAGAAATACGTACTAGCGCATTAGACTAGCATCAATGTACACTAAAGACTTATATAAAAATTAAATCAATCTAGTAAACCTTTGGTGGAGAAGCACCAAGGATGCTTGCAGCATTACCAATTGCCACCTTATATGGCAATACATCATTTATCCTAAATAAGAGCCATCATTCTCAAGTCTTCTTCAAATAATTTGAAACAGTTAAACACTGCTTGATTAATAACCATCGTATCAGTAATATACAAGTGGTATCAGTTTTCTTCTTTTCTTTAAGAGCAGTGAGCTCTTGTTGATAGAGCATTTTCCATCTTGTTCTGTCCTCAGCCATCTTTTTAACCTCTAGGTATGGCAATTGGCATGACGTCAATCTTTTCTTTGCCTTAGTCTTTAAAAGCTCGGTCTACCTCTCTCTCCAGTTTCTATAGTCATCATGTCGTGTCAAGTGGCCCCAACATCTTTCCTCTTCTTATTTCTATTATTGTTGTCAGTAACGTTATTTTTTCTCCCACTATCATTATCATTAAGTCAAAATGTATTTATTGAAACTGACTTTGAATTGTATCAGAATATTAACTGAAGTAAACTTAACATTGCTTCTACTCTCCCATTTTTCATTCTACCAGAATTTATTTTTTTAGTAATGAGGCACATTCTCCACTCGCAACAATGCGCTGCGAGGAAAGCCCATAAAAACATACAACTTATCTGCCTATCGACATTCCAATTACAATACCGTAAGATGTAATCTCACCGTATACTTTATTTAATTTACGCCCATTTACTTCTAATTATTTGACCGGCGCTTCAGAACAGACAAACGCAAACAGATTCAAGTAGCTAATGAGGTTAATTTACATGAGTACACAATTACTAGGTATTCGTAAATGAGCGATGGAAGTCGAAGGCAAAGCTTTGTTACACGCCGTTGTTACCGCGATTGGCGAAGTAGATTTGACAGTGGAAAGAACAAAGAAAACAGATGAGATTATGTACTCGTATATGATAGTAATTACTACGCACTAAATGAGGTGTACTTACGTCGGCCGAACGGAAATCCTTGCTCATGATCGCAAATATAGCGATTAGCGAAACTGTCTTACTTACTGTGCTAATCTACTAAAATGTCGGCTAATGCCTGAAATTAATAATCGATTCGTTCCGTAGTTATCCGCAGTTTTGGATCGATATGTCATGTCATAATAATTATGTCATTTTAGTACTAGGGTTTGACAGATTACTACTTAAATGACATATTATGACATGACATATCGATCCAAAACCGCGGACAACGGATCAGGATCGATATTTAATTTCAGGCGTAAATAAGTAAGTCTACCGCTGATTCAATGCCTACCTGCGGTTACAACCCTGTGGATATTCCTATAGGACTTTAATTATACAAAAACATAAATAATATGACAAACTTTAATATGATAGGCATTCTAAAAATGAAAGAATTTTCAGGATTAGCTTTTAAATTTCAGAGATTAGTTGCATCAAATTTCAATCATATTTGTTAGAAATTATGTGTAATTATCTACCCTGAATGTGTTGTCCTATCAAATCCACACCTCATTCTGAAACGCTACCCGCTAGTTCTAACCACCTATCTTTTAGCCACCACTACAAGAGACAACTTGATTTTTTATTATGGTATAAACCGGTTTTATGTTTGACGACGCACCCACGCAAGAATCATTTTTCTAAATTATACTATATGGATAATTGTTGGAGACAGTAACGGTGACAAAGCCGATTAACAAATATTTACGTCTGTGCACGTGGCATAGAGTTTTAAGTAGCATCATTGATTTATAAAAGCAAACGATAAACCTGTATGGAATTATTCCACATCACTAAACCGAAAACAAAAATCATAGCTATAACATTCTACAAGCTACATGTGCTTTTATAGAAAAATAATAATTTAGTTTAGAAACATTTAATTTAATATAGTATTCTGATCTAAATCTGTTTGATTTGCCGACCAATATGGTGCAATGGGTGAATAGCCAACTGCGAAGCGGGTTTGATTCCCGCTACAGAAAAAAATATTTTATCCCCTTGGGGGTAGAATTAATCAAAATCCTTTCTTAGCGGATGCCTAAGTCATAACATCTACCTGCATGCCAAATTTCAGCCCGATCCGTCCAGTGGTTTGGGCTATGCGTTGATAGATCACTATGTCAGTCAGTCACCTTTGAGTTATATAATATATTTAGATTTGCTCCAATACAATAAAATGTGATAAGAAAATTTAAATAGAACTCAAAATAAAACAATATAAAGAAAATCTCAATGGATATGTGAATATCAATGGAGCAGAAACTTCAATTGATTGTTAGACAGTCAGTGATTTAGCTAGAGTATGTAGTTATGTACCTATATAATGTAGACTTAAGTAGGTTATAGTCTATGTTCGATCTATGTTGGAAGATGTCGACTGAAGTGTCTTAATACAATACACACCTACACACAGTTGGTGACAAGCGACAACGTTCAGTTAAATCTAAAATCACTGCAGACAAAATCTTTGAACTACAGTTTGCTTTCTAAAATTGTAAGAGACGGAAAACGATATCACGGTATGACAAGTAAATGTTGGAAATACGAGTCTCTACTGTAGTAGGTAGTTCAAATCAAAATGTATATATGTATTTGTAGGATAAGTACGACATGTGATCAGTTTAAAACGTCAAACTTAAAATTAGCTACGCCTGTTCCAATAACTTCCTTACGCCAAAAGAACAGGCAAGAAACGCCCGGCAGGTCGTTTTATGGATATGATCACATTTAGAATTAGGTCTATTTTTATTACTAATTGATAGAATTGGAGCAAGTCATGTTAGTAAGTTATGATTTACTAAGTAGTTATGGTCTACATACTTGTTATTTATTACAACTGGTCCTGCCCAAATCCAATTGAATAAAAATTAATTCTCATTTACGTCGCAAAATTTTTGTGTGCCTATACTAAAATTGCTGTATGAAAACAGAAGTATAATCCACATCACCATAAGTAATGTGACACAGAAAATGTTTTTTTTTTTTATTCGTGATGTTTGCGTTTGTCCATTTCCTCACCATGACGAGTATTATGGCCCACACATCATACTTACTTGTCTTACCCACTTGATTATCTTGCCAAAAGGCGCACCCTCACCGCCCGTACCAAGTTTAATGAAGGCAGAATTTCGCGGTGCCCTGCGACAGATCGGCCAGTTATTTACGATCTCATAAACCTGCCCGGACTTGCGCGAGATCGCGCGGGACGATGGTGACATGCGACAACCCTGTTGGATAACAATTACAATAAAAAAGCCTATGGTTGAAATTATAGCAATTGCTGTAACAATGTTGCCAAAGGAATAAAAGGTATGTTGAACGTTTTGGGTAGGCGTAGCTGCAAATCGTTCTATTAGTTTGATCTTCAATTGAAAAGTTGAGTTCTAATGAGCATTTGAGGTCTAACCAAACGCAGTCTTCAACTGGAACCGCTCTATACAGTGACGAGCCCGCTGCCCGTCCCTAGTTTTAAAGGCAGTTACCTGAAAAACCGAGAGGGTCCAAAACTACTGAAATACGAACGTTTGTTTAAATAACCGATGGGGGTAAATATGACCCCACGTGAGTAATTAATGGTTTAGGTTTGTTTTCTACCTCGCTACTTTTTCTCACTAAGGCTGGTTCGCACAACACGTTAAACCTTGTTTAAATCTGGATCAAATTAGTACCCTTTTTCTTATACAAACGGAGCAAACTGTTATCGTTTCAAATTATGTTACTAAAACGATTTATTTCTTGAATGTTTACAATTTAAACAAAGCTAACGCAGCCCACAATTAAATCACTTATAGCGTACTAAATCTTACAAAGAACAATAACAATTTAACTAAAGAACCTATAATGAAAATCTTTAACATTTCGTTTCATTCGCTGAACGAAAACACCCCGCCGGGAGCTAAAATTATTATTAAGAGAATTCCGGACGTTTTACTGCCGTAATATTTACTGCCAGTAAATACGAGTGCGGTGAACAAAATTAACAAATGAACGACTGTGTATTGAACGCGCTACAATTTTAGCCGATGAACATTGATGCACCAATCACTCCCGACTCACAATAAATCAGTTTTACAACGTTTTTAATGATCACCAGTAATCGTAAAATATTATATTTTGGCCAGCGCACACAATCGCGGATTGTGTTAATGTCTGCCTGACCCATATCGTCCCGTCCTGTATTTATGAAATTAAATTATAATGTTTACAATTTCCGATGCACGTTACGAGTTTGTCATCGTTTACGAGAATAATGTGAACAGTAATAATAGTACGGGAGTTTAACCGGAGGCCGTAGCCGCGGATATATAAAAATTAAAACCATGGACCGAATGCGATCGTTAACATCCATTCATCCACTGAGTTTAAAAGCTCCAACAATAAAAACTTTAAAAAAAACATGCAAATACCAAACATATGTGTTTTTTAACTTTATTGAAAGCCAAATTATATGCTACTGCAAAAAGTATCTTACTAGACAGGTTCAAACAACTTACTGCCAGCAAAATGAGCTCTCAAAAAAATAATATCCACCGTTTTCCAATAACTCGCATTTTGAATCTACACTATTTAAATGTAAATGGGTAGAAAAGAAACAGTTTAGTAAATTACTGATTGAAGCTCATCAAAGTAGAGTCGATACCTCCCACATAAAAAGCTCGTCTCACGAGCGCCGTGACCAATAAAAAATGATTAGCTCACTGGTCGGACATCCAAAGAATTAATATTTGTATAGAAGCGATCAAAGGTCGCCCATGTTATGGTGGTCTATCTCGTTATGAAAAAAATCTGTCAGTTTTTGCTCCCAAGAACGTACAATAAAAGTGCCAGTGTGTTCTTACAAACGAGAATTTATGTTCGGCGTATGTAAATGAAGGCCGTTGACGCTCGTACGGCCGATATTTTTTGTCCTATCAACAACATTGCCGGTTACATGAGCGTAATCTCGCTATTGTGGTACAATAAAGGTAATGTATGCCGTGTTTGTTCCCGTCGATATAATTGCAGCGATAACATTGGAAATATTTTAATGGATGCTATTTACATCATTATAAATATCGGATCTCTATCGGATAGCATTACGGTCCTTCCAATGAATAATTTCTTGTTCATCTGAATTTATTAGTTTATTTACGTTCGGAATATTGACTCACAATAAGAGATTCATCTTCCATATTATTATTGGAGGAACAACATCTACCTCATACGCTTTTTAGATATAGGTATCTAGGTGATGTAGCTGTATATAAATCTTACATTTATGATAAATGATTTAGTGTCTAGTCTAGGCTAGAACCATCATTAAAATCGCTCAATAAACCACCACCGCGCTGTCTTGTCCATACTATCCATACATTCCTTACTATACATACTATTCAAAATGCGAAAACAACTCTCTGGGTCCCTCTGTTTGTTTGTTACTTTTTCATTTCTATACCGTTATACAAATCTTGTTGAAATTTGGTGTAGGAGATAGTTTATACCTTCGGAAAGGACATAGAATACTTTTTGTCTCCTTAAACTGTAGTCCACACTAGTGCATCCGCATTAGGCAACTCGTTATAAATAAGGTACAAAATGGTATAGATTCTGTTGTGCATTTTCTAATACTAATTTGTCAGTCTAAAAGTTTCTAACCACAAAAGTAAAAATAATACGGCATTACATTTAGTCTTTCTATATTTAGAAAATGCACAACAGAATCGACACCCAATGTTTTTGTTTCTAGTGAGTACAGTCTATTTTTAATCGTAACTTGGTTTACATCCATTTTTAATTCACCTCACTTAAAAGTTATCAAAATAAATTCATAAATAAACAACATGAAAGAAATCGTTTCAATCTTTCCACAAACTTCATTTGCGTATCGTACACAATTTAATTCCATAAAAAAGATGTTTCATTATAATATATCAGCTGTTTGTCCCCATACGACAGTCACGGCATCTAGTGGCCCATTAGAAGGGCCATCAGAGTCGACACGACATCGATTCGGAGCCGAGGTGAATGCGTTCCCATCACACAATTCAAATTCACGTATTTTTTTCAACATTGAATTAGCATAATTTAATTTGAATGAGACAATCTATCGGGTGGTCGGTTTCTAACGTGTTTTTATCGATTTTGATGAAATGATTGAAAAATATTTGAGATCTCTCTTTCCGGTCGCTGTATTCTTAACAATTTTGGCAAAAAACAGTAAGGTTCTTTCTTATCATAGGTGTCACAGAACTCAAAGCTTCCCAGAGGGGTACAAGTTAATGCATTTATCACCCAGTGATAAACAATACTGAAATTAAAAGTTATCGTGGCTTTAAAAAAATTTTAACCCATTAAAGTGAGATGGATAATAATGCTCATATTTTGTTACGAAAATTAGGCAAGATTGATAAAGTTTAGTGAGTAAAAACAAAAGAAAAATGCTAACATCGCTTTTAGGAGATCACATAGGCGAAAGAATTGCTCGTATTCTTATAGATAAATCCTTTAGTATCGTAAATTCATTAATCGGAGCAATTTCATGGCAAAGTCGAGAAATGGTAGAGAAAAACAAAAAGTGTATGTCGTGCAATACTTAAGATTTTATTTATTTCATAGCTGTACGATTAAATCACGAACCTTATAGTTTATAGACCATACACGGCAAGGCTGCAATAACGAGCTGGTAATATCGTTTAGCTAACAAGAAGTAAAGTGATGTGAGATTTTTGAGAAATAAAGTTGGTCATTTTACTTTAACGCTTTATTGAATTTATTCATGAGTTTAGTCATGAAAAATAAATATATATCTATGTATTTATTATATTCCAAATTACTATAAAATCAGGCTCCTTTCAGATCTACTCTCAAATTAATTTCGAAACAATGCAATAAAAGGACTAAATTTAAGAAGGATCAAAAAGAGGAATCACATTTGCAAGGGTATGCAATTTAATGTCGGCAAATTGACTGCAATGCAATTCAAAAATGCATTCTAGGCATGTCTTTGTTCAATCACTAAAAGGAGCTTGTTTAATGGATTTCTACCATTACTGAACAAATAATCGTAGTGGACTTGTTAGGGAGAGGGCTTGGTACAACCCTTTACAAAGAAAGAACAACCAGGTAAGGATATAATTTCATACTGATTTGATCTATTTGCTATCCACAATCATAACTTTAAGAATTTCCCTAGTTACAAAGATTTGACGATATGATGTTCTATAGAACAAAAATTACGCCCACACAATCATATATAGCTCTGACCCCTTACTAGATTTACCTTTATTTAGGATATCTGAAGTTTTGTGGGTTAAGGATTCACCACATCAAGACACAGAACAAATACTTGCGCTTTTTTTTCAATGCACAAATCCAGTAGCAGAAATTGAAAATTTGCAAATTTGCAGTCTGAGCAGTCTTTATCCATAATAGATTTTATCTTTTTTAGTCTTGCTACCATTGCTGCTCCATACATTTTTACTGCATGATGTGTGTTGACACGTCTCCCACAAATACCATTCTGCCCACTAATTTCAGTCATTGGTTTATTACTCGCAAATTCACTAAATTACAATGGTTTCGTCAAAATGCTCCAGGTTTCAAGAGAGGCGACGTACAGAAGGACAGATAATTTAAAATTGAAGTACTGTTTTGTTCCAGGATTCCTGCTATCCGCAAGGCTGCCCGCCGCTCGCTCTGCTCATGACATCTGCTCGCTCCGCTCATGTCAACTGCTCGCTCCGCTCGTCCCGTCGCTCGCTCCGTACATCTGCCCGCCGCCGGCCCAGTCACGACGTGCTGGCCGCTGTGAACCGCCAATTTGTGGCCGGCCCGTGTTGGTTTTGTTGAAACCACCATCTTCATACCTACGGCTTTTTACACTTTTTGGTTGTCCATACGCGTTGGAGGACGTGAAAAAATGCTTGCATTGTCCATGTTATGATATGGGCAATACAATCAATTGTTGCGTAGTGTCTATAGGAATGTGCAGTCTCGACAGGCGTGATGCCTCGTCATCTTTTCTGACAGGTGTGTGTGATAGAGCACAAAAGTAAGCCAGTAATATCAAGTCTGGAAATGGACTATATATCAAACTTTAACGCGACAAGATAGTTAACATTAAAGTAAATAATACTTATTATTACCCTAAAACAAATCTGAAATTTGACATCCTTGTCGACAAGACAAACGCTTATTAACTATAAACTGAAATTAACGAACGCAAGATAATAATTAGGTAGTAAACATTTTACTGCATGCACCGTCAACTACGAAATTCCCAAAACACACAACGATGCCAGCGTAAGCTGACCTTTGACTGCACGTTGAATTCGCCCGCGGTCATAATTTTGTAGATAAGCAATGAAGGGCATCGAGGGTCGCGCAACGGTGGACGCGCTTGTAATGACGGCCCGTCACTCAACGGGTCCAAAGAATGAGTTCATTTCCTTCGAACACGCGAGATACGATTTTTAATTAAGTTTTTGTTGGAAATTCATTAAAGAGCAGCGACGATGGCGCGGGTGGCTTTTCAAACTCTACATGCATAAATGACTGTGTTATTAATGAGCATAGAACGTAACTGATTTTAATATTTTAATATGGAATTTAAAAGGTTACATTAAACGTCAGTTTACAATAAAAGTATCGGAAAAGAAAATACTCTCGGCCGGTTTGTGCGGCGCTGGTAAAGAATTTGAAATTTAAAACTAACGAAACAAAGAGGGCAAAATATGAGCCGATGAAATGTAAATTCCTACTTATTATACAAAGAGCTCCCGAATGTCAACTCGGACAGTCAACTCACTATTTATTCAAGGAATAATAGTCACTGTGTCAGCACTTTGGGGAAACATTTGCATTATCAACCTTTTGTTTGATACTGTGATATATAAATTGAACTAATACCATTTTAGTCGAGGTATTTTTCATGAAGAATCACAGTTTTAAACATGGTTGAAATCAGATTAAAAAGCAATGTTTCCAGTGAAATTCAAAGGTATAAAGAGATTTACGGTAAGGTATTTAGAGATTTATAAAGAGATTTAGATATCTAATATGTCAGGGTGACTAGCGCAGTGCATTATACCGCGCAATATTTTTAACTATTTAAAATTGATTCAATATGCAATAGTTTTTAAACCAGAGTGCATAAATGCACACCATATTAGTATTACGTAAGTACGCAGTACTAAGCAGTCACTTCAACATTGTAGTGATGATAAAGTCATACAGGCAAGCTATTACAAAGTAAAATAGTACCAAATACGATGACATTGACAAGAAAACATCGAACAGTCCAAGGCGATTCGTGTCGCTCCAGCATGCCTCATTTAAAACCCAGTCAGTTGGGAACATGTATGAGTCCTCATACATGTCCTTTACATGCTTTAAACGAATGGTATACATAATTGACGAATACGAAGGCTTCGGTTGTTTGGTAACATTCTTTTCAATTACCGACTTATGATTTAAAATTTAAAACATGGTTTCAGTACATTTAACAAGCTTCGCGTAACCCTAAGTCACACTCTTAATTTTTAGTAGTTTACAGGGTAGCTTTTACAGGGTAGCGTTTGAGCCTAAGTCACCTGATGTTAAGCAACGATGCGGTCGAAGGTGTGCTAGGAACTGTCCTATTCCAAAACCAAGTGTACCGTCCGACCACATCGTTACTTAGCACGTGACTTGTGGTCAAACACTACATTGTAAAAAGTAAAAAACTAGCTAATAAATTGGACTGCCGGAACACGCCAACAGGTGCTTGGTGATAGATCCTCAACTTAAAAGTGGTAGCTAACTAGGCGACCACAAGAAAATGCTCTAAAAATGCTCTAGAAAATGCTCCGCCAAGCATGATTACAAGGTGTTTTCGTTAACAGATTTTTCTGTTCATCATCATCATTAACAACTTATTACCTTCTTTTTTTTACTACTTACAGGGTACCGTTTGACCACAAGTCACCTGATGTTATGTGACGATGTGGTCGATGGTGGCGTCACGGTACACCTGGATTGGGTACTGGCTCTCAAGCGAGGCTGCCGGAACACACCGATAGGTGCTTGGCGAGAGATTCTTATCTTACGGGTGGCAGGCGAGCACTAGAAAATAAACTGCTGGGACACAGGCATTCTCTCAGAGAACAAGTATTGGTCAACCACGCGCGTTCAAAATCAAAATCAAAACTTTTTTATTTAATAGGATACATTGTGATCACTTTAAAACGTCAACTTAAAACTAGCTACGCCTGTTCCAACCTCCTTACGCCGGCAAAAGAACAGGCAAGAAACGCCCGGCAGGTAATTTTTTTTTTTTTTTTTTTTTCATTTGTGTTCATTTGTGGGTTGGTGGTTAAGCTGGTGGCCAGCTCAGGTCAGAGTTTTCAGACCGCCCAAGCCATCCGACAGAGTATAACGACTGCAATCCTTAGACAACGTCCTATATTTTTTCTATCTGTTCACGTCAAAGTGTATACACACAGCTTCACACATCTATTAACTTGATGAAAACTAATGCCGCCTAAAGACCGCAGCTGTGACTTTACATTCGCGTTCAAACCGCACTGTCACCGCGCAACTTCCAGCCCATTTGTAACCACTACACTACTTCAAAGTGAACCCACTCCGGTAACGTATCGCTCTAGACATGTGGATGAACATCGCCGAATCGTGTGCTTGTATCGAAACTGAAACGAACACGTTTTTAACACGGAATGCGGCTTGTGATCTAAAATTGGACGCGTTGCTGAGCTGAAGCGTTATTGTTTTGAGCTTTTGTTTTGCAAGATTTGTCTATTTTCTTGCGAAATAAAACAAGGAAGTGCATGAAACGTTTCATAGATGTCGATGAAGCGAAATAGGTATGCAATAATGAGTATTATAATTTTTATTTCATTACTAGTTGCGCCCCGCGGTTTCACCCGCGTCTTCCCGTTATCCCGCAGGAACCTTTTTGCGGGATATAAAGTAGCCTATGCGTTAATCCAGGGTATAAACTATCTCCACTTCAAATGTCATTTAGATCCGATTTGTTGTTTTTGCGTGAAAGAGTAACAAACATACATCCATCCATCCATACATACAAACAAACTTTCGCGTTTATAATATTAGTAGGATAGGATAGGAAGTAGGATAATCAAGGGTCATCACAAAAATGTTGCCAATTACTGTCACATTAAAAAAATTAACTAGTCAATAATTAAATTAAGTAGGTACTGAAATTAATTATTATTGAGTTTAAACCGGTCTCAGTTGTTTATTCCATGTGTTAAGAATGTCTCCAAGCACCTATCGGTGTGTTCCGGCAGCCTCACTTGAGAGCCAGTTTCCATTCCAGGTGTAGCGTGGTAGCACCTTCGACCACACGTCACTTAACATCAGGTGACATGAGGTCAAACACAACACTGTAAAAAAAACGAGCAAGTGTATTGAACAACAGTGGTTTTCTCACCTCTGACTATAATAAATACCCCAATAAGAATTTAGCGTGCTAATAAAATTAAATAAGTAGTCGGTAATATAAATCATAGAACTCAATAGTGATTGTTTAGTCATCACAATTTTAGAAGAAATATCATGTTCAAATCAATTATAATTTGATTGCGCGATGGTTTCTCCTAAGAAAAGACATCAACGCGCTGTCAATACTGCCTACGTTTGTGTCTCAAAAACTTTCAACTATACATTGTTTGAGTGTTAAATTATAATATTAGAAACTTCATTGTGTAATTGTGTAAGCTAGACTAAACCTAACCTTGATATTTGTTAATAATTCCATTGTTTAAGACATAAAATGTAACGTTGTTTTTGTCACGAACTAAGATTGTTTCTACTCGTATAAACAAGAAATAATAATTTTTCAATTTGTTTAATGTTATAGTAATAAAGTTTTAACGGTAACGATTCGATATTTATTCGACATTTACGCAAATTAAAATTTATTTCTAATAAAATGTGACGGATATATTTATAACTTCATTTTGTAAGTTTAACGAGGCGTTTCCTTTAATACGGACCAAGGCGTAAACTCACAACTTTTTATTATACTTATCAATTTCATATCAGTAAAAACATCAATGAATATATAAAATTTAATACGTCTGTTTTGAAATACCCTTACACGTTCATGTTACTATAAATCGTTGACAATTTATTGTGTTACTATTAAAAGTATTAAATTAACACCTGTTGAAACTCGATACGGGATCCAGATAGATAGGTATTATGATGCTGCAATGATCTTATGTTTCCGAACTGCTGTGAAAACCATTAAGCAAATTAAAAATATGTTAATTGCTTCGGCTCAAGCCTTGATGTATTTATTTATCATTATGTCCAATCATTAAGCTTTTAAGTAGGGTCACGTGGGGTGTATATTTTGCGAAAATGACAGAAAACACTCAAACACATTAACATAAATGGAGGACGAAGTACAAAATCATAAACTGCGTGATATTTATATTAATGTATGATAATGCATTTTATATGACCGTTGTAGATGTTCAGGTGATCATAACATAACTTACATTAACGTCTCAGGGAATTGTCACCTTGTAATTCAATCCGTAAATACATTTGCATAGAGTTTTTTTTTACGTCGTTCTGAGTAACATTTGACCACAATTCACCGGATCTTACCTAAACGATGATGTGATCGAAGGTGTTACTATGTTACAACTAGTCTAGGAACTGGCTTACAAGTGAGGCTGTCATTAGATGCTTGGCGACCAATTGTTAACTTAAGGGCAGTAGCTAGCCAGACAAGCACTGTAATTTGTCCTACCACCAAGCTATGGTTTCATCACGATGTTTTCCTTCACCGAAAGCTCAAGCCCATTGTAAAATTTCAGACCTACGAGCTACGGGCAGTAAGTCAACTTCACTATACCACTGAGCTATCGGCAACTTCAAAAGTTTTGACAATCCTACGATCCTTCCTACTAATATTATAAGTGCGAAAGTTTGTGTGTGTGTGTGTGTGTGTGTACGTGTGTGTGTGTGTGTGTGTGTGTGTGTGTGTGTGTGTGTGTGTGTGTGTGTGTGTGTGTGTGTGTGTGTGTGTGTGTGAATGTTTGTTACTACGTATCACCGTAACTACCAAACCTATTTTGCTGAAATTTGGAATAGAGATAGCTTATAGGATTAACACATAAAGGTTCCTGTGGAATAATAGGAAGACTAGTTAGTATGTAGTTAGTTTTTTCTTACTATGTTTTCCTGTATGTAGAGTATCGGTATCAACGCGGATCCACAACATCCAGACACGAGACAAATAGTCCTTGCGCTTTTTTTGGGTATACAAATGTTTGTCCCGTAGCAGGAAACGAAACGAATAAAAGCCGGTTAATAATAATAGACTCGATAACTAACACTAGCTGACGTGATAAAATCTCTCGAACCGACAGCTTTTCCTTCACGAAAGTGACACCAATAACTCAATAGTTCGCTCCTCACCAATAGTGTATTATTATGACTGTTCATTCATTGCGCTTCAGTGCGTTTAATGATCGTGTAGGTAGCACAATGTTCCTTTTCAACGACACAGCCACCTAATGCTGTATTATTGGGAGTTAGGCGATAAATGTTTTAGGACACCAGTGTGAATGGAAGTCGTCCCGTTTTATTTCACTGAAGGTGTGGTTGACCAGTTTTATGGCCGCAATTTAGTGCTACGGCCTCCTTGTTTTGTTAATGTGACCATGTTTGCAGGCAACGTGAAGTGCAAAATGCCTAATATACCTTAGAAGCAAGATGTCTAAGTACATATACTTCGAAGAAAAATAGCTGAGTGTATTGAACTACAGCTTTCATTATTATAATCAAGAGAGAGAGAGAGAGAGAGAGTATGGGCCGTAACGCTGGCCCTGTACAAATTGGTATCAAAATCAACAGTTTTTTATTCAATAGGAAACATTCAAACTTAAAACTAGCTACGCCTGTTCCAACCTCCTTACGCCGGCAAAAGAAGGGTAGTTATCGTATGCCCATGTATGTTGGTTTTTGTCTCACGATGTTTTCACGACGTTCCCACGTCTGCTATTCTTTGACACAGCAACAATGCAAGCGGTCGTGGCGATTTTTTAAAAGTAAAAAACATATGAGGGAAGAACTCTACAGTAAGTAAGAAAACAGTCCTGAAAATTGACATCGCGTGGTAACACCACTGATAGGAAACAATCCGTCCATTTAGCATGTATATGCAACCGGCGGGTCTGCTCATAGCCCGCGCCCTGAGTGAACATACCCTCGGATATCGTCAGCCTTTGCAAGTTATTCAACCGCCAAAATCAAATCAAAAATCAAAACCAAATTTCTTTATAAAATACAATACATTTATAATCACACCCTCTTGTTGTTGAATCTGTCGCCAAGCACCTATCGGTGTGTTCTGACAGCCTTACTCGAGAGCCATTTCCCAGTCCAGATGTAGCGTGGCGCCATCTTCGACCACATCGTCACTTAACATCAGGTGACTTGTGGTCAAACGGTACCCTTCCACCATCGGCGCAGCTAGAAAAGTTTGTGACTGTATGTTTGTTAATTAGATAGATGTCAAATTTCTACCTCAAGTAAATAATAATTTCTCTCGATCCAGTAAGACAACTCGTGGATAGACAGGTTAAACAAACTGACCGTAAGTTACTTACTTCCTAACCTACACTCCCTAGCAAACAATAAACAAAGTCAAGAAAACATGTTCGGAAAGGTTTTTGGAGCTTTTTAAAGCGGCGGCGATCTCAAAAACATCAGAAGCTACTTCGCGACTACCGCCCAGAACAAACACGCCTCAGTTTTACAACCACGATAATTACGCGATCAACCCGAACAATGCGGTGGGGGTGTTTTGATATTCCACCAAAATGTAGCAGTTTCATAGAACTAGGCTTTGCTCGCGACTGTACCTGAATTATACTCATCATACAGCCATCGAGATCGATCGATTGACTGCGCCGTGGCTCACTATCAGGTGAGATGTGATCATACGAAGGTATATAAGTACAGTCAACTACAAAAGTCGCTGAACAATATAAATTTTTCCGATTACCTCCATCATCATAAACACCAACCTTTAATCCCATCATCACTTAACATCAGGTGTTGTGTTGCAGTCAAACGCTTAGTTGTAAAAAAAACAAACATTATGAAAAAAACGAGTATGATTAGCTACTTTTATCGCTGACTGTACATGAACTTCTTTTTTTTTACGTTTACTCTCCCACTGCTCTCCCCCATTTCCTTCCAGATATTTCGATGTCTCGCAGCCTCAGACCACCGCTTTGAAATGATCCAAGTGAGGTTATGTTTTTCGAGTGTATGTATGTATGTATATTTCTTTGGAACGGTCTGTAGCCTAAATGGCTTGACAGATTTTACAATATGAGGTGTCATTTGATTCGTCTATATTGTTGGAGTGACATAGGGTACTTTATTTTGGCGCAGTCCGGTTTTTTTTCCTTTTGTAATGTATAATCTTGTTTCTTGTTGACGTATTTCCTAACGAAAAGTGTGTAAACTATTTTAAGCTTTTTTATATAATATGTTACTAATGAGTAATGTCTTAGCCAGACAGGCAGAAACTTTTCCGATATGTGCGTAAAAAAACAAAGCCGACCAACCGAGCCTAATTTCAATAATGAAAACAACACACATCGGCTCTCCTGTTGTCCGAATGCATTTTTCTACGAAGCCAATGTCAATATTGACTCTCTGCTGTGAGCAGCACAAAGCCTAATGTTTGTCTACATTGCATTTCGGGTCCTGTGTACACTCACCCTTAGGGATCCCAATCCGATGTACTTTATACTCTAAATCTAACAAGTTAAGGTCGGTAGTTGTATGATAGTTTGGTCTTGTAGTAAAGACACAAAAAGCAATACATTTTATGTGTATAGTAGCGTTTGGTAGCGGTGAATTTGCGGTTACATTGTGGAGAGATTGGAGTAATTGTGCTTTTACCATAAATAATTTTGCATTTCTTATGACGGGAAAGTCTGTGTTGGTTCAAGAGAACACTTGCTACAACAGCGCGGCGACTTCTTTTAACATAGCCATAGAGTTTATTGTTGAGTACATAATACCTACACTACCTACTGTTCACAGGAATGCACCAATTATTTAGTAACTAGTGGCACCCCGCGGTTTCACCCGCGTCTTCCCGTTATCCTGCAAGAACCTTTTTCCAGGATAAAAAGTAGCCTAAGTGTTAATCCAGGGTAAAAGCTATCTCAACATCAGGATTTGTTCAGTGATTTAGGCGTGAAATCGTAACAAACAAATAGACAGACAAACAGAGTTACTTCGGATTTATTAGTACAAGTAGGAATATTGCAAGTTGAACCCATAACTTTGTGGAAGGTCTAGGTACCTACTTAGCTTTTCTTGAATCCTTAGCTTTTCTAGTTCTCATCTGACAAGCACTACCACCCTCAAGCCAAGCATCTATCGGTGTTTTCTACGAACTTGAGAGCCAATTCACAATCACGTCGCTGCATTCGACCATATCGTCACTTCAGGACTTACACTCCCACACGCTCCTCTCCATACACTTCGGGACTTGTAAGCAAACTCCAAAAAGCGTCAAAAAAAGTTGCTCTACCATAACAAATCTTATCGGAAAGAGAAAAAAGAGGGCTAATTAGTATCACTATCAACCTTGAATTTATATCGATGACTCGTATAATGTTTTACTCTAGTCTCATAAGTATTGTAACAGTGAAATTACCGTATTAGTAGAGCAGATCGTTTGCTGCGACTTTCATGATCATCGCACAAATAAATCAATTAAATTTTATTACGATTCCTATTACTAAACTCCGGAGAATACATGTCATTATTCCTAAAGCAAAGTACCGGTTGTATAGGATACAATAAAAAAAGCACTAGAATTTGTTATCGATAGAACTGACAATGAAACAATAGCTTGTAATATATCCTACAGACAAATAATAACACATGTCCGATGCCGTAGAAAAAACACGCGTTGTACATTAGCTGGCGGATAGGAAATCGATGGTCAGGTTAAAAAATGACAATAGAACTTAGATATCTGCGTATTTTCATTCATAAAAATAGGTAAGACTTGATTTTACCAACCCACTTGCAAGTAAATGGATGTGCTACAACATGACTGCAACACAATGAAACAAAGAAAAACCATATCAATTCATAACACTAATCAATCCAACAATCATTTAAAAAGCTAAGAGCTGTTCCCCGTGGTTTCATTCGCGTGGATTGGGTACCTACGTTTTAGTTCACTCAACTAGAATGGTAGATTGTGGTCCTTACTCTGTCTTAACTTCTCAAGGCCTGTGTCCTAAAATTTGGAACGTTATAGATGATGATGCAAAAATAATAAGTCAACATTTATGAGTTACCTTGTCCCCATAAAACAAACACTAGGCAAAAACTCCGAGCACAACCAGTAAAAACATAAAACCCATTCTAAATTGCCAACAATACCGAACATTATCTGACTGAAAGGTCTACAGAGACCGTTTTTGGCAAACGTCAACCAAACAGCGCCTATAAAATCCCATACATTCAGCACATCAATAAATCACGAAATAACACAATAAAACTAACGGGCCAACTCTTTATTACTAGCTCTTCTGTTTTTTGAATTCGCAAATAGACGAGTATTTGAGCTATTGCGAAAGCAATAAACATTTTCGCGCTAAAATCATTGTTTCCACCAAAACAAAGGGTTATAGTCAATTGTAGCCGTGTTCTGTAAACAATAACATAAACATCTCAACTAGAGATGTGGAAGATTGTGTTTTTGCCGGAGCAGAAGGATATAACGAAGTCTAATATACTAATAACAATCACCGAACTTTGAATTGTATTTTTTTATCGTTGCAGGCCAGTATAGCCTAACCAGTATAAAGCTCTACGTAACAAACCAACTTCAAGAGAAAAATTAAATATTTGTAGGTAAACTGAGTAACCTCCGAAAACATTAAGCGGTTCTACCTAATCTAATATTGATCCAAAACAAAAACAACTCCTTGAAATATCGTTAAAATATGATCATAAGAAGAAAAATTTGCCGGAGAAAGGTTGGCATGTCGTAAATCAGCCGCATCTCTAATCTTAGCAAAGTACATTGTGTTCGTAGTAAATAGGCAACCCTTTGAAAGCTTTTGCGATGACTGATGAGTGATGACTCAGTAACACCGGAGTGTTGTCCTAATATTTGTTGAAGCATCAAGCCACTGTTGTCTTGTCTTGAATTACAAAATATGTACTTGTATACTGTTACTGTTTACTTGTAGGATATAGCAGAATTTGCCAAAGTGTTGTGAGTACAGTGGCTGATACATTCATTTTGAGTCGCGAAATGTTTAATCTCAATGGACATTGGGAATGAGGTAGAGTTGAAATGCAAAGCATATTTTCACTTGCGTTGAATATGCTTACCTATTTGTTGTCTCGTCACAACACTTACAAACCTGAGTCATAATTCTGTCTATCATTTATTTTTACACGTTCAGAAGATAAAGACGTGAACAGACAAAGTCACCTAAATTATATGTTTATCAGGATTGAATAGAATTTCTGTGAAGGAACGTGTCTATTCTTCATTTTTGATATGAAGTTACCCACAAAAACAAAGCCCGCCTTTGACATTTAACAGCATATCATAGACGTTTCCAAACATAATACTCCATCCAACACACTCAATCTACAGACTCCAAGTATTAGATATCTGAAACTCGATCGATGGATTACAACCCGTATTCAAAACGATGCCCTGACTCAACCTCCAAGGAGGAGACATTAAGGAATTCCTTAAAACATCCTTGAGCATTTTGTTGTCCTAAATATAATCATTATTTGAGAGTGTATTGTTTACGACAGCAAACTAAACAGTTCAAGTTATGTTCCAGATTTTGAACTGTAGAAGTTCAAAGTTTTAGATGGCACTGAACTGTAATGGGCAAACGTGACGCTTACCATTAGGTGTCCTGAATTGTCGTTTCGTCCCTCAATATTAAAAAGAACGCTTGTCCCGCAAGACGTCAATGACGACCTTCAATCTTCATCTTTCATCACCATATTTGTCAGTTGTTTTCTCAAGACATAAAGTCTCCAATCAGGGGGCTGACTGAAAATATGGGTGTCAGACAAGCCAGTGTATTGTGTCCAGCGTGATCCGACAGTCGGTTAATGCGTTTAAAGCGGCGCGTTTGATTCGCCATTAGAAGAGTCCCCAGGGCATGTGACACTGTCGGATTAAACCGCGGTTGCCACGGTCCTTTGCCCAGAGATTAGTTATTATGCCGATGAGTTTGATTGTGTTCCACGATGAAATTGGAGTGTTTGTCGTTCGTTATTGAGGACAAATTCGAAAAATAAATGATTCCTCCGATGTTATGGTCTAACTAATTGTTGGAAATGGTCTCTCCACGCATCTATTTACTGTTTAGTTATTTGAGATACGTGAAATAAATTCAAAAAGAAAGAGAACTGACAGTTGAAGGATTAATATTTAAATGTTCAATATCATAATTATGTATGACTACTTGCCTCGCGGCTGAACCTTCGCGGAAGTTAAAATTTTTCCAGGTTTTACAGATATCCTACTACATTTTATACTCTCCTAATCGCATTGTTAAGACCAGCGATTTAAACTTTACGTTATTATAATGTGACTTAGTCAATACAACTTATTCAGAACACATAGATTGGCCATTCTAAAAAATAGTAGACCTGTAGTTGAAAGCTTTAAGCTCCCTGCAGTAATTACGTGAATTGAATCCCTATTTCTACAGTAAAGAATTGTTTAAAGCATTTTGAAACCTACATAAAGAATAATAGCGCTATAAAATGTTAAATATATTCAGAGACTAAACTTGGATTCAAATGGAATGATCATGTTTTGAAAGTCATAAGAATACTGTGGTCGACTAAAACGCCACTCGTTCTTGGTACAAAAGAATGCTTTGAGGGGCGTTCAGCTCGTAAATTGGTAGCGAAGCAATCCCAGATTGTATCATTTGTAGGCAATGTAGGCTTTAGCCGAATGCTTTATTACCGTATACGTTAAAGCCGAAACTAAATTAACGGTTTTAAACGTTTTAGAGACAAAAATACCTACCATATTTAGAGGAATTATGTAACAAAACTTGTTGGAAAGATTTAAAGCATCTTAAAGTTATTTTGTGCTTCATTTAGGATGGAAAACGTTTTGGGTTTACCTTGTTATTATTTAAGAACCGGAAAGATTATCTTCCTAAGCTTTGTAGCAAACTACAAGCAACGTCACGGTGGCAGCATTAAATAATTATTTTATTTTACTATCACTTGATTATCAACATATATTTTTTTAAACCACTAAAAAAACGCTTGATGTAGCCATACATACACTCAAATAATAAACACATTCAAGTATAACTTCGAAGTATAAGGAAGGACACGCGACAATTTCTTTTTTGTCTTTCTTCTTTACTTTCCATAATTCAGTCCCCAACCTCTTAAATAACATTATCTAAATGTCGTAAATATGGGCCATTATCGAGAACCCTTCAAAATTCCATGCGGCGTTTTTGAACGTACGCGAGAGAATGACGCGTCAACTCCATCCACCAAGAAAAATATTGAGACAACAGACCCGCGGAGTGCTCTCGCGACATAATGGCTTTTCATTGAATTCCACTTGGTTTCTTTTGTTTATATCCCATAATGTTTCGATTGGGGCATGATGGAGGGCGACCGTGATTACTTTAATAACAATGACGAAGAGCACAAAGGACGAGAGCTGAAATTATGTGCGGGGTCGGCCTGTACCGTTCCCATGCCCCTCACGTACCAACCGCACTCCGCCGGTTACCTGCCGCATGTGACATCCAAATATTATCAACACAGAAATAATGAGCGTTTCATAGGAACCCATTAGGTTTATGGCTTTATGGCCCGATAACACCCGATAAGCGCAACCTCCTGGTTTATACATGTCCTGTGCGACTAATTAGTCGAATTCCCTATCTTATCTGATTAGATTATGAAATTTGCAAGTGAAAAGAACAAGTGGAATGACAGATAAGTTGCACAGGATATGGACACGATAAGTCAGGAATCGGTGTGGCTATTTGTTCGCTTCAGGTATGCGCTGGGCGTGCTTTGTGAAGCATTAGGTATGGAAGCCTGGCCGCGGCGGAAACAAAACGTATTTATTTACTTATTTTAATACGAAATAGCGTCTCGTCCGGGCGATATGTATGCAACGCGGCAAGGGACACGGTGTTTGATATGGTTATTACGGCCTTTGTAGCGAGGATAAAGGCTCCGGTATGAGCGGGCGAGGATCCACTGTGAGATTTGTCTTCATGATACGCTAAAAATTTTAAAACTCTTCTCTGAAGAGGACGGCTAGTCGGCTTCCTTAGAAATGGAAATTCGTCACAATCAGAACCTGTTGGGTAACGAGTGGTTTAATTCAGTGTAACAGGACTGGTTGCTTTAAATCTTGATGGTGTCACCTATTCATTAGCTGGATGATTCATTTGTGTTAGCTTTACAGAAATACTTACCACCCAACCACTTTTTGTCTTCGATGAGTGAGCAAAAATGGAACTGCATAGAATCGTTGAAGACCGGATTCCATTTAACAAAAATAAGAAAACATATGATCTATTCTATTATTAAAATTGGTGATCACGAGCAGGCGTCTAGGTATATAAACGGATCACGGATCTATATAAATTTTATATGTTCGACTAAAGAGGTTGACTGAAACCTTTATTCACTATTAAAAAGCTTGTTAAAAAGAAAACACTTTTTTTATAATAAAAAGAAGGATTAATAAAATGTCCAGCTCTTGGTTTATATAATAGTAATCTAGAGATCACGTTTTCCTCTTGCACGCTTTATCTTTAAACGATTACATTTTCTACTAATTGCTCCCATTTTGCCAAGCTCAATACGTACGTCCATCTTGTGAGCTTCCAAATGTTTCCCATTGAGCAGTCAGGAGTAATTTATCTGCGGGGTTAAGAATTAACACACATTATTTGCGGCTATTGATTACCTACTATCAATTAAATTACTCCTTCGGTTTGTCTATGTCATTCTGTTTTTTAAATGTAACTGTCAAATAATGCACTAAAACCTTTAAGTGATCAATGTAATGGTTTAGGTATATTTTTGTAAATTTTACAGGGTAGATGTTAAGCGACAACGTGGTCAAAGGTGCATGACGCCGCGCTACACCTGGTTTGGAACTGACTGAAGTGAGGCTGCCGAAACACTGATAGGTGCTTGCTGACAGATTCTGAACTTAATAGCCAGGCAAGCATAAAAAATGCCCTACTAGCTAAACTATGGTCTCATTGTGATGTTTTCCTTCACCAAAAGCTGAAGCTCATTGTGAGATTTGACTCCACGTCTTACGAGTATTATGCTGACTTCACTACTACAGAGCTATGGTCGCTTCATTCTGTTTACCTTAGCTACTGTACCTACCCCATATTCCCGGTCTACGATGACTTAGTAGTCATACAGAGCCTATTCACGTCTAAAAGAACCTCAGCCTATGTCCTCAAAAGGCATGTGAAGTATAATGGGTGTTCACTGTCTCCTCCCCATAGCGAGCATATTTTATGAGCCTCCCAGTCGTGGCCCGAAGCGATTGCGACACGATAATCGCAGTACAGAGGATGTCTTGACATTTCTTTTCTTCGGAAATATGAGGCAGTAAATAAACCCTCGGGTTCAGACCGACACCGTGCTATTATATTGTTTGCGTAATTGCACCATGTAACCTGGTCTGGCACACTTGAAATGCTAATGCATGCGAAACGGTCGAAATTAGTCATTGTGATAAAAGATCCACTGACGTGTTAAAGGAAGCTTTGGCGTTGAGTGAATGGATAATGCTGGTGGTGGAGTTGTGGTTGTTATGGGACATTTTGTGAGATTAGAGAGTAGTTATAGTCAGTCTGTTCTGTGTTATGGTGCAGGAAATCTATAAACTCAACAGAGTCAATGATAGGCAAATTGTCTATCGTTTACATGTTTATTCCCATCCGGTTCTACTAAAAACGACACCATTGGTAACCGTTTGCGCTTAATCTTTTTTTGTGTTGTTAAAGGAAGTCTACTTGTAGAGAATGTGATGGTAGCAATTTATGATAGGCGGCATCAGTCCGTCATTCGGAATAAACCTGTGCCTTAGGAGTCGGTGTTTCTATACGCAATCCTGAAATTAGGTACTTTTCACTACTCATTGCGACTGACGACAAGACACCTGATGTTAAGTGACGATGTGTTCGAAGGGGACACCACGCTGCACTGGCAACAAGCTCTCAATTATGGCAGTAGAAATACTCCGAAAGCTGGTTTGCGACTGATTCTTAACTAAGCAGGCGAGTATTAGACAATAACACTCTACCACCAAGCTATGGTTTCATCACGTTTTCCTTCACCAAAAGCTAAAGGTTAGTATGATTTTAAATTACCACCACTGAGTTATCATCGCTTCAAGTAACATGGTGTTTGTTTCCCTTTATCTAACGAGACATACAGGGAACAACACTTCCAGATTGTAGACAACACTTATATACGAGGTCAGAGTGAATGTTCCGTCTTGACCTCCCAACACTTTCGTTATCGATCACCGGATCTACGCAAAAATATAGCTTTGAACCCGTCCTGCTCTAAAACAAGAAATATCTGACCGATGAAAATCTAATCTCAGACATCTGCGCTTGTTTTGTATGTATTCTGTTATTTATAGGGATGGGGCACAATGGACCCGGCACCTATGTTCGAGACCTTGTCAATTCGCAATGTATCTTCTTACCGGCCGTGAGTCCGTGGCCTTATCGCCTTGATCTGAAACGCCACATTCTTGATTCAGACCGATAGGAAGGCCTTGTGTAGACCGCAATTTGAATATTACGCCTATTTTATATGAATTGTGCTTTGTTATCTTATAATGCATCTATAGCTAGATGCGAAGCAGAACATCTGCTTTACGATCGCACACTTACTATGTACCATTGGTCACAGGTATTTTTCCAAGGTTATAAAGCCTGACTGGTTCCGAAAGCCATAAACGTTTTAGCGTGCAAATATTTAAAAGAAGTCCGAAATAAAATTTGACTTTAATTGCCTCTAAAAAACGAACTTAGCAAGTGGTTTGAAGGCGCCGCGCCGCGCCGACTTTTATTACACCCCGTTATTTCCAAAACTAGAATTTGTCGAAGGGTTCGCTAAAAGAGTTGCAAATAACGAAAACAATGAGCACAAAGAAAAACGCCGTTAAGATCTGTGCAAACCCGATAGTTTGTTTTGGATTGAGGGACCGTTAGCGTACCGTTAAGGGTTTATTTTTATTGCTGTACATAAATCTTGATATCTGCAAGGTCATTGTGAAAAGTTTGGCAAACTTTCACCAATTAAGGATCGAGAAAGAGTTAAAAAAAAGGTTTTCAAGTCCATTTTTTTTTTGTATGAAATAGGTGTTTGTCATAAAATTAAAGATATTATTGAGAACTGAAGAAAATCTTTTAGTCCAGTCAAAGTCAGCCTGGCCACCAATAGACTATCTAACCTGAACTCGAACGCAGAGTCAAAAGTATTTTTAACGTATAAAAGAAGGTATCGTGTACTATCTTATGTCTCGATTTTACAATATTCTTCCAAGAACTTGTTTTAGGCGAAATCATTCGCAATAAAAACCGAATTTTGATGATAATCAATTAAGTTTGCGCGTGTACTTTCGACGAATGATTGGCGGTGTTCATTTGATAATTGCCAGCAGATCCGTCATCAAGTCAATGATAATCACACACTGGGCTTTTACGACACACCGGCTTTACAACCCAGCTCATTCGCATTAATCAACCAAAATATTATTGTATAAACTTCAAATCTTTGCATGATCAATTTAAAACCACACATAAAATATACCCAATCGAGATCAATTGACTCGATTTCATCCCTGTACGGTCACTAAGCTAGTAGGCACCGAATGAATTAGTTATTCATAAAAACGTATGATAATTAATTCAAAACGATTATTTTAACATGCCTCAAAGCTCGCCAGTACAAATAAAGGTAGGACAATAAAAATCGCAACGTTAATTGCTCCACATACTGAGACCGGAGCCTATTTCGTCATCGAAATTCGAACTTCCATATAAACGCAGCTTTATGCATGACATTGAAATTTAGTGTTGTAAAGGTGCGTACAAAGAGCTACACTGTCGTGGTCTTCCAGCGCATGTCCAAGACAAACGCTTTGACTGACAGGCAAATAAAAGAAGACAAAAGGACCATTCGACGACGCCGACGGCCGATGCGACTCGACTCAGTAGGTACAGGCACGTAATTCTCACACTTTCCTCGATCACAATGTGACACCAAAATTAGAACGTAGCGTAAATTATAATTTTTCAAGTTGAAACAATGATAACAATGGAACAATAACAATACACGATATGTCCGAGTGGAAGGCGATAGTTGAGCGAGTGTCCGAGTACGTTACTAGTTTGTATTCTGTGGTTCGAGTGCGGCGTGAGTTCCCAGGTGCGGAGGAAGTTTATACGGCCGCGGAGAGGCGCGGGGCGGCGGACCACCGGCGCTGCGCCCGCGCGCCCGTCGCATAATTACCGTGTACCTGTACACGCACACACACACCCGCACCCACCCATCGATAAAACATTAAATTAAATTTTATCTGCCTTGTAAATTTCATGGGCATTGATTGAGTTCTTGGTATATGGACTGCGGCCAATTCAGAAACTGCACAACTTAGATGCCGGTAGCGTTATTCTAATCGAACGCGGTAGCGCGCCCAGATTTACGACGGTTTCGGCGGCGATGATGGACGCCGCTTCTCATACGTTGATAAAACGCCAATAAAATCAACTGTAAATTTTTATCTCTATCGAATCTCCATATGAATGTGACCCTTTGATCCCGCACGCAGACATGGGTGCATTGTCAAACAGTGATAAGGTGGAAAAGCGATATATTTGCATTCCTTGCGTGTTTGACTTTCCGATCGAAAATGGCTTCTATATTTGTTCAGTGAAATGTCAAAATGTGTCGTGAGAACGTCAGTGGATGAGCGTGTGACGTGCACGGGCGCGTCGTGTCGGGCTGGTCACGCGAGATCCTAGTAACTGGGCACTAATCTATGGTGCGCGGTACACTTGTACTCGTGTACTTACTACTACTTACATTGTATGTATCTACAACCCTCACTCTACTTGGAATTTCAGCCGCGGGATATTGAAACTGCCCCTAGATCCACTTCCTTTTGAGGAAGGTTAACAAACAATAACCGCGATGTTCTCTTGTCGTTTTGTTCACGGTATTCATGAACAATGTATAGTATGGTCAGGAACGAAAATCGCAAATCGAACCCAATTTCCTAAATGTATGTCTGATTGGCGATGTTTGCGTGCTGAGTGAGTGACTTTTGTTGCTACAAGAACGACAACCTTGCTACCAAAAAAAAAACAATTATTCAATATTTTTAAGAAAATGTATTTTTGTGACGAACGTCACCAAAGTAAAAGCTTCGTATACATTTTTTTCATCATGATTAAAAAGGTTTTTAACACGAGACATTGATGTGCATTGTGCAATCTATTAAAAAGTATATTACTCCTAGAATCTCTCCCATTTTCGGACATAATGAAAATGTTATGGAAATCCAGCCATTAGCTGCACCATTAGATGGTACAGCCCATGAGCCTTTATTACAAATGTTAGCATACAAAACATCAATAAAACGCAATATCATAGGAAGCAACTCGCTTTCCGAGAATGCTGATGTGAGGTGAACAAACTCAGAGCAAGGAACCATGATGATAGAGGACCGTCTCACATAACTCTCGATAATCGATGATTCATAATTGAGACTTGGAAGAGTTCTAAATCAATAGATAACTATGAAACATGATCTCATAATTACTGAGACCAACGTCGGCACAAAACCAATAGTGCTGGAAGGAAGGTTGTAATTCAAAGTCATCTGTGGACGCGACCCATTAATGGCCATCTAAATCACGGGACGTAATCGCAACAGTGATTTTAAACAGAGGTCACGAAGCACTCCTATTGGCCAGTGTTTATGGAGGCAAAAAAGCACGGACGCTTCAGACCACATTTATCAATGTACCTAATCTTTGTCAATTATATCCTCGTGCCAAAAGTGTTGTACCCAGTTGGTCCCAATGTGACACTCAACCTTTGTAAGATAATTGATGACTGATTAGTCGTATTGAAAAGGTCCACCGTACCCGTATCTGAGCGAGGTGTCTCAGAAGACATTAACCAGATAATGCCGACAATAAGTTCAACATAAATTGTGTAAAGGAGGCCGGCAGCCGCAGTCCGACTCACGAGCCTACTACAAATGACTGCGTATCCTTATCAGGTAGCGCCGATGCCGGCGGCGGCGGTGAAATATTTTTATAGCATTTTAAGGCAGTCGGCTTCCGTGTCCCTCGTAAGATCTAGTTACATTTTCCTATTATCCGAGCTTTTACTGCTTATCTTGTAAATCTGGTAAGCGCTTTACGTCAAGTTCCATTTCATAACCGTTTATCTTGAAGCAAGGGAATTGACGGAACAACTCTAAACTGTCCAGTTCGAGCACCCATAAATATATCTATTATGTTGAATATAAATTCCGATACGGTTTCTTTTTTAATTGGAGTAGAATAAGCGCTCATTTTATGCCGTGTGTATCGATAAAAAATTGATTGTGATCACGCTCGTATGTTTTGTGTGTAAAGACAATATTTGAGCGGCATACCAAAGGTACAATAAATCGGAGTTCATTACAGAAATCGCCGTAAAATACCGGAGCGATTCGACATCGAGTCAACACGAGGCTACGAGGGCACACGGTTGTGTGCGTGCGAGCACACCTCCGCCTTCAGTGGACGAGCGGACGAACGCGGGCGTCGGGAACAGGTAGTGTTGTGTATAAACAAATAACAAAATCGACTTGTCTTACGGACTACGGAGCACGCCAAGGTCGGCCCGCGCCTCACCTCTCGGAACCCGCGCCCGCGCAGCCGCCGCGGCCCATCCAGATACTCACAACGTTTTTTATTTTTTTCTCTCCAAAAGCCCTTATTTATTGTGATGGCTGAGTATTTGGGCGCACAGTTTGTATAAGCAATCAATTTTATTCATTTAGACGGAGCCCGTTCCGTTCTACAAATAAATGAGTGAATATAATAAACATCTATATGCCGATGGGACCAATCCTAGAGAGACGAGACACGAGTTGACACGACACGACCGTGTATGTTTTCATTTGGTAAAATAATAAATACGTCAAATTGCTGTTAAAAGTTTGGACACGTCAAGACGGTCCGCTTTAACGGCATGACACAATATGCATCGGAAACGTGTCCGTGAAATCGATATCTCAAACATTTGGATCAATCGATTTCGTGATGAATGGTGGGTGATATTCGATACTGGATCGATTCGTGAATGGTGGCCGGAAGTTCCGTACCCATCGGTCTCCAGGGGCGTGTATCTCGAGAATCCACGACCGTAGTCTGTGACAAATCGCTGCGTGCCGTCATTCCTCTAATCGTTCTGCTTTACGTCGACAATAATCCCAATTTAATTTAATTAACGCTTCAATGCACTTGGAGCCATGTGAACGAACCTAGGAAATTGTTTTTAATGACTTTCCTGTTTCTTTTTAATAGGTGCCACACTTTGTCACATCTTTGGATAATCTCGTCTCAGATCTCGCTGATGAATGTCGACGGAAAACTGCTTAAGTTTTATGAGAAAGACTATACAAATAAGAAGGCAAAGGAAAGTCATTAATATCAGAATTTTTTAAAGAATCTATGCATATTTATCTTACCATACGATTAAGTAACACTGAACCACGTAATAGATTTGACAATAGATTAGGATCGATATCGTGTGAAATCTTAATGTTAGTATAATAATAATTATGAGCACAGAGACCTAACATGATATAAATTTAAAACTATGTTACGAATCCAGTATGATATGTACAATTGTATAGGTTCTTCAGACTATACATATATCAACATCTTAAGAATGATATAAATCTCAATCTGTCAATTTATCTACAGGTAAAGTGGAGCGATAACATACCACGTGAAATAAGGTCCTCGTAACCGCATAGATTTTATATCAGCTCTGACCCCTTTCTTATATCTAGGGTATCAGAAACTGCCTGGAACGAGGAGCCACAATATCCAGACATTAAATAAATGACTAACTAACTCCGATGGCTCAGCGACCCAAAGAGTGTCTTGGCCTCCGAAACGAGAGAGCGCCACTCTTCTCTATCTTGAGCAATTTCAGCCCAGTTGAGAGTCTGGAGCTCGCGCAGGTCCGCATCCACCGCGTCCTTCCAGCGGTATCTAGGACAAATACTTGCGGTAATTTTTTCAACATTCATTTTTTTTTTGCCGCAGCTGCTATAATAAAGATGTAACGGGTGATGTTTTCAAATAATTTCTCTAGATGCCTTTACTATTTGCAGTATCGTATATCCTCACATTCTAGTAACAGCACGTGAGAACTTGTCTAAAGTTACATAAACATACCATTCACTAGAACAAAAAGTCAAGTAGCTCAAATTCGTTGAATTATGTAATTAAATAGCTGAATAGTTAGTTAGTCTCATGTTATTGTGTTCAGTATTTTGATTGATGGAGAAACTTGTACATGTTTAAAAACTTCCACTTTCTACACAGCCTGATTCAGTGCTGTTTCAATTCGGATTTTTGGTACTTAGAACTTTTACTGAACTCGTTTTCTTTTCATTCAAGTTTTATTACAGCAAACTCTTCAAAGGTTTGTGTCTTTGTCATCATCATTACATTCCCACTGCTGGGACATAGGCCTTCTCTCAGAGAGAAATAAAGAGAGGGGGCCATAATCAACCACGCTGGCCCGTTGTGGGTCACATACACTTGAATGTTGTGGTTTTCTCACTAGGTTTCTCTTACAAGAAAAAATCACACGTAACTTATCACAGGCATTGGTATCGGTACTTTGTAAGGCGCACGTGTCACTCAGCTATCATCGCTCTCAGTGTACATTTACATAAATATCTTGTAGTTGTTGTAAATAAAAGTTTTATTACCTAAATGTCATAGCCAGAAAAAGGAACAAATCAATTTTACTGCGCACAATGGGCAGCGGTCGAAGCTTACTATCATACCGACTGGTTTTTATTCACCCGCGTCTCTACGGTAGAGCATGCAAAGTTTTGTTACCATCTTGCTTTAATGCATCTATTTCAAAGTTAACTCGTTCAATCATGGCCTAACCACATCCCAAAAAACACATTTCATCACCCGTAATAGCTGTCGTGTCCCGAAAATTGCCTCTAATACCAACATTTCTTTCATCAAGAACCTCCTACTCGTCTTGTTATTAACAAAAACTAGTTATGGACAACAAGACAGTAGCCCAGTATTATTACATCTCAAAAAAACATGTAAATCGATCCGTGGCACGCAACGGTAGCATGCAAGTGCAAGGAATATTATTTTTTTACTTTTGATGTTCATTGTAATAATGTAGAGCCAGAGGAAGTTCTGTGTTTGTGTTGTTCGGTATGAAGCCATCTGTTTTCATATTTTCCTTTATTTTTTTCAGAACTTAACCGCATTTATATAAGTACTTTTACCTGCCTCGTAATCAGTGCCAGTTGTACTTCGACGACGTAAAGTTTCCTAATACGCCATTTGGTTAGTTGAAATACCTACCAGTAAAATGCACATGGAAGGATAAAAACGTTTGAAAGTTTACACCAAAGTTCTGTCATTGACAGATGGGTTCAGTGCGTTACATTGTTGTGCAAGCACGCTGTGTTTCTGCCTTTATAAAGCAGACAATACCTCAAAGAAACTGCGAGGATATACAATGGTCAGAAAAGTTAATGTCTGTCATCCGTAAACTATTGCCCTAACATGGAAAATGTTAACTGGAACTTAATAACTGCACTTCTCTTCCACAATGCTCTCCAATATCGAGTATATCTGTGAAAACAATGAGGGGAACATTCTGTACGTCAATTACAGCGTTTGCCAATATCGCTGTCTCAATCGTAGGTACACGATCGTAGAACATAGCTGCTTGAGGACACAATTACAATCCATTATTTAGAGGCCTTTTGGGGTTCGACGAAATCAATGGTTCTCAACGATTGGGCTTGGATTCTTGCGTGAAATCAAAAAGTAATGTATTTGGTGTGTTCCAGTCCAGGCGTAGCGTAGCACCACCTTTGACCGCTTCGTCACCTTATGTTATGTGTCATACGGTCAAGCCAAACGCTACTGTGCTATATAATTATATAAAAAAGAAAAGGTAACACCCTCGTATTTTTAAAACACTTTTATTAGCTTGACTTGTAACTAACTAACTAACTAACTAACTAACTAACTAACAATGTAATCAAATCTTAGAAGTCAATTTTCACCCACTTCTAATTGTCGTATCGACTTGAAACTTTGTATGTGTATGTAATCTCGGTGACAATGCAATAATTTGGTATCATCGACCTGATCTGATGATGCAGTCGGGAGGTGGGTAGGGCATCTCTGCAGTGGCTACTAGTAAACCCCTCGTGTTTGGGCTCATATGATTCGTCTTCATGAGCCCAATACATTGAACTTGGTGACGAGGGTCTGATGATGCAACCGGAAGGTGGGTAGGGGATCTCTGCAGTGGCTGCTAGTAAACCCCTCGTGTTTGGGCTCATATGATTCGTCTTGATGAGTTCAATAGATTGAACTTGGTGACGAGGGTACGATGATGCAGCC
Organism: Opisthograptis luteolata; assembly: GCA_931315375.2. Classification (NCBI taxonomy): domain Eukaryota; kingdom Metazoa; phylum Arthropoda; class Insecta; order Lepidoptera; family Geometridae; genus Opisthograptis; species Opisthograptis luteolata. The sequence goes on along the minus strand of OV928041.1, from coordinate 4,354,629 downwards.
GGAAGGTGGGTAGGGCATCTCTGCAGTGGCTACTAGTAAACCCCTCGTGTTTGGGCTCATATGATTCGTCTTGATGAGTCCAATAGATTGAGCTTGGTGACAAGGGTCTGATGATGGAACCGAAAGGTGGGTAGAGGATCTCTGCAGTGGCTACTAGTAAACTCCTCGTGTTTGGGCTCGTATGACGAATCATCAAGACGAATCTTGATGAGTCTAAATTGAACTTGGTAACAAAAGACTAAAAAGTAAAAAAAATAAAAATAATAAAATTGACTTGTATTAGTTACGATATAATGGTTAATTAAAAAAGTGTGGAGCGCTTCTTTTACTGGGTAAATAAAAGTACACACAACCAAAAAGCGCTCCACACTTTTTTAATTAACCATTATATCGTAACTAATACAAGTCAATTTTATTATTTTACATTTTTCAGTGCCTATTTAAAGTGTTTTTTTTAGTTTTTTAAACTATATATTTTTATTAAGTTAACAGTTTTAGAGGTGGTTGTTTCCTATGAAAGTAACTATAGGCTGAACGTTTGAGAGACTATGCCATAATCTACTAACTGCTAACCAGCCTACATACAGTTGCAATGAATATTATGCGTACCAGTCGGCAGAAGGCATAAGCAGTGTCGAGGCACACAGGGCCACGGCATTATGTCCCACACCGTGTATTGTTTGTCACTCAGACGGATTTCACGGTGACAAATGGCCTCAGATCCAGGATAAACACGCCAGCACAAAGCCACTTGAAACAAATTAAAACGATAGTAATTCAGTTTCAATTCGCGATTCTAATTTACATTACATGCTCTTGCCCGTATCTCGATCGTTCCGATAAGCAAATGTTAATTGAGCGTCAGTTTCTCTAATTGCCAATATCTCCGATGAGCATCGCCTGTGGGAACGTTCGACGAAGACTATCACTCGTGTATCGCTTAAATCAATAATGACTATTGTTGCAATCGGTTACGTAACACACGCTCGAAAGTACAAAGTTACGTCTACCATGGCGCGAATGTAAAAGTGTATCGAATTGCAAAGCACTCATCATTAGAGAATATTGTGAGCGTATGTTCCACTGTTCTAGTGAAAACGTGTATAATCGTGATTTCTGCTATAGATATTAGATAGTTATTCGGAATGGCCTGTGGCCCGTCACCCTGCATTCATTTTGCAATAAATCGTGACGATTTGCAACCTATAGGGCGAACAGTGCGTACGAAAATGCGTACAATTTTCCTCTCTCACAATTGTAGGATTAGAGCTAAATTAATATGTCTGGCTTTTTCAAATTAGAGGTAGGGTTGGGTTTAATTCCGTCTGAGTACAGTTCGAGTAATTCCGTTGTCACAAGGCCATAGGTAACAATAGGCTTTACTTAGTGGGACTTAGCGCAATCCAGGCATTTAGTGACTCCATCTCTGCAGTTTTTTCTTAATGTTTTGTCCAAAGAAGATATTTATATTGACTAAATAGGCATGCTTGGTCTTAAATGGGAATGTGGGAATCGCTGGAAGTTGGAACTCAATTGTGCAATAGATGGGATAATCGTATGTTCTTTTTTTGTTTTTTTAGTTGCATTTAGATTTAAATGGGAAAGCAGTTTCTTCAGAAACGTTTTGTATTTAAGATAAGTTTCGCTTGAAGATTTTAATGCTGACAACGTCTGAAATATTCATTTGACATTTTTGTCTCCTGTCTATATAAATGTTTGTTCAGTTCCAGAGAAAATTGTTTATTTTAAAGTCTTTAGGAAAAACAAACTCTATGCAGATCGAGTGCAGATAAGACAGGCATGCATGGCTCTAAGAGTCTGATAACCTCCTTCTGTACCATATAATTATCGGAGATACCATTGGCCGCGACGACTAATCTCATCTTAAACTTCCGATTATACAAAGAAAATTGAGCTTTAAAGTAGGCAACATAGAGGTGGAGAAAAGTGAAAACTAGTGAAGTGCGGTCCGTCAAGTCACCGTTGGCACGAAGCTCGCATCTCCGCCACGAATTGGTCTATAATTAAGAAATAAGTTAAGATACGGTTTTTAGCTGACTTTTTACAAAGCGTCTTGCGGGCCAACGCAATTAACCCGCCTTGTAAATTGAATGTTTGCTTTATAGTGATTAGTAATTAACTTCAAAGTTTTTATACGAGCTCACGACGGCATTGATCTTATTGATGCCCATTTGTTTTGTTTGTTGGCATGCCTGAGTCAAATTTGTACGGTAAATATTCATTTATAAGAGACTTTTGTTTTTTGTAAGGTGTATTGCAGTAGGCTTAATGTTTAATATCCGTTGATTTTAAAAATAAAATTGAATATCTATCTATATTTTACGATCACTATGTAGTAAGTAATTAATAACTTAGTAGAATCACAGGTTTATCTAAACCGCTCGCATTGGTTTTTGCTATTTTATATCATGTGTAATCGTATCTTGTTTTATACCTACTTTACTAACTAACGAACTAGTTACAAAGGTCCTTGTAACGGAAACATTAATTACCTACCTACTCAATTATTTTTTATTTTATAATAAGTTTTACCTTCACTTCAACTGGATACATAAGTAGATAAAATATGCTATTTTTTCATATTAGTTAAATATAATACAGGCTCAAATAGCGATAGCAATGTTACGAGTCGAATGAATCGAGTAGAAATAATAGTAGTAAAAACTCGAGTCAAATTGACTCGGTTCTCGGTCCTTGAAACGCGCAACATAGATCCTAGTTACTCTGTATTCAGATTTCGACTGTCACGCGCTTGACAGAATATTGACGGACATAGTTTCACTCGAGCTATGCAGAAAGCTGCTCAAGTCAACTCATTATCGGCTTGACTCGAGTAACACGAGTAAAATACTTAACCTGTAATATCACGATACAGATGCCAGATATATAAATTATTTATTTAAGCCATAAATTATTTATTTATACCAGACATTTAAATAGGTAAAGGTAAAGAAGGAACCCTTCTAATATTTTCTAAAGAAATCACAAAATTTACTTTGCTTCTCTGACCTCCCCCTCTTATTGCAGTCAAGTCAACATAGCAATTAAGTTCACGACAAATCTTAAGGCGCAGCTGCAATACACAACTGGACACTTATTAACCGTGCCTGTTTTCTGATATCACATTGCAGTGAACTTCGACCAATAGCAGAAATATGTAGCACTTTATCGCTGTTAATTGAATTTGAGTAGGTACATATAAGTAACATAAAAGGTTGAATAGTTTTCATTTTGTGACATGGTACGTTATTTATTTTTGTAGCCAACTTACAACATTTAGGGCGGCTTGCACAACGTTGTGTTTAAATCGTCGTTAATTTTATTTAGCAATGTATTTAAGAGAATTAACAGAATTTACTGGTTACTGGCACACTACGCACGTGAACTTAGCTTTCCTTGCAGCATTAACATTTAGGCAACATCATCCACCGCGTCCCACGGCCACGCGTCGCACGGATGCGTGGATGCGGAGAGATGCATGCCAACTCACGTGTGGCCTGCTCGGATGCGTTGCCCCACGTAGCTAAACGCGGAGTACGCTACACATTGGGCACACGAATGCGTAGCTTCACCGGCGTCAGCGGGGAAGAGAGATGTAGCGTCGCCTATAATATCCGTGCGACGCGTGTGCTGCAGTGGAGAGGAAACGTAGACATACGAAGATCGAGAAATCAGTGCACTTCCTACGTAATATGTAATTGATTTTCGCTTTAACAACTGCACTATACATATAATCGTACGCATTCGCTATCAACGTTTTTTAAATTTTAATGTGAAAAATTAGTTTGAAGAAATAATGAATAAACTGAAAACTTTTAAGATATAGCTCTAATATGTTTTACCGGATTTTGTGATGAACCTTACCAATGTTCGATTAATTAACAATAAACCATATCGCATTGATGTCACAATCCTGCATAAATTCAATTAGATCAGCTCGGTATGTACAATCCCCAATGCCTTCGACATGGCTAGGTAGAATAATTGATGTCTCTCTATGCTTTAGATACTGCAGTTTCTAAACGTACTCTGTGTAGAGTGCCTATAAGCTATCTGTATATGTTCTAAATTCACATACACACTCTCACACAAACTATAGGAATTATGATATCGAATATACTAATTTCATACAATAAGTAAAAAGACGCATGCTAGATGAAAATCATACTATGATGCAGAAATACGGAGAGCTCAGTTAGCTATGCAAAATGTCGGTATTTTAGATTCGTGGGTCAAATCTTGGTAATTTCATTATTTTCATTTGAGATTTAGATACTGTACTGTGTAATAACGTTTTAACATATCGTTGACAATTTTATAGGGTTCCTTTCAGCAGACGTAGTAAGAAGAAATGTCCGTCTTCAATATACATTCCGTGGCAATAAGGCCGTTAAAAAAGACATGTTAAAGCTAAAACGGACCATGAAAAACACTTTCATGTCCAACCAACATTGCAGTATCGACTCGAACATTTCTTTCGCATGTTCCAGCAAAACGAGAACTAAACTGCACTTCACATGCGGCGAGCGAACCAATAGCTCTATTCCAAAGCTGTCTAGAGCGAAAAAGGTAAACAAATGCCCTACGCGAAAGGAAAAGATCCTTCAGCACGGCATAATTCGCCGCCCAGAGAGACCGCTCCATTTATTTATTTATGGAGATTATTATCGTGCGTAATAATTCACTAAGTTTCAATTGCATAATGATGGCGGACAGGACTACCAGTGCTCAGGGCGGACGCGGTACAGATAATCTTCCTTGCCAAGACTATTATTAAATAGGGGCTGTCAGTAAACCTCGAGGCCGCCGCTAAGCGAGGGCTAACATACTAAGTAATTTCACTGCTCTTGGTATCACATACCTACACACTGATTTTAGATAGGTACTGGTGTCTCAGATAGAGATGAGGTAAGTAACTATAAAAATTGGATTAGATCCAGCGATTAAGTATTTCGCGAGATTGGGCCGCACCTAATCCAAAAATATCAAATTATCGTTCCATGCATTCCAGCTAATCCCAACTCGTCACCGACTGTAAACAATATAATCCAAATACCGAAACGTAAGCTATAGGTTGATGAAACGCAAAGTTATCACTGCCTGCACCATGTCTGTGATGATTTCATGACGAATACGATGATGAATTCAATGAATTAAATAATTATTTGGATTAGATTAGTTGCATTCCATCCACTCCGTCTCTGGTGGTTATTACTTACCATCCACTTTATCACTGTGGATACATTTTTTATTTTCACTTCTCACATGGTAGCGTTTAACGACAATTCGCTTGATGTTATCTGATGACGTGGGCGAAGGTGGTGCCACGCTACTACACCTGGAACTGGCTCTCAATTGAGGCTGCTGGAACATACCGATAAATGCGATTCTTCATGCCGACTACGTAGATTGTTAGGTGGGATTAAATGAATTAGGTAATTGAAGGGTTTGGATTAGGTGAAACGAAGCTCAAATTTACCTAATACAATCTACGTCTACTCTGAGGTGACAGATAATGATCGATTGGTGGCTGGTAACTGCGTAAGCAGGTGATAGTGATAGGCGAATTGGGTGCAGTATGTCACGTAGCCCAAACATAGTAAGATACAACTTGCCAAGTACGGAAAAAAGTGGACCTAATGCGAGCATTAAACCATTTCCAACTAGCTGGCAGAAATTAAATGAGGTTACTCCAAGTAATGAATAAATTATAAATATGGTACGTCATAAGGTTCCTTTTGGTTTTTAAGTGCTCGGTAAGCCTACAAAGTTAGCTAAAAAGAAAGCGTCAGTTTTCTAAAAAAAACATACAAAAAGCAGAATAAGAAATATAACTTCTTAAGAACCCTTTAAGAAAACAAACTTAAGCCCATTTTAGGTATGTGTCTAATGCGGCTCTTTCTGTTCTAAACCCTACATTATTTTAATGACTTGCTTCTTTACCTAGTTTCCGTACCATCAAATGGCAAAGTTCAAGAACGCTTTCACCTAGTCTGATAACCCTGGTCTCAGTTCCCAGACAAAACCAGGAGTGGCTTTATAAACAAACTGTTGGAATGTTCCTAACACCGAAGTTAATTCGTGTTTTACAGGCCAAATTAACGTATTATCTACGGGCAAGCTTAAACTTTACACGCTGTGTTTTAGTCACCAGTTTGACCACATTTTGTTTGAAATTGGCATGTACAGTTTCCATCGATTTTACTCCAGCCTCCATTGTACAGAAATTTGCAAAATAATAAAAAATGTACTACGCATGTTGCTGGAATCTTATCTTGAGGAGATTTATCTCGAGTGTCTTTATGTAAAATTTAGATCACAAATCTATCATTGGTATCTGGATTGTTATCGATAGATTTCGGTCAATGACTGTTGCTGTATACGTGATGGTAACAAGCGCTACTGTTATTTGATTAAAACATAATAAGTCCAATGTTTTCAATCATCGTTAACATCATCAGCCTATTACGTTCTCACTGCTGGGAAACCTCTCAGAGATATTATGGGTATAATACCATAATGACCCAGTGCGGGTTGGTAGATGTCACATGGCCTTAAATATGGTGGTTCTTGGCCATACCGGTTCCTTCACGATGTTTTCTTCACCGTGTCTCAATAGTGTGTCATGAGATATGTCGATAGTTACTATGAATAGTAAAAAAACTGTGTGCAATGATGTGGAGCAAGCAGGCTTCTGAGGATTAGGGGTGCTTACGTAAAGCAAGTTTATCATCGTCATGGGGCGCACAATCTAAGCCGGAGACAAAACAATGATAAGACCCGTGACTCACTTACCATCTGCGAAAGCGGTTAAAAAGCTGAAATTCCATTGAACAATATAACTGCGAGAACGTGTGAACAACTGGAACTATTCCATGTGTTACATTTAATCATAAACTAATTGGTGCCCTTAAATGATTTCTTTAGAACATCGCCTACAGACAATAGTGCGGAACGTAAAGAGATTCACATTTTATTACGGAGCGCTTCTCAGCGCAACAATATGAAGCATACCGTTAGCTAAACAGATATTAATCATAATTTTCACTCGCGCGTCCTACTCAACTATTCGGATGATAGTTATTAGCTCTTTTTGGTTATAAACTCGATGCGTGTGGGCAGGAGTCGACCAATGGAAAATTGCCGTGCGAGATGCAAGGGTAATGGATTTAAAAGTGCTCTGTTGGGGACACCTTTGAATAGCAAAATAATCACTTCCTTCGCAATTACCCGAGCATTAGGGCAAGTTGTCTTGCTACTTGACAGCGTTTTGTATAGCGCCTCTTAAAGATATGAGAATATTATTTTGGCATTTTCTGTTTGAGATTTCGATAAAATATTCCCAAAACTCAAATAAACAAGCTATCGCTCAATGGCAATAGAGTCAAATTGTTGAAACAGATTTTTTTTGATTGGAATGATAGAATAATAACGGGATAGATTAGGAACAAAGCTCAACGAAGCTTATGGGTCATCACGTCTAGTTGTGTTTGATGATTAAGTAGAATTTAAAAATGTAAACGCGGAAATTACAACCCCATATCAATTTCAAGCTTAAATTAAGTAATAAAAACAGTTCTCAATTAATACTGGCGCTATAATCTGTTATAATAGAGACTGGTCCAGATTTCTAGGGTGCATTAGCATCAATTAAAAAAAACAATTGGTTGCAACCGGAATCGCTCGATGCGACCACTTGATCTAATCAGGGCAATCAATGCCGGTTGCTGGTTGCCGGTCATGCAGTGTAGATAGACTCTGATTTTCTGCAAGCTTGTAAGATGATGTCATTTTATACTGAAGACACGTGCAATGTCGCCTATGATTCATAAGAATACTAACATAGGTAATAATCTTAAGTCTAAGTAAATTTAGTCACTATAATTTTAGTATGTAACACAACGTAGTCTTACCAACTGTAAAAGTCGTGGGAAGCCGATAGATGCAAATGGCTAACAGCCGTTTATTGTGGCGTTTAAAGAAGCACTCTGTTCAGCAGTAGACGTTTTCCGAGTGAAAATCAGGATGATGATGATGTTGACAAATGCTGTTTCAATCAATTTATTTTTACTTCTGTCCGTTTGGCTACCAATCGCCTGATGTTAAGTGATGATGTGGTCAAAGGTAGCGCCACGCTTCGATTGAACTAAGAACTGGTTCATATTTTTTGAGTACTTGGCGACATTGAGGGTAGTAGCAAGGCTGGCACTAGAATGTGCCCCCAAGCAATAGTTTTGAAACGATATCTACCTTCATTGAAAGATCGAGCTCATTACAGGATTTGAACCCACGGGGTCACAACTACAAGTCACAATAGTACTAAGAAATCAACACTTTAAAATTCGTTTCGATATTCGAGCGATACGTATGTTGAAGAGTTTCATAAATATGTGAACTTTCAAGTTCGTAAAAATAGATCATGACTTCTAACATTTCTAACCTTGATCTACTCACATCCAAAAATAATACTCTTCACAAAAAACAAAGGAAACGATGGCAGGAAACGCGTAGGAGATCCAGCAATGCGTCATTCATAAAGTACTTGACACCACAATGTCAGTCAATGTCGGCAAAACATTTCGCTTTCTCTGATTGAAACGTTTTTGTAAATACAACAAACATTTCAAGTTATAACAGCTCATTTGGCTGCGTTGAATCTTTAATAACCCTCAGGCACTAATAATGTTCTCTCAGCCGTATGTCTTACTTTGCAGCTGCCGTTTTGTAATTGCTCGCACATTTCAATCTCAAAACTGTAAGTTAACATCGCATTCGAATAAAACACATCTCTGTATAACAAACTGGCTCTAAAGACATAAAACTAGCATGGTAGTTAGCCAGTTAGTCCAGCTTATCTTAACAGTCGCACGACAGCGCATAAAAACAATAGAAATATGGAACTGTATAAAGAAGTCGCTGAGAAGTTCTTTATGTAAATTAAAAAGAACTCTTTCCGACACATATCCCGCCAAATCACACCGTTCGAACCTTAAACGCAACCGATAAAAACATTACTCGCCGCCCTCAATAAATACACATTAATGTCCCGGGGCATTCTGGTTTACATTCCGTGCGGTTTGCAACGAGTTTTATAAAGCTCCGTTCGGCCGCACACGCAATTACAAGCGCCTCTTTGTGGTACAATCAATATTTATCCTCTTGCGAGACAATACGATACGCACTACTACATTACCGTGCTGGCTTCGTGCTGCGAATCGGGGATGCTCCCGGGGCCTGCAACCAATCGACCTCGCAGGTATTCCGTCCTCGCCACAAGTGTACTGATTTATGTTAGGCTGGGCGCACACCGGCCAGCCCGCGGAGACCATGTCCGCGCATTAATAATCCGCCGTATAAACTGTTTTGCGATCATTTCAGTCATTTCATATCGCCCATTCCGTTTATCAAGTTCATTACGAATTAAAATTATCAACGTCGCGATCGAGTGGTTATTTTTCATCCAAAACCGAGAAACGCGTACAATTAATTAAACAAATTGCGTTCGCGTTCGTTTTCAATTAATATCGATTTAAGCCGCACCGCGCGTTCGTGGCTGTTTATATTTATAACTAAAAAAGTAAAAAGTGAGATTAATTGCACCGACACAAGATAAAATAAAAGCAATCATAAAATAGCCGGTTGGGTTTTATGGTGCGGAAAACAATGCGCTCGATTGAAACAATCAAACCCGTCGATTCAATGCGAAGGGATGTCGAAGTGAAAGCGCATGCGCTGAAACAAGAAAAAGCCTCACAGCCAACCAGTTATTACACTAATCGCTGCGATATAATTCCCGAGTCAACTTAAACACAGGTTCCTTGCGGATCGAAATGCAAACATGGCGGCCGCTTTGAGTCGATAGCGCGGGAACCGGCGCGTGCGGCCTCGCTGCGACGAACGAGGATATTAATTTTGTGTAATCTTTAATGCAAACAAATATTGCCTTGCTCCCGATAAAATGTAATAATGTTCACAATTGAACACGGTCGATTTAATGCGTATTATAAAACAGATATGTAGTACGTAGGTACGTACAGAAATCATTTACATACGAGTATATGCAGAAAACTGGAATATATATAGGTTATCACCAACACTAATAATAGCACTCATACTGTATCTTTGCTATTAGTTGAGTACAAAAAAGTAGCAAAGGCTCTTATTACAATTCTTTGTGATTATTTGCCTACGTTGTAGATAATACCTATGTTTATGACTACTCGTCTTCCTGAAATGACAACTCGTTCTAAATTGAAAAGCAATGTAACCAATTACCTAAGGATTTCTCAGGATTACGAGCGCAGTGATATACCTACCACTCAGAACTCAACAATTTGCTACGTTCTAGCGCTGTAGCGCTTAGCATCAAGTGGTAAAACAACTAGTTCCTATAATTATTTGTATAAAACTTTGAAAATACCGCCTCTTTTTTGTTTTTTCAGCGATCTAGACCAAAGTCTATCTTAATCAAAAGAAATGACTATCGACTCCATAAAAGCAATAAACGCTACTGGAAGATTTAATAAAAAAAAACCTGCTAAAAGTATTATGATCACTTTGAAATTCGCATCAGCAAATCAACACCGAATATTGTTTTATTTCGCTCAGTCAAAAAAGCGGCGCTAAATTCTCGGGCTCCATTTTATCAGTTTCGCGCCAGTTATCTGCGCGAGCGGAACGCATCGCATCACTCGCAAAACGGCTGCGTCAAACAATACTTTATAGCTTCACGTTTAACATAACATTTATCGCGATCTAAGTGGATGACCAGCTTTATTTATGAGGGTAATATGCATTATAATAATGGAGTAACACGGAAGTAGCAGGGATTGTTTATAATGGTTATACAGATATCTGTGTAGTATATTAAAAACTGAATACTAATATTATATTGCTACAGATACAGATTAAACTATGCGTTACATAATATAACAAGGTCACTTTGATAAAAGCCTGATGAGTAAGTAAAGAACGTAAACTATATCCTCAGGCTTTCCTTACTTATGGTCCTAGTAGGTTCTCCTAAAGCCTATTGATAAGAGCATACGGAAACGAACATTTTGGCCCACAGAACTATGGTAATGTTTTCATCAACATCCGAAAAAAAAATTATGATATCCAGTTTATAGTAAGTTAAAAATGTTGAAGTTAGTCTAAAAAATTGCCCGCAGGTCCAATCAAATTTAAAAAACATTCTTCAAAATCTCGTAATTTGTAATTAATTTAAATTCATTGATTCAAACAATTATAAAACTTAAATAAGTATCTGTGCGTTGAACAATTCAAATGACATCAAAGAAAATAAATATGAAAATCCAACATTGACCCTATTCCCAAAAAAAAGGTACAATAAAAATGAATTATTTTTTTATGTAGGTAGGCAGAAAAAAATATGTTGTAATCAAAACGCCAAAAATAAATTTACATTCACGTTTTTAATCTCTTTTCTTTTTCTAAATAACACCCGTGCTAAGCCGGATTTCCGTTTTTCAGGAATAAACAAATGATTAAGAAAATTACCAGAATGAAGAAAGTGAAAGAAATTTATGAGCCAGAGAAGATCACAAGACAAAGTTGCATCACAATAGCTTTCAAGAATGTATTTCTGGCGAGAACGAGTGAGTCAATATTCAGAAATATCTCTGTTAAAAAAAACTATAATATAACGCAATAACGTACCTATATAGTTTTTAAGGAAATTTTATATTCACCTGCCCACGCAAGGCGGAGCTATCAATCCGAGGACTTCTGATTGGTTTGAAATTATTAAATGTCTTGTTATTTAATAAGTGCGAAAATACTGGATTCACACACCTTTTATCAGAAACTTGTTGTATGGAGAATGAAGATAGTAAAGGTTATCAAACACATCTTTTAGATAATATTAAGAAGTTTACCAAATGGGATTATTATCAAACGGGATGTAGGCATTCAATAGGTGCTATAAACTATGAATGCAATTAATTCATATTCACTATGTTTTCCAAAGAAACTTCTTAGTTATGCACTTATTGTGAGTAGTCTTAGAAAGCTGGAAAAAATAAACGAACTGAGATATCGCACCCAAAGTGAGTCTTGGCCTCCGATAATAAAAGACGCCACTTTTTTTTACTACTTACAGGGTAGCGTTTGACCACAAGTCACCCGATGTTAAGTGACGATGTGGTCGAAGATGGCGCCACGCTACACCTGGACTTTGGTCTGTCCTGCGCCTCCTCCTGCCAGTTCTCCACGGCTTCACCTAATAAAGCTTACGTAAACTCTTCATGACTTCATCGTTCCAGCGATACTTATGACGGTGGGCGTCTAAAAATCTAAAAGGATTTACTGAGTCGTTAATCTTTTTTTTCAGTTGACGTAGAATATATTTGGACACACTTTTATGGCTCCGTAGCTATATACCTACTTTTGAAGCTTTAGTTAGACACTAAATGTTTGGACTTAACCTAATATTCACCAAACTATTATTTACGAACTGGTCCATAAATTACGATTCTAATGTTCTTCCGCACGTAACACCTCGACGGCAAAGATGACATTTATTGCCCAACTGATATCCAAATATTTATTAGCTTAGAGCAAATTAAAAAGTATAAATTTAAATATTAGGGAACTAAATACTATTATGGTTCACTTGACAACCAAATCCTGTATAATATTAGTATGAGCCTTGTCTCAGTCGCCCGGAGTGAATTTATATGAATTTCACTTCTACAACTCGAATAATTTCTTTCGAGACCGTTCCGTGTGTCTTTAACACGACTTTTATAATAATCTCATAGTATTTTATGATTAAATATTAATTTTGTAGTGTATGCTATCTCTTTGATAAAGTGTAATAGTAGTAAACGTAGATGATTTGAATAATTTAATTACACGCTAGAGATATTGACTTGGGAATAGTAGAGATGATTTGGAGACGATGTCGATACGTAACACGCTACATTGATATAAATAAAGGCTTGTCTGTATTATTTTTAATGAATATTAATTTTAATAAAAAAATAAATATGTATCCAAGACTAAAAATATCGATTAACTTTCTACTAAATCGTTTCAACATCTTATAGGGAACCGATGGACCAGAAGTCACGTTGTTCTAAGTGACGACGCGTTCGAAGGTGGCGCCACGCTACGGCTGGATTAGAAAGCCTGAAAATACAATGCCTTTTCCATACAGCACGTTCAATTTACACACAAATTGATAAATACAGCAATATCAGCACCTATCCAATAAAGGCAACCTGCCCAATTAACCATGTATCATCTATAGACCTCCTGCCCTGAAGTGAAAGATTAGGCAATTAAAAATACGCTCTTTTAAGGGTAGCTATTAAACTCTTATATATGGCCAACTGAGCTGCACACAACTCTCAGCCATTAACTTAGCCCCCACAAGGTCCTATTGCAGAGTCAAATCAATACAGTACCTCAACTAAAGGCATTTCAAGCCAATTTAAAAGTCTGACAAGTTTGCATCAAAATGCTGCTTTTTAGAGTCACACATTCTGTGTCTTTAGCCAAAGTCAAGCATTTTTTTTTTGTAAATGAGTTGAGATGAGATGATATTATTTGTGACCCATATACAAGAGCGGCAAAGCACTTTACATAAATTGTATATGGACATTTTGGAGCAACTAGAAAAGAACGCATAGAAAAAATACAAAATTTGGAAATAAAGAAAATAATTCATGTTCACAATTCAATAATTGCCGCTAGAAAGCCTTACAAAACGCTATTAGTCTTAGAAGACTGCTGCTGGTGAAGGTAATACAGATTTTTAAGTAAATAAAGTCAGCTGAAAGAGCGGGACGTTATTATGAGAGTAAACGTGTGAGTGTGCTGTAATAAAAGTGGATTTCGGCTGTTTCGTTGTAGCTGAAACACTGTCTTTTCGAGTGTATGGTATATTGATCCTGCGCTACACAATTAAAAATGTATCAGCTGGATATTAAATGTCAACACATATTATACGAGTAAATTACTTTCCTTAATAAGACCAATAGCAATTAAAGAGCTTTGATTTTGTGTGTGGGAATAACGAAGAAATAATTATATATATCTCCTTACAATGACACATATATATAGCACGTATACATGATACAAGAAATTAAAAAATCAAATTTATCATTGTAATTACGAATACTACAAATAAAGTAGAAAAATTTAATGAAATAATAGGATGAAGTTATCAAACATCATGTATCTCTCATATTGCGACTCTCTAATTACGCTTCGCTAATAAAATTCGTGTACCAATTGCATTGTTATAATAGATTATTGTTATAATTCATTATCTGAAAGGGATTGGTTATTATTCCCCATAATAATATGAACTTTGTTATTTTACAAGATTGTAAAATGTAATCAATGTCGATTCGGGGCCATTGTGGTATAGAAAGTTTAATCAAGAAGCTTATAAGCAAGATGTTTGTTTACGCAACTCGGAACAGTAGACCCGTGGAAATAACCGTCTTCGAATAATTGATTGTCTATTCTATTGTGCGAGTAAATCATATTATATTGTTATAGAAAATTTTGTATTTTTTTGTAATTCAGAAAATAAATAAAGGGGTTCACAACAACCAGAAACAGAACAAATAAATATATGCGCTTTTAAACACGTTTTTATTAACTTACAAACATTGCAATAAAATCTTAGAAGCAAATTTTTTTCTCCATGTTCAAATACTCATCTTTTAGCGGGAATCAATCCCTCGCAGTCAGCTGTAGAAAACTTGTACTCACTGAAGCAAACCAAATTATTCTATAATCCAATCCAACGCCCTCTAGTGAAAGCAGCGTGAATTTGTGTACTGAAACGGTCGACTGAAACTGAAAAGGGTTCGTACTTCGTTCATGAAATCTCTCCAGCATTCCATACCTTTCACAAATTAGCGCATTTTATGAACTGAACGTCACATCAGATGGGGAGTAGATATCTATTTACCATATGCTATAATAGAAGCCTATGTTCAACTGTGGACAGGCTGGTAATGATGAATAGAAGTGGGCTTATTTCTGTTAACATGTACCTGTGTACGCAAAGCTCATTATTATTAAAAGCGTTTTGAAGCAATGGTGTACTTTTTTGTTTTCGTTTCCTTCCATATATTTTTTCTTCAGCGCGCCTTAACGATACTCGGAGGAAATAAAATAGGTAATACGGGTTATTCCAAATCGTTGTATTCGAATTCCAACAAAGTTTTCGAGTTACTTGAATTTAGGCAGTACGATATGCCACTTTAACAAGTTGGCGGTAGTAAACGTTAACGTTTACGAAAACTTTTATAGTTTTTAAAACTTGTACTAAGGCTTCATTTACAGGAACCATACTTCTTTCTTGTAACGCCAAGTTTCTTGTTTTATATTGTGATGCTGTTTTTACGAAAAGTGTCCTTAGATACCACTACTAGTTAATTTGTAATCGTCTCTAAGGTAGAAGTTATCTTATTATTTTTTAGTTTATATGCTATTTAATTTTATTTGAAGTGTTAATTAACCGATTATTTGTTTAACGCTCAGTTCCATCAAGAAGTTAAGAAATGATTGCATACTACCCACACTTAATTTTCCCAGCAAACTATCTTCATCAGTTATGAATAAAATTACCCTAATACCTCCTGTGGAAATTATTGTAATGTCCCACTAATGTAGACAGGCGCCACCTACTGTTCGCGACACACCTAAAGTTTTACTCATTTAGAGTTCCAGCTGTGATTCAAACTCCAATCGTACATCCAAGGCCGAGGTAGAAATATCACCTTATTCAAAGTGTTTATAAAAACGATTAAATCCGTGCCTTATTCAGATGTATTCAAATGATGTACTCATCGCGGCGGAATATTTTGTTTAATTGTTATTTGTTAGTATTTCTTTGCTGTCTCCCTGTCTAGGTGTTATGGATCCCTGGTCTAGATAGTTTCTAATACCTTGGGTGTCATTATTATGTTGGTAGTTATATGATTTTGGTATTAAGTACATATATAAGTTGTTAATGTGGTTGACTTGTATTGGTTGTGTACTGTGTAGTCTACAATAATACAATTAGTAAAATAATTTGACTTTCATTACCCTCAAAGATAGTTCACGTTAAGATCGTCCTCTTCACGCAAACAGCAACTGATAAATCAGGCTACACTTGTATCTACCAAATTCTAATAAAAAATAATCTTCAGCTTCCAGCGACTATCCAGGTTTAACAATCTTACTATTTGGCAATGCTCTTTATAAAGCATAATTTAACTATCTACGATGGTATGTATATATTAGCATATTAGCATTATATATTAGCTATGCGGATAGGTATTGTATTGGAGTTGATGCACATATTTATTATTTTTTTTCCGTGCGATACGTACGCTACTGAAGAATTAAATTCGAAAGATTCGTCAGAGAAATCTCTGCTGGTTTCTTTACATATGTTGAGCCCCGACGATTCAAAAGCTCGACTCAGGTGGATCCACACGGCATCGTGTTTCAGTCAATTGTGCACCGATCGCAGCTTTCCGGTCGGAACTGCTGCCCGCCCATCGCAATCGCAATCCATTGTCCAATCGCATTAATTGGCCTCAGCCGCAGACATTTAATATCTCATAATGTTAGCCAAAAAACAAACTCGGTCTGGGGAACACGAACATCCGCGCATTGAATGGCCCACTATACAAATTGTAATGCGATATTTTTGTTACCGATTTGTTGGCAATAGCAGATGGGTGCGCTTGCAAACAGGAAATAATTTCGAACTTGTTGCCACCGAGTGATCTACAACGTCGTTCCCTTTTTGTGAAAAAAACATTTGCATTGATCGTTGGTCGTTTTTACTTCGCGCTGAGCTTGAAATATGAGTACTTGTGTACGTGTTTATTAATTTACAGGTAATTTCAATTTCAATTTCAATTTCAATTTATTTATTTATTCAATAGGATACATTGTGATCACTTTAAAACGTCAAACTTAAAACTAGCTACGCCTGTTCCAACCTCCTTACGCCGGCAAAAGAACAGGCAAGAAACGCCCGGCAGGTAATTTTTTTTGGCGCGATCACATTGACAATTTTATTCTTATCACTAATTGATTGAATTGGAGCAAGTTCACTAAAATCCCAAGCTTTTTTGTCATCTAATGGTCCGATATTTTTTAATTAGCTTTACTAATAAGATTTCTCTTGTTTGGTTGTACACATTGGGATATGGGAACATGAATATTAATGAGTTGCGGGATCACAACCAAAGCAGACCAGACCCCACAAGCAGCACCCGTTCACGAGTTGACGCATGTGCCAGCCATCGCTCTCCTCGACCATATGAGAGGGAAGAGGGCGACCCGACACACGACGCCGCCGCAAGCAAAGTCACTTTCGTGAGTATGACTGTTTTGGCTGTTTACCGGAAATGGTTAGAATAGGGGAAATAGGGAGAATAGGTAGATAGAAAGAAAGATAGATAGATTAACTACAATCCCAAGCTTGTTTGTCATCTAAATAGTCCGATATTTTATAATAAGCTTTACTAATAAGATTTCTCTTTATACGGACTTGAAATTTTGCTATCGATAAGTCTTGAATTTCACTTGGGATTTTGTTGAAAAAGCGTACACATTGACCTTTGAACGAGTTGCTAACTAACTAACGGTACTAACTAGGTATTGAATGTCTAACGTAAACAGCAGCTGTTCTGTGTTCACATAACATATGAATTCCGTGTAGGATAGTATAGAGCCTGTTGGTAGAGTACGCTTTAACATTAGTAGTAGCTTCCTCGAACTAGACTCAGGATTGACAACTTGTAGGTTGACCCTACGTACCTACTGGGCTGCATACGTTAGTAAACTTATGCCCGAAATTAATATTCGATCCGATCCGTTATCCGCGGTTTTGGATCGATATGTCATGTCATAATATTTCATACTAGCTTTTCCCCGCGGTTTCACCCGCGTGGGCTACAGTTTATCGCGATAAAAAGTAGCCTATGTCCTTTCTCGGGCTCTAGACTATATCTGTATCAAATTTTATTTAAATCGGTTCAGTAGTTTAGGCGTGAAAGCGTAACAGACAGACAGACAGAGTTACTTTCGCATTTATAATAAGTAAGGGATAGTAGGTACTAGGGTTTGACACATTACTACTAAAATGACATATTATGACTTGACATATCGATCCAAAATCGCGGATAACAGATCAGGATCGATTATTAATTTCGGTAGTCAACCCCGAACCTCTATAGTTCGAAACTGAACGGAGAATATTGTTTTCAGACTTGTCGCATTCCGAACTTTTCAGACAGTAGAAGTGATGTTTGCTACTTATTTGTAAGACTCATTGTTTGCATTGTTTGACCCGCATCGAACAAGACTTAAAACTAGCTAAGCTTGTTCCAATTCCATTACCGGCAAAAGTACAGTCAAGAACCGTCTGGCAGGTAGCTTTTTTGGCGCAATCACATTTGCAATTAGTTTCTTCTTGCTGACTTGAAGTGGAGCCAGTACCCCTAGTACAAGTTTTGAAAACGATAAAAGTTTACGTAAACGTCGGCGTTTACCACCGCCGACTTGTCAAAGTGGCAACTCGATCTGCTTAAATTCAAAAAGTAACTCAATAACATTGTTGGAATATGATTATAACGATTTGAAATAACCCGTATTAACGATTTCAGTTCCTCCAAGTGTCGGTAAGATTCGCTGAAAAAAATATGTATGGCAACGAAAACTTTTATAGTTTTTGTAAACTATCAAAACCTGTACTAGGGTACAGTCCTTCTCTATGGGGTTCAAAGCATCTCCGTACCAAATTGTATTAGTTCAAAGTTTTAGGCGTAAAATGATGTTGTATCAAGATCGATCCAGAGATTTAGTCGTAAAATTATGAGGAACAGATACATACATTTGTACAGTCAGCGACAACAGTAGCTGATCATATTCTATTTTCAAAATGTGTTTTAAATCAGTAATGTTTCTTTTTTACAACTTACAAGGTAGCGTTCAACCACAAAATAATGCACCTGATATTAAGTGATAATGCGGTCAAAGGTCGGTGTTTAAGCGGATAAAGGTAATGGAAAATTTGTAATTGTCTTCTACTTTTGTCGTTGACCGTACCTAATATTAATATAGATTTAGAAACAGTACCAAAATAAACACGCACCTACTTTTCCTCTTATTCTGTACACGTAAGTATTTTAAGTCGGATATTTGCTCAAAGTAACGGTTCCAAGTTTAGCCGACTCCGTCACCCAGGTATACGAACTTGGAATATTTTTTCTAAAAACAAGCGCTTCCTGCGTTCGTGCTGCAACCACCGCGAGGGGGATTATACGATTGTAACATCTGTATGTGTAACATTAACTAGATACTAATAGATAAACCGCGGATGTTTTTTATGCCGTCGCGTTTTTTAATCTTTTGTATTCAGCCGTATACCAAATGTGCATTTTTATTAACAGGGGGTCGCTTTGTGAATAGCGTTTTAGGGCAGATCTTTATGAGAGTTGGATGTTACAATGATATTGGTCGCACTTGTGACCACTTGTTATTAATTCAATTTTTTATTAACGCAACAGGTTCGGTTTTAACTTCTGTGTGAGAACAATTGACAGATTGACAAGTGGTCGGTTGTAAAAGTGGTTTGATGTGAATCTAATTTGTAACTAACTAACCATATGCTGTAAGTATGTATGGACGTTTTCGTTACTTTTGAAGTCATATTATGGTTTAAGGCTCTAAATTTTCGATATTTAACTGTTCATTTGTGTACAAGAAGCAAATACATAGCTTGATTTCAGCCAAGCCCAAATATTTCTACCCAATTAAGCACTGTGACATAAATACCTCAAGTTATTATTATTCGACGCCGCACTCAATAGCGTTAGAAAACGACAGGACGCCCCAAAGTTCCAATAAGCTACTGCTAATTACGTAATTCAAGCACCGTGACCAAAATAAAAAGATAGAGCATTGCGTTGCGGCGGCGAGAAGAAAGGGGGACCCCAGACCGATGCAGCGAGACTTGAGTCCTTCGGGAATAGGAAAACTGTAGAATAACTACAGTCCAAAATATTGCAATCTTTAAAATCGTTGTTCTAAAATGATGGCAATAATGTAATGACTAATCATGCATTAACAAATAAATGCTTTACCTACAGTTTTCTTTTCACTACTTACAGGATAGCGTTAGCGTACCAAACTCAACTGATATTAAGTGACGATGTGGTTGAAGATGGCACCAGGCTATATACACCTGAATAGCTAGATTAGCTAGTATCTCTAAAATAATAAAAAATGCGAACGTTTGTAATGTAAGTACCAGTTTTAGTCCCTCATCACACCGCTACGGCTGAAAGGATTTGAATGTAAATTCGGAATGCAGATAAGCTTATACGCTGGATTAACACAGGATACTTTTAATCCTGAAAAAAGGTTCCTGTGGAATAACGGAAATACCGCGGGTATAACAGAGCTCGTCTAATTATACCATCCATATAAATGTTATGATATTATACAATTAGTGATGGGTTCGAATCCTACTTACACTGAGCTTGAGCTTTCGGTAATGGAAAACATCGTCGTGAAACCACCAGCTTGGTGGTAGGGCATTTCCAAGGGCTCGTCTGGCTAGCTACCACACTCAAGTTTAAAATCTGTCACCAAGCACCTATCGATGTGTTTCGACAGCCCCACTTAAGAACCAGTTCCCAATCCAGGTGTAGCGTGGAGCCATCTTCGTCCACTTGTGGTCAAAAACAACTATACTGTAAGTAAATAAATAAATGCGAAAGTAACTTTGTCTGTCAGTTTGGTTGTCTGTTACCTTTTCACGCCTAATACGCTGAACCAATCTTGATAGTACCTATAGATTTAGTTGAACCCTGAGAAAGAACATAGAAAACTTTTTATCGCGATAAATTTTGGTCTATGCGCGTGAAACCGTTATAACCGAGCTAGTAAATTCATATTTCAGGTGAAATTACGACGCTGAGGCAGGTATTTGATTAGTGGTCCGCCGAAATGTTTTTTTATAATTAGTTATTGAACACGATGTAATTTTACTATTTACAAACATAATAATGTTCCTAATTAGAAACGGGATCAGTAATTAACTAACAACCCAATTTAGCTCGTCATTATTACAAGTAGTAGGTAATTTATGGGACATTATCACTACCTATTCATTAAATTAAACAGTCAAATTTACTAGTAAGTTGTTGTTATAAATGGTTAAAATATTGTTGTTTATCACGATTCTTATACGTTAGCAGTTAGCAAAGAAAGTGTCCTAACGTTATTTGATAATTAACGCGAAATTAACTATGACATCTGTTAACCTTTTTATGCCTAAACCGCTGAACTAAAATTTAAATATGATATTTATTTAGGAACTTAAAAAAATAAATGCGTTGTCACTTACATAATAATATAAGTGTATCACACCTCAGCCCTGGGACAATATATTTACCTACTAGCTCATCTTCTTTATAAATATATATAACTCAAAGGTGACTGACTGACATAGTGATCTATCAACGTACAGCCCAAACCACTGGACAGATCGGGCTGAAATTCGGCATGCTGGTAGATATTTTGACGTAGGCATCCGTTAAGAAAGGATTTTGATTAATTCTACCCCCAAAGGGATAAAATAGGGGATGAAATTTTGCATGAAAATTTGTCGTTTTTAAACCGATCGGGCTGAGACTTTGCATGCATAAAGCTGTAGCCCACGCGGGTGAAACCGCGGAACAGCTAGTAAAATATAAGTGTATAACACCTCAGCTCTGGGACAATATATTTACCCACTAGCTCATCCAAAATGAGAAGAAGAAAAAGTGAACAACATTTAACACAACATTTTATTTTCTACGCAGTATTATTTATTATACTTACTTGTGTTTCCAAACAGCTATCTCCATGCCTTCTCTGTGCCCTCATATGTCCCGGGATATTCTTACTAGGTACCTATTGTTGTCCGTGCCGCGACATTCTGCACTCTAATCAGCATATACAATTTCATCCACTTATTATTTTTTAACAAGTGCAACCCCATGCTTACACATATGCCGAGTTATAGCAACCATTGTTGTGGTTTGTTATTGTATTTTTGATTGAAACCATTGGTAGAGCACAAATGTTGTAATCTTCTTCTAACTTATGCCAGTAAAATCATTTTGAAATTGTAAATAACATTTTTCTTACGAAATTACCGTCATGTCTTTAATTATTTAGGGTCAAAGTGTGACGATGTAATTATAGGTAAGCATATGCAATACATAGGTACATATTAATAATAAAGAGACTTTTATGATTTTAATACTAAATACGTTAGATGATTATTTCTTAGAATAAGTACATAATTTTCCTTGTTGATTTATTGCAATCTTTTATATAACTCCGTTGCTTCGATACTTCATTTTGCCTACTATTGAAATTTGATTTGTATGTTTTGTAGAATAAAGTTGACTTCATGTATTTTATATTCCCTCTCACCTTTAAAAAGCGTATATCATAATAGAAATTAGGGGTTAGAAGCGCACCCTTGATCAATCGTGATAATTAAAATTAGAATTTTATCAAACTCCGATCTCACCAGCTACATTGAAGCCACCCAAGTGACGATACGGTTAGTTAGTAAAAAATTTAATATCTACATATACAACAAATCAAATATATACAATTGGATAAAAAATTAAACTAAATACTAAAGCTAAACTATCTATATAAAACTAAACATCTACAAATAAAAAACCTGATTTAGGTCGCTGCCTACAGGTAGAGTGCCCAAGAGACTGGCGACATTACCTCTTTGAATGGCTAGGCTAATTCGTTGACCGAGGTAAGCGCCAGCCCTTTGGTCACCCGTGGCGTCAACGAGGCGCTTGGAGAGCTCTTTAAAAAGCATAAGAGCGGCAGGACCCCACGGACCAAGAGTTTCAACCCCAAACGGAGCAAAAATATAGCCATCTCCAAGAGATGCATACTTCCTCCGTTTGAGGTTTTCAGCAGTTTCTGCCGCCGTACCTGGCGCCCTACTAGTTGCCTGTAGATGGGATGATATCTACATAAATAACAAATAGCTTCCATATTTGTTTTTCATTACTATTGATTTTATCTTTGTAAATATATATGTTTATGTATTTGGTTGTGTGAAACTGCAGAGGTATAATATATTATTTAAATCATTTATTGATGAGCAAGTCGTTTGTCTAATAAGTAGTAAGTGTCACGTATCCCATTAGGTACAGTACAGTGCCACGCAGAATTTTGAACATCAACAGTTCAAATTCTGCGTGGCCAATACCCAGTTAAATTACCTATACAAATGAAATTAAAATGAGTAAGGAAACTATACCAATCTTTATTCTGGGTAGAGCCACTAATCAATTACAAGAATTGCAACAGTATTTGTTATGATATCATAGTTTGCAATAGAGTACCTATTTGTTGTAATAGAGTACCTAACTACCTATTTGTTTTATAGACAATAATGAAGTAGGTTTTAAACCTACAACTATATGCCCATTGGAGGCAAACCTAAATTTGAACGAGACGTTTAAAACTTACAACAGCTTAAAAAAATTATAAAGCCACCTCATTCCGCCGCAAAACATATGCGATACATTCTTCGCCTTCAACAGTGTCGCGGTATTCTCTAGCAAATTTAAATTTGTAATTCCTTCCAATAACAGGGGAACATTTATTAAAAAAACGCCCGGCTCCGCCCATCGGCGGAAACAGCTGCAGGCTAATTATTACAAACATGCCTCCTTAAGCATTGCCTCACAGACCACTATGCCCTGTTACTGTTAATCTCCGATAGAAAACTGTTATTATGCGACCACCTGGCTCGATAGACAAATATACCGAAACATCACGAACCGATAATTAAAATCAAACACACGTATATTTATTGGACAGTGTCAATGAAACAATTAAGCTTCAAACGTAATATTACATTAGAGAAAATAGACGGAGACTATAAAATATTCAATGGCATATCGACTATCATTTCTATGGCTCAAATATTATTTGTTTATTTACACGAATAGAGTTATAACGAATAGTTTTATTATGTCATAGCGACTTCCTACGCGATGTATCGGGCTCGACGTTTCTCTAAAGCATTTCATTAGCCGACCAGATATTTACGATTTTGGGTAGCTATGGGCGGTCACGATTACGATTATGAGGAAACGATACATTTAAAGTTAACCGTTAATGGATACAATCTTCATTTACCCTCCTACATCTACAAGGTTACTTGATTATAATAATCGTGAAACATAAAAACTGAAACAACATCGTTAACTTTTATCTCACTCTCTAAATAAATCATAAAAAATGTTTTAATCAGCCGCATTCCCGTGGAACCTTAAAACGGAATGCATAATAATAAACTGATTTTTCTTCGCCAATGGACTTGCAAAATACGTATCTAAAGTGTCGCTCGTATTTTATTGAGAGTACCATTTTCATAAGAGGTGCTCAACTGTTTCGTAATAAACCTGTCCGAGGTACAGATAACATCACAATCTCGACTCGAAAAGCTAAAAGGTCGTTTATAGGGACGACATAAACGTTTATAGAATCATAAAGCAGAACCAATCTATTGTTTCCTCTCGGCCTACGCGCCTGAGGGACATGACTAATCGAACGATTCTGCTTTTTGTTTCTGTGAGGGGATATAATCAATTGTCACTTCGTAGAATATTTCTCACCTGAGTTCGATGTCTCTAATACATTTGGAACAGGCGTGGAACGGGATTGGAATAGTCTGTAGACAATAAACGATCGGATATCGTATTGCGATAGGGAAATAAAGTAAAAAGGTTGTGTGTCGCCTGTGTCCACGGAGTAAAAAGGGGGGCCTGTGTCGCCGTTGGCGCGAACTGATGGTCCGTGTGTCTGAGACCGACACCTTGATGACAGCAATTTAAATCCCCTACGTTCAACATCTGACTCTCCATCCGGATAGTGTTACATGAGCCGTTCAATTAAGATATTTTGCTATTTTTTTCAAAGAAAATGTATGTATTGTATACCTAATATGAGACATAACTTATGAGGCCAATGAATGACGAATAATTAAGTTTGGAATGTTATCATTTTACTAAGTACATTAAGACATTTTATAATACCATCTTTGGCAGGTGAAATGGGAGATACTTAGGAGAGCCTTTACAAAAGTTAGTAGAGCTTATCTAAGGCTTCAGTTTCTTTTTAAACCTCGAGGTAACGCTTCATAACTCTACATATTTACAACCTACATCATGGGTAAAACTAATGAGTATGCGTCTCATACAAAGGATTGCTTTAAATTTAATAATATGTACAAACGTTGTTATAGACTGCACTCACAAAAAAACACAAAAAAAAACAAAAGCAGAAGGCCATCTCTACAGTCTCTACGATAAGTAAAGTTTTAGGTTGTTCAGATTTTACTAGTCGGCAACTAAGAGCTCTACTCCTAAGTGTAGGAGAATAAGTGAAACATAAAATAATACAGTATAAAATAACATGTACATTTCTATATAACTTTCTGGTCCTATCTAAATTAGTAGATAGGTACTTGGTTATTAACAATAGTGTAAGAGAAGTCACGACCACTCATGAATGACGTGAACTCATACTTACCCAAATCGATTACCCCACTTCCACTCTACTTAACAACAAAGATACATCGTAATGCAATCGAAAGTCAATTAAAACTCTGTTTATTCATCATCATTCCAAGTCCAAGGATGATTTATAGTTTCGCAGCGGGCTACGGAGCGGCGCGAGCGCACTGTCGCGGCCGCTTTCAAAATTAAAATCTTAAAGGCGCAACAGTGATCTTATCCTCGATCAATTTAGATAAAATAAATATTTATACACTCGCGACTGTAGATAGGCGAACAAAGCGCTCGGTAAATTGATTATGTCAATGAAAAACGCTTTTGATGTTCGCCCCTATTCGATCACCTGTCTCGATTCTAGATACGGCTCGAGTTCGGACACGTTCGATGCCGCGGCGAAGAATGGAATTCATAACATAACGCTTATTCAAACGCTTTTTTCGTTTTGAATTTCGAGCACCTTTTGTTTCTCTGCAATTTGGCCTGAATAACAGATTGAGTGAATGTGTGAGTTGTGCCTACCTGTACAAAAAGTTTAGAAATGAAATGATCTAACATATATTTATTTAGGTACTTTAGCTGACTTCTAATAAGAATTAATCTATCTATCTAATTTGATTTCATTTTAATATGTTTTATCTACCTATAATATAACCTACTCTACGTCTAAAATAAGCATATTAATTTTGTCGTACTTTAAGGTAAATATCCTCATTAACAATCGAAAGGTTTCTACCAATTGCAATAAAAATCAGTAATAAAGTAGATAAAATATTGTTTAATTCATATTTTGCATTTGGAAGCGTAATAAATACGAAAAAATTTCATATCCTAGTTAAACGGTAAATCACAAAGTTATGTACTTAGATATTACATTACTTACTACGCATTTATTTACAAATTGACTAGGGTACATTTCAGTTCTTCGAAAAAATTATAATTTACATTATTTACAATAGCTGTCCTACAAACATTCGTTGTAAACATACACAAATTAAGTAACTATACCTACCTAAATGGTATCACATAATTCACATATCATTAAGTATATTAAGCTTGTTAGGATTTATCAGGAACTTTACAGCACAAGTCAAATACTCGGATGAAATGGAATAAGTTCTGCTATCTGCTTTAAAATATATTACTTACACAATCATATGGACACAAGCGTAGGAATGTATAGTGAAATATAAATAAGCAAAGAAAAACAGGTACGACAAATATTTCCTACACTATAGTTTACATGGTTACATGGTATATTTACTTTCATCGCGGACCTATAATAAAATTGCAAACGAGACAGTGAAAATAAGTTTTATGAACAAGTATATCAATTTGCTTAAACAGAAACAATGCAAGTTCACATACTTAATAGTTGAAGAGCACCGAAACAGAAACTAAAGGCTACGAACTTATAATTACCAGGCTATTTACAATTATTAACAAGTACATCACAATGATTACACAAAATAAGTCTTTCGTGAATGTGGCGCGTTAGACATAGGTATCTGCTGCGCTGGCCTGAGGGGCCTCTCTTCGCACTGGTGGTTGTCTATGGAGACGTAGCTGTGGTGGTGAGGCAGGCGGTCGTCGGCGCGACCCTCGCTGCTGGCCACAGAGCACGTCTCGTCCTCGGTACTCCGCGCGGACACCTCCGCACTCGCACTCGTCGAGTGCATAGGACTCGACATCATCAGGATAGGCGGAGCCATCCCATACTTGTACCAAGGGTCGTGAGACGTCGGCGGCGCCGTATACCTCAAGTTCCCGTGACGACCAAACCCCTCCCTATTCCCACTTTTCATATTGTTCGCGTTATGAAGTGTCCGATTCGGCAACGTCACGTCCACATCGGGTAGCCGAAAATTTAGCTTTTCCCAACAGTTCTTTTCACCCCACACTATCACTGTACAGGTTTTTAGCAACACTTTCAAGTCCGGGTCTATGTTTATGGCACTCAAATCGGTCGTCACTAGGAATATTATCTTTTGACGTCTATGCCTAACGTTCACTGAATTAATAGCACTTTGTATGGCCGCCTTTGATTCCGGCGAGTACCACTCTTGTTGTAAAAATGTTATCGATAGCACTATGATAAGTCTTTTAGAACTTTCCGAGGCACTCACTAAACTGTCACTCGTTCGTCTCTCGAGCAATTGTAAGTCTCTATGTTGTAAGCACAATGTATGACCCGTATTTTCTAACTCGGAACTAACTGCACGAGTCACGAAGTCTTCGTCACGTGGATTGTACACAAAAAATGCGTCGAAGCGCTTATTTTTATTGTCATTCATATCTTTCGTTGTAGAACTGAACACTCTAATACCATGTCTAGAATGCATCCACAGTTTGAAGTCTTCTCGGTACATAAACATTAGAGCACACATTAGTAATAGGAGGACCGCTATTACAAGAACCGCTGCGATGTAAGGAATGTAACCTTCAACACCATCATTGCTTTCAATGAATAATCGCTTCAATGTTTCAGTCCCAGTTTCTTCAGTTGTCGTCTCTGCTTTACACTCTCTCGCCACCGCTGCTATGGTTTTGTTCATAGGTTGGGTGTTAGATAGGTAGCACATCATAGTTTCGGTATCCTTAGATTTTTTGATTAGCCATTGATTTAACTGAGACACGTCCTTACAATCGCACATCCAGTTGTTCCCGTCCAAGGAAACGCGCAGGCGTGGGTCGCTGTCGGTAATCACTCTCCACGGCATGTAATCAACGTAACCGTTATTGTCCAAGTCCAGGAATTCTACGGACGGTAGATAATTGAAGGTATCGTTTTCGATGACTTTGATTTTATTGTTGCTCAAATAAAGCTCGTTCAAGTTTGGCAATCTAGTGAATTGTGTATTTCTAAGTACATCCAAGTTGTTGTTTTCCAAGTGAAGAACCCTCAATGACTCGATGCCGTTAAATGTTCTATTTTGTATTGTATTGATATTGCTGTTATTGAGATACAAAACTTGTAGCTTCTTTTTACCGATGAAAACGTGATTACCTAATTCTTTTAGATCGTTTCCATCCAAGTATATTTCGGTCGCGTCCATCGGTATTCGGTCCGGTACGTGATCGTAACCGGCGTTCGAACAATCGACCACGTTAACGGTGGTCCAAGTTTGATCATGATAACATGAACATCTATCTGGACAAGTCATCTTGCAATCGCAGGCGTCAAAGTCACAACAATGGCACACCGTGAAACAATGTGAATCATACTCGCATAAGAATTCTGAAGGTCTCACTTCGAGCAACCGCATTTCAAGTTTACGTGAATGGGTTAAAGAGCATCTTACACTTTCTAAATCCATTACTCTCGGGCGCTGCCTTAGTTCAGTATATTGGTTAATTGACTGCAACCATTCCATTGTACAATCACAAACGAAAAGATTCTCGCTGATATAGAACTCCGGCAAATCTTTGTCTTCTGGAACGGATGGTATCGCAAAAGCACCGAGTTCCAAAGTTTTTATCTTATTGGAGTAGAGTATAACTTTATTCAGATTATATTTTTGCAAGAAAGTGCCTGGACTGATTTTTTCAATGTTGTTATTATTCAACACAATCGTCTCAATGCGGCTGGGAAATGAAAGTTTGTCGATGCTTCGAAGCTTATTGAAACTTACATCGAGCATCTTTATATTACACGACTCTTTTATACCATACGTGTCTTCCAACTTTTCGATGTTATTTTCATGCATGTCTAGCCATTCCAAATTTGTCGGTATATGGCTGTAATCAAACCAGAGCAGCTCATTGCTTGACACATTTAACCAAACAAGCGGTTGGGTGTTAGTAAATATTCCTTTCAAGTCCACTAATTTATTTCCGTCTAATCCAATTGCTTTTAACTGTAGATTTGAAGCGAAAGCTCCGTCATCTATTTGATCAATGTTATTTGAAGCTAAATTTAATATTTGTAGTGACGGTAGCGCTGCGAATGTGTCCTTTGATACTTTCTCAATCTTATTTCCTACGAGACGGAGGCCGTATAAATCATCCAAGCCTTCAAAATGCGTTGTTGTTACTTTTGTTATTCTATTCATGCCCAAATCTAGGGACGTCAAGAATCTTAACGTTTTTATTGCTTCGGGCACCTCAGATAACTGGTTCCCGCTGAGACCCAAATCGTGGAGTTTTGTTATATTTTCGAAAGAGCGTAAGTCTATTTTAGTTATTCTGTTTCCATCAAGGAATAACTGGTTCAGTACGTAGAGATTAGAGAAATGACCGCTGTCTACTTCGATTATGTTATTGTGAGCTAATGAAAGCGAGTGTAGGTTCTTCAAATTAGAAAATGCACCATCGGCAATGCGCGCTATATTATTAAACTCCAAACTCAAAAATTGTAGATTATTTAGGTCTTGAAACAGCAAAGCATCTATTTTAGTAATCCTGTTGTGGGATAAGTTCAAGACAATTAATCGAACTAGCCCTGAAAACGTATCCCGATTCACCCACTCGCTGGTCAATTGATTGACAGATAAGTCCAGTATTTGCAATTGATCTAATCCTTCTAACAAACCGGGTGCTAAGACGCTCAGAGAGTTATTATTCAAGTATATTTGTTTTATATCTCTCGATGACTGAAACATTTCCGGGGGTAGAGCTGTCAATGCGTTTGTGGACAAATTGAGGACCTGCAGGTCACTCAAGCCGACAAAAGCACGATCTGCAACTTGTGATATTCTGTTGTTTTGCAAAAACATCTTCTGAAGTGCGCGTAAACTTGATAATCCGTTATCAGGTAGATTGTTGATTTCATTGTAAGACATATCCAACGTCTCTAGCACAGTGTTACAGGATTTGCCGGGTGCGGTTGGTCCATTACCCCAGTCTGAGAATCCCAAATTTGATATGTCCTGTAGTCGATTTCGTGTCACATTCAATTCCTTCAAATTGTACAGCAGACAAAATATCTCCGACGGCAAGGTCCATATATTGTTGTCACCTAGATCTAACATTCTGAGATCGGTAAGTCCACGGAACGTATCCCTATGAAATTCCATGGACATCGCTGACCAATCGGTATTGTGAGTTCGTATTGTTAAACTTCTTAGTCCACTCAATGGCGACAACACTTCGGAAGGCACATATCGAATCTTACAAGACTCTATCCTGAGTTCTTTGAGGTTGTGAAAGCGGGATAGAAGTTGCGTGCCCTCCTCTTTTCTCCTTCCGAGGTCCAATGAGCTCTCAAAGAAGAGAACATCTGTGCAGTGAAGATTGAGAACTGTGATGCGTTGTGCCTGGGAGGCGGTGAGTCCAGCCAGCAGGTCGGTGGCGCCGGCGGCGGTGCGCAGCGAGCATGCAAGCTGCACACTCGTGGCCTCGCTGCCGTCGGACACGCGCTGCAGCTCGCACTCCTGGGGAGCCTCAGACACTCGGCTCGTCAGCGACGCCCCACTAGCGTAGAGCCACATCCAAGACCAGGCCGCGTACCACAATGCCAGTGATCCCATCGATAACATCTCGAAAATTCGCTTTAAAACTGTCACACCAATTAAATCATCACCGTTTGATTCACTGTTATCGCACACATCACTACGCTAGTCCGAACGCGCTCGGAAAACTTTACGAATTTCCCGTCAAACTTGTTTCAAAGTACGTCGCACATAACGGCTCAATTTGACGCTGAGACGCAGCACGGCCGCTCGCGGAATCGTACGAAAAGCGACTGAATGCGATCGCGAGGTGAGTTGAGCGACCGGTGGCGCGGTGCGGCATGCATGCTCCCCGCGCGCACTCGCTCCTCCCCCGACAGGGTCGTCCGATATCGGCCTCTCTTTTCTTTCAAAAGTTCACAACGGCAACAAGTTGCTCGCCGCAAGATTGGCATGAACAGAAGCGCGCTTCGCGAGCTTTTATAAACATGGCGGTGCTTACTTTGTTTGTTAAGCCTAATCATAAAATTTCAATAGCTCCTCTACTGAAAACCGTGTGAATAGTAATTTTTTACTCCGTTTTGACAGCATTTAATATATGTACAGTGTGCGTGGGATAGCTACGTTGAATATTAAGTACATGTACGTTTGTATCGCCCTACAAACTTGAGTAGAAAACCAGATAACATTTTATCTACTTTATTTATCCTAAATTGCATTCACTTAACACCTTCGTCTGTCTGATAAGCATCACCATTAAAAATCGATTTCCCTTTGTTCCGTTCAGGAAAGTACGAGTGCCTGTGCTGACGCATTAGCGATAACCCAGCTTATCTCTGCGACTTGTTAACTCACTTGCTTCATGACATCATCTAAAAAGAGTTCCCACCCGTTTGCTGTTTGCCTAGATAACCGAATTGCTCACAAAATGAGAACTTTTTAAACTACATCAGAATTAGTAGTACATATTAGTCTTTAACAACTAAATAGCGATAGGAAGCGAAAATAAATAATGTAAGTATGTCATAAATATCCAAATAAAAAATTAAAAAAAAAATAGGTGAGTACCTTGTAGTCTCTATTAGAGATGGTAGTGGAGTGGTCCCTTCCAGTATTTTTTTTTTATCTAGCGTTTGACCACTTTGACAGCAGGTTATACCTACGATTTAACTGACGATGTGGTCGAACGAGAAAATCTTAATGAAGTATAATTATTAGTTTACTTTCATAATTACCGGATACACGCACACAACCTAAGCTGCCTTCAAAATTATGTATGTACATACCTACTTATTACATATGTAGGCATAGCTAATCTCTTTTTGAATCTGTATTCAACCCCCAGCCTGTTTTTGAAACTTTTTCACAAAATCCTTTTAGTAAATTGTATTTATTGAAAATGTACAACAATGTAGAGCACCCAAAAGCTCTACATAAACATTTTGAGTCACCTCAGTAGGTAGATTTAAAATTTCCACTGCAAATAGATACAAACGAACATAAAAATACAGTTCAAATTATGTATTCTTAGTCATTCTATTGGAAATATTTTAAACGTGTTCATAATAGGCTAACCAAGTCAAGTAAACTTAATTATCATATTTTAAAATTATTTGGTATTAAAAGCAAACCAACAAATACAATAAAAAATATGGAGCTAAACTATAGTAAGGTTAATTGAATAAAAAACTTGATATTAAATTCGTGAATATCGTATTTAATTAGACACCTGTGACGATTTTACGACTCTATAAGCTAACTATATTGAATTTCATAGTAATTTTAAATACGTACCGAAACGGGAATCTTATTTCATGGTAATCGAAAGCTTATATTAAAATCGGATAAGTAAATAAATGTTTATTCATTTTATTACCTTAGGTACCTACCGAAAAAATCTATTTGTTTTTGGCGATTTGTAGGAAAGTTAGTTAAGATTTGTAGGAAATATTTGTAGTTAAGTACCTAGCATGCTAACATCCAAAATCATCTTGATCCTGAGATAGTTTAAACCCTGAATTATAACTCATTTTTACCCTGGAAAAAGAAGAAAAAAGAAAAAATTCTGAAAAGAGCAACCGCGTTCCACATAAATAAAGCAGGCACAAAAAGACAATCAGATTGTTCTGTTTTACCTAACGTCTTTTGTAGGCATACTAAAATACTGCTCTTTTTTACAGCAAAAAATCAACTGAATGCAGGGATGCATTAATATCTTAAAAAATCCTATCAAACATTCAATAAAACGGCAGTGAAACGGAAGCATTTTTAAACACATACTTTATCGCTCAATCAATATTACAAAAGAAAATTGCATTGAACAAAAGTCGTCGGAAGATGAAAAGGCTTCATTGGCGTACTCGATGAAATGTCGGCGAAGTACAAAAGATACTTTTGTGGTGGTGCAAGGTGAACTGATCAAAACACTTTTAAAAATACTTGAAGAAATCGGTGAAATCCTCCTTTCGTTTAATACTATATTATTATTACCTATAAAATACCTACATATTGGTTGCATTCATCATATTCGTATGCGACTGCCTATTTTCTGTAAGGTAGCAGCAAGTACATATATGCGGTCGGTTTCAAAAACCGATCTTTCCACGATTTGGAGATGGAAATTTAACATCATAGAAGTAATGTCAAATTTATGTCAAACCGAGGATAGATCGGTTATTGAAACCGGCCGTTACCTACTAGTGAAGTGACACTTCTCTTTTACCGACCCAAAAATTTGTTTTGGACAAATAAATCATTTTTGTGTTCATAGTTCTTTTGGTGATTCCATCTGAAGTTTACCTCCAGTCTACTCTACATTAACTTCAATGGTTTATAAAACCTGCATAAAACGGACATAAGACGAGTTGAGAGTGCTGTGAAAGAAGCCATAAATCAACTCAAGCCAAGGATAACTCCAAGGATTTAGAAGTAATAACTCGTAAAGGTGCTAAAAATGCATTAAAATTTATCCTGAACCTTTCTTCAGCGCAGTGAGCCTCAAAGTTTTCCTTGATGAGAACGTCTAAAAGGAATAATTTCATAACGCATCTCACAGTCATCAAGTGCAGGGACTAACGCACTGCACGCTCAGGAAGTTGTAAATCAGAACGGCTACCCAGCTCGTCAGCCAATTCTTCTGCCCACCAGCATTCCATGATCTACTGCATCCCTCTCTATCACTACTAAACCGATCACAAAAGAACAGCCTTCTGAAAAACCAAGGGTCAAGCTTACCTGGTCATGTTTGGACGAAGCACTGAAAAATCTTAAATCTACTTTTTATTACTCGCGCATCCTGGGTTACTCTGTTGTCCGAATGAGCGATGAGAAAATAAAATTTCCCGGATCTTTAGCGGTGTTGCGGTTGACATCCCAAATTAATCACCGCCACAATACAGAAAAACATGTGTGTAGTTCAAAGGGCCTTGATTACGAAATATCACTGACTCTTTAGAGAGCTATAACTCATTTCGTTTGATTGAAAACGTGACGCGAGGACTTCACTGCTACTAAAATCATGTGTGGGGCTAAAGCATTAGTTTGAGTTAATGATGTCTGATGGTGCCAACATGTGATTTTGATCACCATAACTAACCGCGTTACAAGTTGAATCGATTCCGACCAACTGTTCCCTGCGCATCCTCCTTTCTATTATCTGTCAATAAACAGGGTGCATTGTGTGAATCTGCAAAAAAACGCATAAATCGAATCGATCTTCGTTGCTGTCTGCCATTGACTGTGCTATGCCTGCATGCGCTTAATGGCGGGATTCCCTGCGGACCCATACGTATGTGGTGGTAGTAAATGTCAAAATATTTTGTATCAGTTGTGCTAATGGTGGTTTCTGAATGCGGTGTTAAGGTCGCATTGTTGTTCTATCCGGGGATGTTGTGGCCAAATGTGCAGTATTTTGCGGTTAAAATAAGTTTGCAAAAAAATCATGGATTTTATCAAACGATTTCGATATTCTATCTTTCATCGTGATGTTTGATGTTAGGAATTTTCAAATGCTCGTCGGTCGCCAAGCATGTATTGGTGTGTTCTGTGAGCCCCATTTGAGAGCCAGTTCCCAATCCAGGTGCAGAGTGGTGGTGGTCCTCGTCACTTAACATGTGACGCTATTCTGTAAGAAATTAGAAAAAAGAATCGGCTACTTTTAGATACCGTCATTCAAGAACCATCTTAGATTAGCTGTGAGCAAAACAACCTAATAAAAATTCCTATATTCTCCTAGAAAAAGGAAGAAACAGAATATCAAATTAAATTATTCCAAATGTAATTTCAGAGCCGATTTCCCTCGGTAATGTCATCATCCAAAGAACTCTGACTTTGTTCGCCGACGTCATTCACACAATCAGCACACCGCATTTTTATTTAGCAAAGAATCCGCCCCTGATTAGATTAATGTTTTTTAACGAGAAAACCATTGGGATGGGAGAAAAAAATTGATGCGATTCAGATCTTGGGATACTTGACGAAATCCAACGAATGAATGTAATGCCATTATGATTAGCATTATTAAGCGGAGGGTCCACCGATTCCGGTTTACGGGATAAAAGCGAATTTCGCTGTGTCAAAGGCAAAGTAGGAGCGTGTTCTTTTTTTACTTTTTAATTTATATCCAAACATCTGTGCTGTTCACGTCGGTTGCATTCGGCTGTGCAGTCGCGGCTTTAATCGCGTTTGTTCCGCACCACGTTATTGATAGCTGAATGGTTTGTTTAATGTTTTGATGACAACATTTTCTGTGGCTGCAAACTGATTGCGAGTCATGGTTTAGTGTCAAAAATCGTTACTTTTGAAAGTAGTTATTATTTTCGTGGTTTACACGATTATACACGGTTTCTTCTTTCTGTTTTTGCAACTGACTAGCGTTTGACTGAAATTTCACACGAAGCCGATAGAGAGCGACGATGAAAAATAAAGCTATCAGTTTTCCCAAAATACAGGTACATAAGTATTGAAAAAAGAAGCACAAATAATTTTGGATATCCGGGAGTTGTGGATACAAGAACTCCTAGTAATTAAGGGTCGAGCTATGTATCTGATTGAATGGGCGTAATTATAATTATTATTTCAGGAGGCAAAGATCTCTACGTCTCGCGTCCTGCGAAAAGGCAAGCCACGCGACGGATGATGGTGTGCAAGAATATTGTAGCATGCAAAGAATATAACATATATGACATTGCTATATGTAACATTGGATATAATGCTAAATGGACTAAGTATTTCTGTCTTTAAATTGTGTCACTGAGGTATAAATAAGTAAATTAATAATTAAAAGATTCTACACGCGATCATGCGATAAAGGTAGGATATCTAATCCAAGCAGCTTTGTCAGGCACAGTATTTTTTAAAGATTTATTTAGAGATTTAAATAAATAATAATAGACTCGTATCTGATCTCTTAAGAGGAAACTAAAAAGCTTTTTTTTTTCAAATTTATAGAGCTAGTTAATCCGGTTACTTTTGTCACGCTCCGCTAAGGGACGTTGCACTAAATATGAATCTTTATGTTTGTCTACGACATGAATCACAAAAGAGCCAGTGATTTATACCCACAACACCTCGTATCGGTTTACTGTTTAGAAATATTTAGAACGTAGGTAACAGCTCTACGTTAGGGACTGTAACAAAGCTGCCTTATTCTATTTTTACGAGCACCATGACCGCTTTACTACATAGATACCTATGTTATATTACATACTTCTTTCTATATAAATAAAAATGAATCGTTGAGATGTATGTAGCGCATTACCTCAGAACGACTGCACCAAATTGGATACCTACTTGTTTGTGTGAAAGTTTTTTTCTCGGAAAATATGGGGATTTTGTATAAGACTCGCCGATACTTGATTACTCGCCTATACCCGTGCGATGCCGGGGCGGGTATAAAGTAACCCTATTTGTTTGTTAGTTTGTCACCCTTTCACGACTAAACCGCTAAACCGATCTCGATAAAATTCGATGTGGAGATAGCTCGAATCCTGAAGAAGTCCATGCGATATCTTTTATCGCGATAAAGTCTAGTCCGCACGGGTGAAACCGCGACGCGCAGCTAGTGGCCTATAAACTATGATTTTACGGCCCAGTAACATTACCTATTACGTGTTACTCAAAATGACGAAATCGCTTGTAACACGACTGACATCGTTCTGAGATTCCATTGTCCAATTACAAAGAAGTCTTTATTCCAGACTGAACTGTGGCTCCAGGCTCCAGTTCCTACCAGCGTCATCGTGGAATAATTAAAGCTGGAATTGGTCCAAACTCGGACGCATCCCGATGTATGTCAGTGACCGGACCTGAATGGAGCCTAATTTTTTTCAGGCTTCGATTTGTGGGTTCTTGCTTTGTGATACAAAATTAATGATTTTTGGTCTGTGCTTCGTGGCACAATGGGCTCAGCGACAATGGAGCCCCGCTGTCCATGATATTGAAGGAGGCTCTCGGACCCAGCTACCTACGCTACTCTCGGCTACCCCACAGCCCTTTGTCCACTGGAATTTTAGACACGTCACGAATGAAATGGAAGCTCGTGAGAATAACCACGATATTTTATAAAAATGAATCCCCAATTATGGCGCGGTGACCGCGTGATCCTACATTTCCAATCTGTAACCATTGTTGGGCTAAATCGAAATGATAACAGCG
The DNA here is from genome assembly GCA_931315375.2 of Opisthograptis luteolata. NCBI lineage: Eukaryota > Metazoa > Arthropoda > Insecta > Lepidoptera > Geometridae > Opisthograptis > Opisthograptis luteolata. The sequence continues at coordinate 4,316,963 of OV928041.1, read as the reverse complement.
GATGGAAGCTGAATTGTATCTCTTGAAATACAGTTTTTAAATATTAAGCGTGAGCTTTAGCGGTTCATCAAAGAAAGTATGGAATTATATTAATAAAATGTAATATTAGACGTACCATGAGAGCCTTATTTCTTATCAAATCATTGAGTAATGAATAAGTATCTATACCTAAGTATTAATTAATTTTATATTGTTTATTCATCTCAATTTTCTTACAATAATCTAATTATACTAGTCCATATGATGTATTAGTGTAATCCTTGTGACATAAATAGAACCTACATAAATACGAAAATATCTACTTTACTTTACTTTTCTTTATTCATAACATAGGTATTGTGTGGTATTTGCCCACAATAAAGTTCTGGGTAATATAGAGTTGACCGTTGCTGTCCCAATATCTATTATCCAACAATAGTGACAAAAGTTCAATACTTCTGCCCTACAATAAAATTGACCACCATCCTGACCCACCACCGATGTTGACCACAGCGCACCCAAACATTAGGGGTGGTCTACTATTTAACCCAAATATGAGAAACTGTAGTATTGTGACCGGCCCCATTGTGGATGCCCGTGCATTGTCACTTTATTTATGGCGATTCAATATAATTTCATTAGCAAGTATTAGTATTCATAGTATCAAGTGATACTTTTGATACCAAGTTGATCCTAATATACAGATAAAGTAAGACCTATAAAGTTATATTGCAAGGGTTAGAACACACAATACTTACATGAAACATATTATAATATAATTAATAATTATTATAGTTTTAGTGAAGATCCTTGCAAGGATCATCACACAGTTGGGTACCTGAGGACGGGCGACGTCGTTGAGGCAGGCCCCGAAAAAGATACCTTGACTCATTTGAGGAGCGGTGGCCTGAGGTTGCGGGGAATAGAGATATCTGGAAAAAAATGGTTGAGACCATTGCCCAGCAGTGGGTCAGTATAGGTAAAAAAATAGAAAATAAAATGTTATATGTAGTATAATATTCTATATAAAGGTACTTTCTACCTATATGTTGTACTAGTTGCGCCCCGTGAGCCTATGTGTTAATCCAGGGTGTAAGCTATCTCCATTCAATTCTCATTCACTCAAATCCGTTCAGTAGTTTTTTGCGGGAAAGAGCAACAAACACACTTTCGCGTTTATCATATTAGTAGAATACTACAGTATGGACTCTATACCATACTGTAAGGGGTATTAGTTAAGTAAGTATGGATATTGGATACACATACCAGTATTTAATACTATCTAGATACAAATATCGATACCAAACAAATTCTCAGTCAGTCCCAGTCGGACATTTCGCAAGTTCGTACCCTATTTAGCAACAAACTATTTATAAATCGGCACGGTAATGTTGATGACACTCGGTTACGACCAATAAATTTAAGGATTACGTTGTCTGTGGTCGTGATTAGCCATCAATGAGATTTGAGGGAAAGCCCGAAATTAAATAGGCTAAACCAAGTTAATGGTGGACGTATACAATGCCATAACAGTAATGATGAATTGCAGCAATGAAGTTAAACTCTGTAATAAACGTCGTAAACACTGGTTAGACAATATTGGATTCGTTATTTATTTACACATCTAACTAATGGACCAAAATAAGTACATGTTTTTATGTCCTATAGTAGTATGTATATGTACGTTAAAGGTCCATTAATTACGTGAGGCATTTCTGATAGACCTAATTTTACGGAGTGGGCTACAGTTGGTATTCACAAAAGCAGGCAAAAGCTGTACGATCTCTACAGTGAAAAACAATATAATACTAGTAATGAGTTTAAAGAAACTGTAAAAACATACTCAAAAATTTTTAAGACGGTCTGTCACATTGCAAAGTCTCGTTATATAAGTTCTAAGCTTAAAAATAGTAATGACAAAATTAAAGCAACTTGGAAAATTATAAATAGTGAGACTGGTAAAGTCAGGTCTCAAGCTAATAATTACAACCTAAATATTGGCGATACCAGTGTCAAGACTGACATTGAAGTAGCTAAAGCATTTGAAACCTTTTTCACTGACATTCCAGTCTCTACTACTAAGTTCTTAAACTCATCGCACACCATTGCAGAATCTATGTTAAAAACAAATGTACCAGAGTGCGAAATTCCTTTTCAATTTGACTATGTTAGTTGCAAAGATGTAGTAAAAGCTTTTAATATGATTAATGTCAAGAAAACTACTGACCTCTGGGGTATATCCGTGACCGTTGTTAAGCCATTAATTGAAATGATTGCACCCGAATTAGCCCTAATATTTAACAAATGTATTGACGACGGCGTGTTTCCTGATCTGATGAAACATAGTAAGATAACACCCTTGTTTAAATCGGGTACAACGACTGACCCTACTAACTTTAGACCAATATCAGTATTACCAACATTTAGTAAAATATTCGAAAAACTTATTCTAAATCAATTGCAAAGACATTTCTCAGCAAACAAATTACTTAATCAAAAACAGTTTGGCTTTACGCGTGGTCGCTCTACTACTGATGCTGGTGTCGAGTTATTAACTCACATCTATGATGCCTGGGAGGAGTCACGGGACGCTCTAGGCGTGTTCTGTGACTTGTCCAAGGCATTTGATTGTGTTCACCACGAGACACTGATCAGGAAGCTCCGGCACTATGGTATTCGAGGTGTTCCTCTGGACCTTGTAACCTCATACCTTAGTGATAGGATTCAGAGAGTTGACGTGAACGGGAAGCGATCCTCGGGGTCAGTAGTCACAATGGGAGTTCCGCAGGGTTCAATACTCGGACCTTTTCTGTTTTTAGTTTACATCAATGATTTGCCCAGCCTTGTTAGTGACAATCACGAAATAGTATTGTTTGCTGATGATACGTCACTTTTATTTAAGTTAAAGCGACAACATAACATTTCTGACGACGTGAACAATGCTCTCTCCAAAGTTACAGACTGGTTTGATGCGAACAATTTGATGTTAAATGGAAAAAAGACAAAATGCTTGAGATTTGTGCTGCCCAATGTTAAAGAAGTACCAACAAATGTAAAAATTAAGGACGAAGAATTGGACCTTGTCAAGACTACAGTATTCTTAGGCATAACTTTAGATCACAAATTGCAATGGGGTCCACATATTGTCAGTCTATCGAGCAGACTTAGCTCTGCAGCATATGCTGTAAAGAAGATCCGTCACCTTACTGACGTTGATACAGCCAGACTAGTCTATTTCAGCTATTTTCACAGCATTATGTCCTATGGAATATTGCTGTGGGGAAACGCTGCTGATATTAACACCATATTTGTATTGCAGAAGAGAGCTGTTCGTGCGATTTATAACATGGGCCCCAGAGAATCTTTAAGAATTAAGTTTAAAGAAACCAAAATAATGACAGTTATTTGTCAATATATTTATGAAAATGTAATGTACATACGGAAAAATTTAAATAGCTTCAAAAAGAGAAGTGATTATCACAATTTTAATACTAGAAACAAAGATAAAATTGCTGTACCCACCACTAGGCTCCATAAAGTTAGCAACTCGTTCAAAGGTCAATGTGTACGCTTTTTCAACAAAATCCCAAGTGAAATTCAAGACTTGTCTATAACAAAATTTCAAATTCGTATAAAGAGAAATCTCATTAGTAAAGCTTATTATAAAATATCGGACTATCTAGATGACAAACAAGCTTGGGATTGTAGTTAATCTATCTATCTTTCTTTCTATCTATCTATTCTCCCTATTTCCCCTATTCTAACCATTTTCGGTAAACAGCCAAAACAGTCATGCTCACGAAAGTGACTTTGCTTGCAGCGGCGTCATGTGTCGGGTCGCCCTCTTCCCTCTCATATGGTCGAGGAGAGCGATGGCTGGCACATGCGTCAACTCGTGAACGGGTGCTGCTTGTGGGGTCTGGTCTGCTTTGGTTGTGATCCCGCAACTCGTTAATATTCATGTTCCCATATCCCAATGTGTACAACCAAACAAGAGAAATCTTCTTATTAGTAAAGCTAAATAAAAAATATCGGACTATTAGATGACAAAAAAAAAAGCTTGGGATTTTAGTGAACTTGCTCCAATTCAATCAATTAGTAATAAGAATAAAATTGTCAATGTGATCGCGCCAAAAAAATTACCTGCCGGGCGTTTCTTGCCTGTTCTTTTGCCGGCGTAAGGAGGTTGGAACAGGCGTAGCTAGTTTTAAGTTGACGTTTTAAAGTGATCACAATGTATCCTATTGAATAAACATATTTTTGATTTTGATTTTGATTTTGATTTTGAGAATTTTTCTACCCCCCTCCCCTCTTGGTGAGATATCGTAAGATTTTCCTCAACTCCCTCCCCTCCCCTAATCTCACGCGAGATTCTTCCAAACTTCTATTCTTCTAAACGTCTTGGATAAAGAAGAAAAAAAACAAACAAAAAAAATTTTCACACAATTTTACCGTTTTCTGCGAGAAAAATAATTACGCGATATTTGCCAAGACTCCTCTCCTCCCTAAGTGAGATTTGGAAATACATATTTAACTTGAACACCTCACATAATTAATGGACGCACCCTAATAAGAATGAAAAGCTGTACGTTAACTTATGTAGTAGGTAAATATGTAACTATTTTTTTGTTAACTGTTCGTAATATTTCGAATAAAGTTTTTATGGAAAAAATGTATTGGAAAAGATATCCAGAACCATGAAATGCTTAAAAAAAATGCAAAATGCTTGAAATGCTTTTTCTTTAAGAATTTTCCATGAACTTGTGTAATGCTTATATACTCATGCGAAGCCAGGGCGGGTCAGTAACTAGTGAGTTGTTTATGTAAATAAGTAAATTAAATTCCTATGGTATTATATTCATGTTGTTTAATTTTATTGAATTGTATGAGTTGCCTATTATTTAATTAATACTACACTGGTAAAAAATCAATAAATTAAACATGGATGTCCCTACCAAAAAATTCTGCATTGACAAACCGTCGCATTGTAAAACAAAACGTTTAGTAAACCAATCGCATACTAAATTAGAGATTTTAGCTTTTCTCATGCGTCACCTCGTCGCTCGGCCTATTTTGCTATGTAAACGATTGCAGGCGCAATAATTTATTAGTTTTGACTGACGTCGAGGACAGCGTCACATAGAGGAGAATGTTTACAAAACAATCTACTGTTAATGGAATGACGACGCTTACTTACTCTGACCAGGTAACGCTCTTCAAATAGCGATGATGGTTCAGTGGTAGTGACGTAGACCTGCGATCCGTAGGACGTGGGTTCGAATCCTACAATGAGCTTGCGCTTTCGGTGAAGGAAGACCATAAGACCGTTTGGTGGTAGAGCATTTTCTAGTGCTCGCCTCGCTAGCTACCCCCCCCCCCCCCCTCCCCCCAAAAATACGTTTTATTCCTGGATTCCTTGTCTTCTTTAGGGTTGCTTAAGACTTCGAGGTTGAGCAATCAGCCTCATTTGCTGTCTAGGAAATCCAGAAGAGGCTATTTTTGTTTTTGTAGACTCAGAGGAATCTCAAGAATTAGTTCAATACTATTCCTTGAAAAGCAATTAATGCTGGTGTAGTGACTGTAGTGTAGCAATGACATATCAATATTAAGTTGTAGATAAACTTATAAACGATAGTTTGATAATATGTGGCAACACAATTAAAAGTTTGATGGCCTGGAAATGCGCCTCCATAAGATTTAATCGATGGTTTTTACCGATCAAATCCCGCCGAAATCCTCGCGTATCGGCCTATAAACAATTCGCGTAATTCATTCCGAATTCACGTTGCGTGTTACAGAGATATACTGAAATGACCAATCACATACGTGCTCAGAGTAGTAAACTATCGCGTTTGCCTCTGTTCCGGCGTTGTTGTTACTCCGGTGTGGATTACCAAGAATACAAAACTCCTTGAATATTATTATTGATCTGTTGCATTCTTAGAAAAAATAAGCTAACATCCACAGAATATACCTAATATATATATAGCCCCATAGAATTATATGTCTTATAATTCTATGTATAGCCCGCTTTCTTCGTATAATTATAATGAAGTCGCTATTCGAGCCTACCTCCTTGTGCACTTTCTTCTTTCGTTACGGATTTTGATAGGCTTTTCACTACAAATTAGAGAATTCTTTCCGGAAGAATTTTTATACATACTTACAATACCTCCCTAAACAATACATATTTTATTGCACTCATTCAAATCCGGGGTAGATCGCTAGTTGTCTCTATAAATTACAATACGCGTGTTATAGTTATGTATAACAGTTTTGACGAAAACTCCTCAAAGGTAATAATTTATTTAAACTCGTCTCTCACTCTTTCCACTTTCTCTACTAAATGTGTTAACATTAACAAAGCTCAAAAAAAAGCTTGGGCTGAAAGCACTTACAACTAACAAGTAAGTCCTTAAGTTCGCAAAACGAAAAGCACTTTGAATCGTTACCAAAATAGCAACAAAGGTCAGGCTCTACATTTACGGGGAAAAATATGCAACTTTAATAACTTCGTATAGGAAAGGCCATTACGGTGTAATTAATGTATATCTGCCTACCGTAAAATTTACGGGAAAGCAGTTATTAGGTACTTACAAGGAATTATCAGGAGATCGAAACACATTAAGTAAGTTGTCACTGCAGAAATTATTGTTCTTATTAAAATAAACTAGATCTTACGTACTTAAGGCGGAAAATTCAGGTTAATTACGACACAATCAGAATGATTCAGCGACTATAATCAAAAAATATTTAGAAAAATATGTTATTCTACAATGTAAATCTTTCTACATGACAAGAAAGGAATTAAAATAGTGTAATAATAACAAAGACTTGACAAGGACACCATCGGCAAAAAATGTTAAGAAATACAAAGCCCACAGAGTCTTTAGACTACATAATATAAAAAAAGTGCCTTGATTATTTTTAAAGAATTTTTAAACGGCATAAAGTCAGTCAGTCGCAGTCTCAAATCGGCATGAGGTACCCACCCCCTCAGTCGCGTGCGGAATGAGGCTGCTAAGACCCGGGCCTTAACTCGTCAATACAGTAATTACCGTGAGTCAGGGCTATTTCATTTTATTTTATGTGCCGTTAAATTTAACAACAATCGCCTTTTAGTGACGGGAAAGTGGACAACTTTACGTTTATACGTCATTAAGATTAAAGGAAGTCTCGTGATGAGACTGTCTTCGAGTCTTGGACTGCATGTCTGAAGTACCTGTACCTACCTTGCATTACCATAAATAACTGGTATCTACACATTTGCTGCGAGAAGTCAGGCTCTTGTTTGTAGACAATCTTCTTCTTATTCTCTTATATGCCTACCTACCTAAAAAAACAAATTAGTGTCCGTTAGTCTCGCTGAAATTCAAAAACCGTTGATGCGATTTTTTTTAAAGTTGTATGCTTTTCTTATTTTTTCCTTATTTTTTCAACCTTGAATCGCAAGGTAACATCTGATGGGACTGGCATGCCAAATATGGTAAAAGTCCCAAAATAAAATTAGAATAAAATTGAAAAAAAAAACAACAGTATAATGGGAAATTTGGGAAAAGACAGATTATCCGCTCTAAATCCAAACAAAGCAACTAAGTACAAGAGAAGCGATGATGGCTAAGTGGTGGTGACGTTGGCTTGCGATCCGTGGGTTCGAATCTCACAATCAGCTTGAGCTTGCGCTTAAGGAAAACATCGCAATGAAATCATAGCTTGGTGGTAGGGCATTTTCAAATGCTCGCCTGGCTATTAGCTACCATCAAGATAAGAATCTATCCCCAAGCCTTTCAGTGTCATCCAGGAGCCCAACTTAAGAGCCAGTTTTGCAATCCAGGTGTAGCGTAGCGCTAACTTCGACCAGATCGTCACGTGACTTATGGTCAAACACTACCTTAAAAAAGTATAAAAAAACGAGATCAATTACATACCAACGCCAGGTGTGTTGGTAAGAATTTTGACTTTATGCCAAACATTAATCCCGGGACCACACAAAAGCATGCCTATTTACCGATTTCACCGGCAAGGATCTTGCGCCATTGTCGATGTCACAACAAGATCGGTTACAATAAATCTTATTAAAAGTTTAAACGCTAGCCCGCCGCAGCGTCATTCAATGCTTTGATCCTTGAAAGAATGGCTGTTTACTCAACGCGGACACCCATTGTGGTTTATGCATCTGCTACACGGCTCTACCTGGGATTTTCTTGTGCTAGTTTTATTCCGTAAGTGCTTGCGTTTCTGATGTAAAAGGTGAAGAGATGGATCCTAGGTACCTACAAGTTAAAATAAAAAAACAAAATCCAAATGAAACCGTTTATAAAAGTTATAAAAATAATACATTTCAAGTGACCAAGACAAATCATTACTTCTGCAGTCCTTGGCCAGACTTTGATGATTATAATCAATATTAATTATCTATTCATTTAGTTTTTCTTATCCTACTATTATTTTGTTGTGCATGTCTAAAAGCATGCTCTGCAAAATTGTACCTAACCTAGTAATATGTGAACTGTTATTTTTCCTAATTCCTATCCTTCTTCCTACTAACCACTCATACCTACCACGTATCACCGTAACTACTGAAACGATTTTCAAAAAATTGTGCTTCACAACTTTATTTAAATTTCCCACACTCGCACACATTAACGAACACAATTTTAATATTCCACCAATATCACACATTATCACTCGAAGAAACGCAAGTTTTGGAAATAAAAACAAAATTTTCACCTTGACAATTCGATTGCCGCCAAAAAAGTCCAGGCGCAGGCATAGAATTGGCGCAGGCGCTTTTGTTGATATTGATAATACTAATTTATACTAGATGGCGTTTCACTATAAAGTTTCGAATTTCGAACCTTACAGCTGTGGCGCGGTGGGGCTAGCACGGTTTTTTTTTCTTTGTTATGCGTCACACGATTAGTGTATTTGCCAGTGTCAAGTATAAAAATATTTCAAACTCAGAGAGTTGAATCAAGTTAAAATGATGATGATGATGATGAGATGAAGAGATGAGGAGTAAAGTAGTGGCGCTTTACTTAAACTTTACATGGACTTTTTTGGAGCAACTCGAAAAGTCACTTTTACAACTTTATTTCAATTTCCCACACTCGTACACATTAACGAACACATAATGGTTAATAATCCACCAATATTATAATACACATTATCACTCGAAAAAACACACGTTTTGGAAGTAAGAGCAAAATTTTCACGTTGACAATTCGATTGCCGCCAAAAATGTCCCAACTAGCGCGGTTTTAAATATATTTCAAAATTCGATGACAAAAGTATATTATATTCCTCATGTACGAAAATAACTTGTTTATATTTAAGTTTCATAACTTACCAAAATTGCATTATTTTAACTAATAGCAATAGTGAAAATTAGCTGTCATATTGACATTATGACAATGTCAATTTTGAAATTGTTCCATTCCAGTTTTAGCATTTGCTTTGTATTTGCATCTCTTTTCATCTTACTAAATTATAAATGCAGTTGTTTCTTTTTACACAACTTAATGCAATGTGTTGTGTTAAGTTCTTTGAATTGCACCAACATTGCACCTTGCTTGCTTGCACCGATGCATTATCTTGGTCTAATGGCTTATGGCTTTTGTTATTCTGTGGTTGCAGCAAACAGAAATCTGTACTTGTATTGTATTGTATGTTAGTATGTATTTTATTGTTTCATGTACTGTCCCCAGTCCCCATGAAGTGAATTTGAGTCGTTGCTAACAAACACTTATTTCAGTATTCAAACTATTCGATATAAATGGCTGTGTGTGTGGTCTGATTGTAAACGTTGAAAACTTAACAATTTGGAGACATGATTCACTCCTCGGATAACAACAACTGGTAAGTTTATAAGCCTCTATTTCTACTTGACTCGGAGGTTGTGAAGGCAACCAACACAATGTAAGTAGAGTTAGAAGTTTAATTGACAAAGTATATTAACCATCATAAGCCCTTTATTTGCAGGTTGTAATTATGTTGAACTTTTATTGATATTTTAATACATACTGCTTATCTCAAATGTAAAAAGAATTATCTCACACATAGAAGCAACATGTAAACTTTTATTAAAAATGTCTCAAGCTATTCTTTTCGGTGTAAAATGTTAGTTTTACTCCATCAATAACTTGAAAACTTTAATGATTTGTTTTCCTTGTTTGATCACAACTTTTAAACTAAGCTGTGCTAGAATTAACTTATCATAACTTTAAGTTTATATACCTTACAATAGACACAAAACTAATTTTACAGTGGGAGAAATCGTTAACTGCAACACATAAAATAACTTGCAAGTGACCTCCAGTACATTATCATCAATTGTTGATTTGTAGTTACCATAATATAGTACTTGTTGTAGTAATAGACATTTGTTAAAGTTATGGATCAATTAATTTTAAAAAAGACCTTTATTCATAGTCATACCCACTTGACCAAATTTAGGCTCCAAGAGGTGGCCTCTTAAATGTTAATTTACCTCAACAGTTTTATTTAACAAACAAAGTAAATTCCTTAAAAGTTACAATATTCTGTTTTACAAAGTACCACCTGCTTGAGTAGAATGTTGGTGCAAACCAAAGACATGACAAAGGAAACTAATTATCTAGCTAACACTGGTAAAGATTGGTTATTAGCAATGTTATAAAAATAAAACATATTCATCATCATTATATTCCCACTGCTGTAATCTAACACGCTGGCCCAATGCGGATTGGTAGATGTTGCATGCCCTTGAATGTTGTGGTTTTTGGACATGCTGATTTCCTGAAAATGTTTTCCTTCACAGTTTTGAGCGATGGTAAATCAGCACATAACTTGTTAAGTCATAGAGGCCGAAAGGATTCAAACTCGATGTCAGCGCCTTGTAAGGAGCATGCATGCCTTGTTCGGCCACCATCCACCATCGCTAAAAAAACATATTGCATTCCTGTAATTCACACTTTTGTTTTTATTTGTGTTTGCATTTACTAATAAATGAAAGTCATATGAAAATTAATTTAATAATACAGTGTAAACTTGATTAACAGGACTAATTGTTGTTGTCAAGCTTTTGTATAATTAAATGTAAGTATAAAGCGATGTTTGTAATCTATTGCTAAATGTTTAATGACATAACCGATTAGGTGATACATCTAATAGGTTATGGGCCCAGGTGAAGTATTACATTGATAATCTATAACTTCGACAGTATTCAACATACCTTTAGAGTTTTCATTAGTCTCTGTCCTGCAGGAAGTTTTAATTCCTTTAACAGTTTCAATAAATTGATTAGAACAAAATTATGACTTACTAGCTGACCCGGCGAACTTCGTATCGCCAATAAAGGTCACCTTTTAAACCTTCCCTGAACTTCCACAAACATTTCAAGATCAAAATTAGCCAAATCGGTCCAGCCATTCTCAAATTTTAGCGAGACTAACAAACAGCAATTGATTTTTAAATATGAGTTTATATTACCAAAAATCAATGTTAATTAAGAGATACAGATTGCGCAGGGCACAAGCAGAGTAATGCAAGTTCCGACATATTTGTGAATGCATAGATTTGACTGTCGCCTTTTTATCGAGCCTCTACTGTGTGTATTCACACTTCAATGACCACTAGCATACCAGTAAACCCTTCGGAAATAATATCTAAATTCAATGCCACTGCATCACCGTATAGACACAGTTGTACGTGATACCTGAAACAATGTTGCTACTCCATCTTATAGTAATCATTGAATAACGAAACCAATTATCTTGTGCATCTACATTTATTTATGGGAGGTTACCGGTTAATAAAGATTTCACTATTTCTGTTCCATTGTTTTGTTATAGTGTGCCTGTTTTGTCTTAGAGTTAGAATTGTTAATTGATGTTTTTATGTATTTTTTTTATATTAGTTAATTAAATTGATCTGTATGGATTTTGACATAATCTGAAATAAATGAATTGAATTGAATTGAATTTCCTCGTTCTCGTATGATAGAATCAGCTGCGCCTCGCTGTAACACGTGAAGTTGTCTCCTTATCCAGCAGTAACTGTACCTTTTTCCGGGATATAACCTATCCCATGTCCATTACAAGACTTAATTCATTATACAAATACAACACTGACAAATATTTTTTTATAATTATAACATAGATTTAATTATGTACCGATGTACCAAGTTATAATTATTTATTTATTTATATTTCAAGTCAGATACTTTTTCATTTGTTTTAAATATTAAGAGACAAATGTTTCTGCAATGAAAACAAAAATGATTCTCGAAATAAAAAAAGTATTTGTTCAATGTGTTGTGGATCCCTGCGGGCTTACCGCGGATCACAAAACGACATAAACTTTATAGTAAACTCTTTTAATTTGACACAATTGGTACCGCCGAACTATCACGTGGTCCATCGACTAGCCATTTCCATTATGGCTACATTGAATGAACAAAAAGGTACGTAGTTTGAGCAAAAATAAACAATAGACGATAAATTTCGTACCGCGGAAACACTTTTACATTTCAAAACGATGGTAAAAGTCAACGGTGAAAAAGGTAAGTCTCGGGCAACCTTTTACACCATATTTCCGCCAAATTTGCTTGTGTTTACAACACTTGCATTTTTAAACTCGTGATATCTTTCGAATTAAATGTCCGAATTGAATAAATCAAAAAGTCATAATAAGGTATTGAAACAGTCTTGAATATGAAGTAATTTATTTTGTTAGGGATTAACACCAAGATACAATTTATTTTTTTGAAAATATTATAGAACCATTACACCAGGAGATAGTGTAGCTTTTCCCAACAGTGAAAGAATTTCTCAAATCGGTCCACTAGTTTCGGAGCCTATTAATAGAAACAAACAAACAAATAATCTGATTTTTCTTATAGATATATAATTATTCTTGTTTTACGTCATTTGTTTTCTGTCTGTCTTATTACGAAAATAGTGTTGCCAAACTATCTATAGTAAAACTATCGATAGTTTGCATCTGAATAAGCCACACTATCGAAAGGCCACACTATACTACCGATAGCTCAAAATGAGGCAATAGTACCTATCGAGTGAGTACAATACTATCGATAGTGTTGTTGCTCGCGAAAAATAAACTATGGATAGTATACCTACTGCTCGTAAATAAAAAAACTATCGATAGTATCGATTATTTTAGTCTATCGATACTATCGATAGTTTATACTTCGCGAGCAACAACAATATCGATACTCTCGATAGTATTGTACTCACTTGTAGTATTGCTTCGTTTTGAGCTATTGATAGGATCGATAACATCGATTGTATCGATACTACTATACAGTGTTTCGATTGGTTGGCTATCGATAATTAATAAAGAAATAAATAAATATCGGGGGACCATTGAACACAAATTGATTAATCATCGATAGTCTACTAGCGATCGGCAACACTAGTTGAAAAACATTTGACATTTCGTTGGTTCAATTAACCATTACAATACGATGTCTCATCCCGGTACCAATTTTTATACTGGCGTAAATGACAATTGTAAATGTAAACGAAAATAAAACCATTACGATCGGGCAACCGCGGTCGGCCTGCTGAACGACATAGTTTCCGATACCTATAAAGACCTAGATACAAGGAATCTTAATAAAAGATCAGAACTATGCGATTGTGTATAATAGCTGTTAGATTTTAGCGGTGATGGCTCAGTGGTAGTGACGTTGACTTGCGATCCGTAAGTCGTGGGTTCGAATCCTACAATAAGCTTGAGCTTTCGGTGAAGGAAAACATTGTGATGAAACTGTAGCTTGGTTACCACCATTTTAGGGCATTTTATAGTGATCGCCTGGCTAGCTACAACTCTCAAGTTAGAATCTGTCGCCAAGCACTTATCGGTGTGTTCCGGCAGCCTCACTTGAGAGCCAGTTCCCAATCCAGGTGTAGCGTGGCGCCATCTTCGACCACATCGTCACTTAACATCATGTGACTTGTGGTCAAGCGCTACCCTGTAAAAAGTACATACATTATAGAATACTTTACTTGCTAAAAATGATAGTATTATAGATGTAACAACTACTATAATTAACAATACAAATTTCGAATTTACTATATTAGTAGATGCGATAGGATTTATGCAAATTAGTAACTCTGTCGCGAGTGCGAATATAGCTTCACCTTCAAATAAAATGCGTCACGTCACGCCGAGTGTCGCCACGTGGGTCAGTAATAAGATTAGAATTAGGTTTTATAGCGGGATCAATCAATCAAAGGTATTTGTTTTTGTTTGAGTTCTCGATATTTCGGCACTCTTGCAAGCGCCATGATCACGAGAATACTAAAAGACCATGGTAGTTTAAAACAGTAGTTAGATGTCAATGCACCTTAGACGATCTGTTAGGTGTTTACTTATCATGTTATGTAGGCGGCATGCTAAAGCCAAGGTCATGAATCAGTGTCGGCATTTGAGTTGACCACCTGTGGCCATCACTCAGTTCAATTCGGTATTTACAGCTAGCCACTGTTGTTTCGATACCGTCGATGTGGTTTTTAATTTCTATACATTTCGTGTTGGTTCTTTTTGTGCTTTTGATCTTGTTGAAAATCGTTTATTTGTGTACTGATAATACGAGATATTTTGTTGTTCTACTATTCAGTCAGGTCCGTGGTATTCGAGAAGTTAACTTTAAAAGTAAGTATAAGTAAGGGTTTATTTTGATGCGTGATGAAATGGTTTAAAGACTGAACTTTTGTGTTTTTGAAAGGAAGTTTTTAATTGATAAGTTGTTGTTTATATAGTTAGTATGCGATTCATATTATGTGGAAGATCATAATAATGTACGAAATCAAATAACGCGTCATGTTTGGTTGACAATATTTTCCTGTAAGTGCCTACTAAAAAGTAGAATTGTTTTCCGTGTTTAATTAAATTTAAATGGCTAAGCTATTGTAACCATACGAACTTTTGTTGTGTTTATCAGTATATTTTTTTTCATAAAACAGGGTTTAATTGACTAGGTACCTATAAACACGTTGTGATGAATGTCTTGACGCGTCAGAATTAGAAATATCAAATCAGAAAACCAAAGTTTTCACGTATTTCTCGGCTTAGATAAAATATTTTCTATGGGTATTACCTCTTAGAGTTAGACTCATTATAATAAGGAGATGAGCCTATCTATACAGCTGTTCGAACAATACAAGAAAATAATATTGTGCAAAAGATCTTAGTGTATAGTGTCCCAAATATTCTACCGTTTCCGGTGCAAAAATATTATTGCGATTAATTGACAATTTAGTTGATAATACAAGCTTTATAGTTGCTAATTGCTTTACGTTATTTTTATCAAGAACGTGTTTGTTGAGACGAGCAAATCGCTAGTATGATGGTACTCTAGGCCATTACAGTTCATTACTAATTTTTGAACTTCAACCTTCAATACCTAGTTCAAAGTCCTGCGCTCATCACCTTGAGATATTAGATATTAAATCTCTTTATGCCGTGGAATTTCACTGTAATAATGTCACTTGAGTCAACGTTGTATCTTAGTATGTCATGACTTTTGCCACGTATCACCGTAACTACAAAACCGATTTTAATGAAATTTGGAATGGAGATTGCTTATACCCTGGATTATCACATAGGCTTCTTACCCCGGAAAAAGGTGTACGGAAAGACGCAGGTGAAACTGTGTGGGCATCTAATACTCCCATAAATGTATTCGTCTACTTATTTCCGAACTACCACGTCAAAGGATAACCAACAAAGGATAACGAAGTAATGATAATTCTCCATTTTCTCTATTTCAGATACCCATGGCACGATGGATGGCAGATACAGGCAGCTGCTGCAGCAGCATTCCGAGGCGATAATCAAGGACCTGGACGTGTCGGACATTCAGGATCGCCTGTACGAGAAGGGATACTTCTCCACCGAGGAGTATGAGCGGGCCAATGCTACGAATAAGGTAGGAATAACCTTTATAGAGTAACCGGTATCCGTTGTCAAGTCCCATCAGTTTCAGGGGGCGCCAATATCATAATATAGTATGGTTAAAAATAAAGAACTTGCTCCACAAAGTGCCTAGCACAAATTCGTTAAAGGGTTCTTACTATCCCATTCACGAAAAATGCATCAATTATATATTTGTGAGTTTTTACCCCCGACGCAAAAAGAGCAGTGTTATAAGTTTGACGTAGATGTATTACTGTCTATGGCATCGCAGGCTCAAACGGATGAGCCGATTTCGATTTTTTTGTGTTTAATATCTGTCCAGCAATGTAAGAGTCAGCTCTTTTCCAAAATGATGTAAAGCATTTTTAGCTGTTTGATGAAAATTGGTCCAAGATGTCGGGGTTTTTTTTAATTTATTTAAAGTATTTTGTGTCATCAAACGCTGAAGAAAGCGGTGACACTATCAAGTTTCTGCCCCAGTTCGATCGGTAGATCCGAGGCTGGCTGATGAAGAGAAAAAGCAAAAGCTAAGGGCTCACACGCACAAAACTGAAATACGATGCGATGCGAATCAGAACGGAATTTCTTGTGGTGCATTCGTGCGAGCTCGCAGATATTAGCGATGCGATGCGATGCGAATGCGTATTTTTGCGCGGGAGCCCTAAGACTTATCTGTTGTTTCAGTCGAACCGTACGGACCGCACCAGAGATCTTCTCGTCACGCTTATACAAAGCGGAAACAACGCTAAGTACGATATCTTCGTAGAAAGCCTGGCGAAGGACTACGAGTGGCTGTGGATGAAACTGAACGGGAAGAGCGCCGGTACAGATATGAACGAGAGCTTCGAAGATAGCCTCAGTAAAGGCGACGTGCCCAGGCTTCCCGATCATCACGTCAAGAGAGCTGATTTGGTAAGATAAACAATATGCCAACGCTCAAAACGGTGAAGGAAAACATCGTGAGCAAACTGGCATGTTCAAGAACTGCAACATTCAAGGGCATGCGACATTTTTTTTTTTTAGTATTTACAGTGTAGTGTTTCACCACAAGTCACCTGATGTTAAGTGACGATGTGGTCGAAGATGGCGCCACGCCACACCTGGACTGGGAACTGGCTCTCAAGTGAGGCTGCCGTAAAACACCGATAGGTGCTTGGCGACAGATTCTTAACAAGAGGGTGGTAGCTAGCCAGGCGAGTAATAGAAAATACCCTACCACCAAGCCATGGTTTCATCACCATGTTTTCCTTCACCGAAAGCTCAAGCTCATTGTAGGATTCGAACCTACGTCCTAGGGATCGCAAGCCACGTCACTACCACTGAGCCATCATCGTTATCTACACATCTACCAACCCGCGCTGGGCCAGCCTCGTGGATTAGTTGGATTAAGGCCCATACTCTCTCTGAAAGAAGGGCACAGTCACCGCAGTGGGAACGTGAAAGGGTGATGATGATGATGAACAACATACTTTACTAGCGACCCGCCCTGACCCAAAGGGTAAAACGGGACCCTACTACTAAGACTCCGCTGTAAGTCCGTCTCTCACCAGGCTGTATCTCATGAACCGTGACAGTTAGACAGTTGAAATTTTCACAGATGATGTATTTCTGTTCCCGCTATAATTACGAATACTAAAAAACAGGCCCTATTTGTAACATACACTTTTGATCCCTAGAATTCCCTGTATTAGAAACTATGCGAATCTGTGAGTCACACCCTTACATATGAATATATTCAACACTAGTAGTTCGCCGCGGTTTCACCCGCGTGGGCTACAGCTTTATGCATACAAAGTCTCAGCCCGATCGGTTTAAAATTGACAAAGTTTCATACAAACTTTCATCCGCTATTTTATCCCTGATGATGCGGATGCGGTAAAACCCAAAGAGGGTGGTCCCTTCTCTGAAGCTCAGAGTCAGGATGCGGATGCGGGGAGAAAAAGAAGTAGAGAGAAGATGCCGTGTTCACACCACTAACGGAAACAGATGAAGGGCAAAAGCACTTACCGTTAAGCCAGCCAAGTCGTCCTCCTAGTGGTATGCACAGCAGCAGCAGGCGGTGATGATAGGTGATGGTGATGGTGAAGGCGGATGAACGTCAAGAAGCGCGGGAATAAGCGAAACACTATATCACTCCGTGACGTCGCGGCGCGGGATGTCAGTTACAGTTCTGATGATGAAAAACGATGTACGATGCTCCAAGACAGCGCGTCGGTTGGAGATCAGCGGTGGTTCAAGATTTGAACAGTAACGGTAGATGTGCGGAGGCCAGTACGGACGCTAGATGTCGACTATACTGCGATGCGGTTGGTGCGGCGCGGGCGCCGCTGCATGACGTATGCAACCATTTCGGGTGACAGTTAGGCTAACGTCAAGCGGTTCGTGCTCTGTACCCTAGATGGCGCTTCCGTCAGTTTTAGTGAACAACGGCATAACCATTTCCTCCCCGGCTTGAGAATCTTTGAGATTTTCAAAAGAAATGCGGGGGAGCAAAAGGTTGAAGCGGGAAAATATAAATAAAAGAATGCGATAAATATTATTAAATGCGATAAGTATAATATGTGCGGGAGAAATACTAATAAGGCGGGAAATATGCAAATTAAATAATGAATACAAAATATATATGCGATTATAACTATAATTAAATTATATTTCAAAAAACTAAAACGTGTTATTGCGACGGAAGGGGGCGTAATCTTACGCCTGGACGCTTGTACGTTCCAGTACTAGTACGCGCTAAAGCGACACGCGTGAGCCGGTCCCTCCTAGGGAATGCTTGCTCAACAATGCCTGTCGGCCAGCGCAGCGGCGGGGTATCATCCTGATCGATGAGAACAAGTGTTCCTGGTAAAGTTGGAACCTCAAGAGTGTTCCATTTATGTCGCGTTTGAAGCGTGTGTAAGTAGTCCCTGTGCCATCGTTTCCAATAGCTCTGTACTAAGCTGTTTAAGAGTATATGGAGGCATACAGAATCATTGCTCTCGTACGTAGGTAACGATTGCAACGGTGTCGTATTTAAGAAATGAGCGGGTGACAGAGTAGTGTGAGGCTGATCGGTCAGCAAGCACAGCGGACGATAAGCTTGAATTGAAGGCGAGCGAGGTAGCTTGTTTACAAAGCGTCGAATGTAAACAGCAATGCGTAACAATATTTTCCAGGGTGAGACCCGGACTGCGAGGTTGTGAAGCGGCGATGAATCCACATTGGATACAACGGTAAGCGAAGCGGAGGATTTTATCACAGGTATATCACCTTCGACGCGTGATGATTCAAAGTCATTAAAGCGGTTTAATGTTTCAGGATAGTTGAGGGAGCGAGCATCAGGTACAACCCTCGTTTTAGCGGTCGACTTGTCAGGTCGAACAACAGCGTGATTCGGTATTAAATAGCCGTCAGATAAAGCGGTGAAAGAGTAAAATATGTCTGGCAAATAATTTTTATTTATGCCGTCAGAGATGACGTCATAATACGCCTGACTTAGTGCGGGAAGCGCGTTAAAGTTGCGCTCTAATGCGGTCGGACGGTGTTGAGCGTGCGCGAAGGAGTTCCCTAAAGCTGTAGGGTTGCCCTTGAAAGGCAGGGAGGCAGTATACCGGCTACAGGGACGCCGTGGTACAACTGATGTGTACGGATGTTCACCCTCATAATTCTCCGGACTTGTTATATTGGCGGAAGGCACCTCTTCGCGTTCGCGGGATTTAACTACGTTGTTATTTAGTTCAATCACTAAGGGACCGAAGGACCAGACTACACCTTCAGGGTTGACAGCAGGTATTTCACCCATGACAATGTAGCCAAGAGTTGTCTCAAGAGCGTGAGGTACGGAGCGAGCGGTGTCCGAAGAGCTAGCAGGTTGAACGAGAGGCGGCGGTACCACCTTATTACCGAGTATAATAAACGCGAACATCTGGGTACCAAGGATCACGTCTATTTCCCCAGGTAGGTACCAGCTATCGTCTGCGAGCGGTAAGTTTTTAAAGTGATCCATCACTGATGAGTGGATCACACGAGTAGGCAGTAGATCAGTGATATGATCTACCACTAAAAGCGTTAAAGTATATTGAGCGTCAGAAACGCGCGATTGTATTGTCAGCGTAACATAACCCTTAATAGGAGCCGAAGCTGACCCCACTGTTTTTAAAGACGAATTTACAAGCGGCTGAATGTCTAAATTCAATTTGTTGCAACAAGAAAGCGTAATAATATTATTTTGTGAAGCACTATCTACTAGACATCGTAAAACAACATGTTTCCCGTTATTAGGAACGAGAACTTGCGCAGTAGGCAAAACAATCGTCTTCTCTAAATGCCTACTACAAGTTGTTTTATTGCGCGAGTGCATAACGAGCGAGTTCATAGCGAGCGAGTCCGTGCAGTCATCAACAGCTGAGTTAGAAACTCGTGGAACGGGGAAGCGAGTCACATCTGCAGTGTGGGTATGCATACACAGCGTAGAAGCCGAGCCCGAGCGGTCGGCAGTGTTTGCGATAAGCGCGGGCGCAGGGTGGCTATTCTCAAACCCTACCTGTTGAGACGACGGCTGCGGATTATTCTCAAAATGTAATAGCGAGTGATGTTTCCTATGACACTGTTTACATGTGTTGCGTGAACCACAATTAAGTGTAGTATGCCTTGTGCTAAAACAATTTATGCACAACTTATTGTCTTTAATGTAAGCGAAACGATCATTCACGGGCAACTTTTTAAATGCGGAACATTCATATAAATGAATATGATGCGAGGTTTTACAAAAAAGGCAGGTTTGTGTGTTCGTATCATTTTCTGTAATAGCGAAAGTATGCGAAACTTTCGGTGCGGATCGAGGCGATCGAACTTGAGAATCGGACCCCTGATTATTATTGTAGTTCGACGTAATTTGCCGAACCGAGCCAGTCCGTTCGAGAACTTTGACGTGATGCCGTATATAGCTTACGAGATCGGAACTAGACGGAATGTCCTTATCGCGAACTGACAGTTCAAAACTTTGAACTAATTTAGAGTCCAGTTTTTTAAGAGCGAGATGCGTTAAAATAAAATCTGTTGAGTCGTTAATGTCTAATTGTTTTAAAGCGGACATTGAAGAGTGAACTCTTTCGATGAAGCTATTTAGTTGAGCGGGTGAATCGGAGCTAGGTTTTATATCTAATATGTTGTTTAGGTACATGGAACCAAGTAACCTTTTGTCTTGGTATTTTGCCACTAAAGAGTCCCATATCGTAGCGTAGTTAGACTCGTTAGGTATGATACCTGCGAATATATTAAGAGCGCTTCCACTTAATTTACCTACTAAGTACTGTACGCGTTGAGCATCAGTTAACCTACTATTATCGTGAACATTTGTTTTGAAGCTCTGGTAGAAAAGTGGCCACGATTCTGGCTGTCCAGAAAAGCCGACAAGCTCCAAAGGCGGGAGACGACAGGAGTAGGTATCTGCGCTAGGCTTATCAGCAGTAACGGCACGACGAGATTCTAGTAGACCCGCGCGTGCGTTCTGAACGTACGAGAACAATGTTTCGAATGCACTCCAATTACTAAAGCTAAGTTGATGATCAGGGTCATCTTCTAATAGCAGTACGTTATGTTGATCACATAAATCGTTAAAGCTATTGTACAGTTTTTCAAGATTAGACGAAGCGGCTAGAAACTCCTGTTTACTTCTAGTACTATCGACATCTGACGAAGCTACTTTCTTCGCAGTGTGATATAAAGAATTCATATGCGCGAATATTGCCTCTTTCTTAGCAATAACAATTTTTAGTTTTGCGTCGTACGACATTTTGCAATTTATAAATGCGAAGTGCGTAAAATGAGGGTATGAAGCGCACAATAATTACAAAGAACAATGATTATAAATGCGACAATTAGACGTTATTGAACAAATATATTGGTGTTGAACAGTATAAGACAGTTTTAAACGATAGGTTACAACAAAAAAGGTTTAAATAAGCGATAATAAGAAAGGAATGCGACAGGTTACGTTATGTAGGTATGCGTAATAATAACCGTTTTTCAATTTGATTACAGTTATAAAATATGCGAGTATAGAATAGATATGAATATGAATAAATATGCGTTAAATGTACTATTATAATATATATAAAAAGATACAGATAATAGTATAATAAATAAATAAGATCCAACGATAGCGATGAGTGCTGGTTTTATCCGGCTCGAAGGACCAAAATTATGATGATGCGGATGCGGTAAAACCCAAAGAGGGTGGTCCCTTCTCTGAAGCTCAGAGTCAGGATGCGGATGCGGGGAGAAAAAGAAGTAGAGAGAAGATGCCGTGTTCACACCACTAACGGAAACAGATGAAGGGCAAAAGCACTTACCGTTAAGCCAGCCAAGTCGTCCTCCTAGTGGTATGCACAGCAGCAGCAGGCGGTGATGATAGGTGATGGTGATGGTGAAGGCGGATGAACGTCAAGAAGCGCGGGAATAAGCGAAACACTATATCACTCCGTGACGTCGCGGCGCGGGATGTCAGTTACAGTTCTGATGATGAAAAACGATGTACGATGCTCCAAGACAGCGCGTCGGTTGGAGATCAGCGGTGGTTCAAGATTTGAACAGTAACGGTAGATGTGCGGAGGCCAGTACGGACGCTAGATGTCGACTATACTGCGATGCGGTTGGTGCGGCGCGGGCGCCGCTGCATGACGTATGCAACCATTTCGGGTGACAGTTAGGCTAACGTCAAGCGGTTCGTGCTCTGTACCCTAGATGGCGCTTCCGTCAGTTTTAGTGAACAACGGCATAACCAATCCCCTTAGGGGTATAATTAATCAAAATCCTTTCTTAGCGGATGCCTAGTGCCTACGTCATAACATCTACCTGCATTCCGAATTTCAGCCCGATCCGTCCAGTGGTTTGGGCTGTGCTTTGATAGATCACTATGTCAGTCAGTCAGTCGCCTTTGAGTTATATATATATTTTCCTTCTTTTATAGGAATCCGCCGTAGCAGCGAAGTTGAAGCTGCTAGAGCGGCACAAGATTCTCGCGTTGCACGGTATTACGGGGAGCGGCAAGACGTGCGTGGCCATCAGTACGTTGCGCGACAACCCTAAATTAATCACGGATACCTTCAACGGCGTCGTGTTTTGGCTCAACTTGGGGAACTGCAAGACTGCTGACGATATCGTTGCTCAACAAGCTAAGTGAGTTCCTCTCAATCCTATTAATATGATAAACGTGAAAGTTTGCGAGTACAGATGTATTAATGTTGGTTTCTCTTTCACGCAAAAACTACTGAACAGATTTGAGTGAAATTTGGAATTGAGATAGCTTTTACCCTGAATTAACAAATAGGGGGGGGGGGGAGACGCGAGTGAAACCCCGGGGCGCAGCTGGTATTAAATGACCGCGGATACGACATAACAATAGAGTAACAATTTCAAGTTACGGTCTTCAAACAATTAAGGGATCTCATAGTTATCATGTGAGATGTGAGGTTTTTGACCTAATCTCTACGTAAGAATTTGTGAGGTTTACAGAGACTTATTATTTCCCCTTCATATAGAAGTCTAGCTATTTACCGTGGTTTCACCCGCGTAGGCTACAGTTTATCGTGATAAAAAGTATCCCATGTCTTTCTTCAGGGTTCAAACTACGTCCGTACCAAATTTTATTGAAATCGGTCCTGTAGTTTCTAAACTACGTTCTACGTTTCGTTTCTACTACACGTCTACGTGAAAGCGAGACAGACAGACAAAGTTATTTTTCCTTTATTTTAATTTAATAAATGACCGTTGCTTGCTGGTAAATTTGTGGTAAAATGGTTAGGTATAAAACTATACCTAAAAGTTACATCTATAGAGTAACTAGTACCTACACAAAACAAGGAAAATGCATGGACAAAATAAGCGACCGGTTCCTCGTTCTTCTTTACCCGCGTTGACCTTCTACTGCATAATTTTCTAAAAATCCTTTCTTCGTGCACTACTTCTATACTACGAGTATACAGATATACATTCCAATAATTTCATGTTTCTAGGGTGAGTTGATTGTTAGTCAGCGACAAAACGTCTTTTTATATATGTATGTATTTACTATATACAATTTATTTTCTCTTTCAGACTACTTCGAAAAACTTCCTCAATATACCAGCAAAATTCATTCATGATTTTGTCGGCGTCAATGTCCAGTATCGGTTCGAATGGAGATAGTTTGTCGTTGTCCAACTTCGATCTCAACTCTCAAGACCTGAGGGACAAGTTAAAGGTTCAATTCTCGGAGCCGATCATGAAAGAATCTCTACTGGTACTGGATGAAGTGAATGATAAAAAATGTTTGGAGGCATTCGACATTGGATGCAAGATATTGATCACAACGAGGGATACGGGAGTGGTTACCGATTACAAAAGTCAAATTATTAAGGTAACATTATTGTTGCTATTATTATAATTTTTTGTTGACTAAACCCTTGAACCGTACAATCAGAGCCGGATTTAAGCTTAGCGCCGCCCCAAGGCACTCTAAAAAATGCCGCCCTTTTACCGAAATTTTGCATGAAATAGATAAAGTTTTATTGATTAACTGCAAGGTTTTTAACATGCTCTTAGTAATGAAAAAAGTATTTTTGATGTCGTAATTTAAAAATAATCTCTTTAACACGACAATTTTTTAAGCATTTTAGATATGTAATGCATTTTCTTTCTGTCCTTCCGTGTTTGGCGCCCTAGGCGGTACCCAGGGGTACTAGCCCCAATTGCCCCAGTGTAAATCCAGCGCTGAGTGCAAATAGTTCAACGTCCTGCGCGGCAATCCAATGCGCTTGTCACCCTAAGATATCAGATGCTAAAATATATCTTTATGTCCTGTATATCCACTCCACAGATAGAAAACCACTTTAAGAAAGCCGAGTCTTTAGAACTGTTCGCGTCGTACCTAGACGAGCCAGTGTCAAAGTTGCCCCGACAAGCTAAGAAACTGCATGAAGTGTGTAAAGGGAGCCCGTTTCACATAGCTCTGATAGGAGCCCAGTTGGCTGAGAACAAGGAACGGTTGAAAGACGATCCGAGGCTTTGGAACCAGTATGTGAAGAAATTGGAGAAGAAAGAGTATTTTTTGTGAGTAGAAACCTCTTTTTTTCGCTTCGTAGTAGATAGATACTGTCTAAAAGTTACCTGGATCATCGTCATAGGTTTGTGGCTATCTCAAACCAGACTCTATTGTCTATTAGCTTAGGCCCACTTGCACCACTGATTTAAATTTCAATTTAACGAAATTCACTTTTCAATTTATATGGAAAATTTAAACAAGTATATCCAATATACTGTTTTAAACTACCATGGTCAAAATCATTAGAACAAAAACAAATACATGGTAATTATCCCGTTATAAAACCTAATTCTAAGTATATCCAAGTTCCAAGTTTTATCCAGTTTTAAACAAGGTTTAACGTGTTGTGCAAGTCAGCCTTAGATAATAAAATATGCTAAATAATGAGTATAAGATATGTTTGTGTGTAACTGGCAAACTGCGACTGTGAAGCGTGAGGTCGCGGTTTCGATTCCCGCTCAGAGGCTAATATTTGTGCAGTGAAGAAAAAAAAGTGCATTTATTTGTTTCAGTGTTGTAAACGTATTTTTGATTTCCTAGCTAGGGTTCACATATTTTTTTTAATTGATAAGTTTCGCTGACGTTTTATTAAAATTCTATCTTCCAGTTCTTATAACGACAATCCAATGAAAACAATCGAAATGTGTATAAGCTCACTGAACGACGACGTACGTCTACTCTACAAGAAGCTAGCCATCCTACCGGACAACGTGAAAGTGTCCGCCAAAGTGCTTGCTAAACAGTGGAACAAAGATGAACATAAGGTCAACTCAATCATGCAACAGATGAAGAACAAATCTCTGATTATCGCCGACTACGATCAAGAAATGAAAAACTACATGTACGAAGTTCACGATCTCATTATGAACTATCTAAGGACGTGCTGGAGTGACGACGAAAAGAAGAAGTTGCACGATAACTTCCTGAACAGTTACAACTATACCGGCAGTAATGCCCCTGTGGCGATCGTCGACGATGGGTACATAGCTTTCTATATCGGCTACCATATTCTCAATACGCAGAATGTTAATCAGAAATGGAGTTTGTTCAAAAAGCTGTTTCTCGATTTGAAGTTTCTTGGGAACAAAGTGAGGTTGACTGGGCCGGCTGACGTCATCCTTGACCTACAGAAGTATGAAAATTATATCGTTAGTGAGGTAAGTACTTACACCCTTGTATCAGTTACCATAGTACCCTTTCGGTACTGTTAAATCACACTACTTATTTATATTACTAAGACTCCGCTGTCCGTCCGTCTGTCCGTCTGTCACCAGGCTGTATCTCATGAACCGTGATAGTTAGACAGTTGAAATTTTCACAAATGATGTATTTCTGTTGCCGCTATAACAACAAACTAAAAAACAGAATGATATAATTATTTAAGGGTGCTCTCGTACAACAGACGTAATTTTTTACGTAAACCCTTCGTGCGTGAGTCCGACTCGCACTTGGCCGGTTTTTTTTTATTTAAAGTCTAAAACAATACCTTTTTCAGGAGCTAGACCGAGATCTAATACGCAGTATCAAGGCGTACCTGATGACATACGGGACAGACCTGCACCACTACCAGTGCACTGATATCATTCAGAGCATTCTCCAACACGAGACAAAGGGAATACTTTACACCAAGGCATACGAGATAGCGCAAGCTAACTGTCATAAGAATGAACTTTACTTTGAGTTTCTGTAAGTATTCTCTTACAACTACATGATTAAAATCCAGTCACGTGAGCTTAGTCAGAATTTTGTTTTATTTGTTTGTCTTGCTTTTCTGCCGACATTCCATCCCCACTACGCTACTTGCCCAGATTTAAAACTACGAAATGCGTAATAACAAACATCTAGAAGGGGATAAAAACATACATCCAAAGATGTTATCCCACTTCTGACATAAAGGGTCTTGATTTCGTAGTTCTGGAGATTTTGAGTGAGTGAATAGGATTTGGCTTGTATCAGTTCATAATATACAAATTAAAATAGTTAGTTGTAGCTTGTAGCATTCATTCCAAATCTCGCTTAACACACCTTATTTATTTGTTTTGTCTTTTAGTTTCTTTTGTTAATTCCGAACAGGCATAAGCAAGATGTGGATGGTATAAAGCATTCGACGATCGACGTCAAAGAGGGCATCACGTGTGTTTGCTTTCTTGGAGACTACGTGCTGGTTGGCACGCAGACTGGCGTAGTGAAGGTAAGAACGGTATTAGTATTATGAGACACTTTATTTTCGTACAATAAACAGAGATACGTGGCTCACTTGGGAGAATTGAGTTGTCCTGACAGGAACCCCAATGTGGATATCGATTACACACAAGTTCGTTTTTAATGTTTACATTACTGTATGTGAGTTAAACATAGTGTGACGTGGCGTATATTGATTTATTGGTTTTCTCTGAACCTTTGCGTAGTACATAAACACACGGTGAAACACAAAAGAGATGAAACTCCAACGCCTAGTCTCCTTTGAGTTTATGCCATTGAATTCTATTCTCTAGGAGACACGATGCAACTGGTTAGAAAACCTGTTTAAAACGTATCTCAAATCAGCTGCATACAAATCGTCGTGTGTTCGAAAGGATTCGAACTTGGTGTCGAAGTTCGGCCACCATTGCTGTAGATGTTCACTGGTTATAAAATGATTTCCAGTTCTTCCACAATCCCACGAACAAACTGTGGAAGGAGTACTCCGATATCGACGCTTCGCACGGCCACCCAGTGAAGTGGATCGGAGTGGCGGTCAGCAGGAACTATCCCATAGTATCCGTGCTGTATTACAACGGTATCATTAAACTGTGGAACATAGAAGATATCGACACTTCGGATACGGACGATATTATCGAAGAAGGTAACTTTAATGACCTAAAATTCGTTCGTTCATTCGTTGCGGCTTAGAAAATTAAAATCGATGCAAAATTTTATGGAAGTATCTTTCTGTTTTTTATGTAATTCGATGGCAAACAAGCAGACGGCCGCCTGATGGTAAGCGGTCGCCTTTGGATATTTGTGACACCAGGGGAGTTGCCGATGCGTTGCCAACCTTCAATAACTCTTCTCATAACCATCTTGAAGGACAGCATTTTGTAGCACAGCGGAAAGACTTGCATCGCAGAATCAAGTCGTAATTTCACCATGGCGGGTTATAATTTTAGTTGGAGGACAAAAAGTCAGCTAAAACCTCGCTAAATCCAAAAAAAGGTGTACTCAAAAATGTATAAAAGTTAACTTTGACTACGGATGCTACAGGCCTTAAGTCATCCAAACGTTCTTCCCGTCCACACTAAGATGACCTAAGATACCTAACCATAGACAGCAACCTGTATAAATTAATTATCTATTCATCATCATCATCATCAGCCGGAAGAAGTCCACTGCTGAACATAGGCCTTCCCCTTTGAACGCCACCATGAACTGCTATTAAGGTGGATGATCCCAGAGCTCATCACGCTATGTTGTCAAGAGATGGCGCTGATGTCATTTTTTACCTAAATTATTTTTTTACGTCGAAAATAATAATCTTATTCGAACCAAACACTAAAGCGCGCGTTCTATAGCGTTACTCAATTGTAAATTACCCAAATCTTCATTTAATAAACTAATAAATTACTCGTAACGCTTCTCTTACTGCTGGTGTCACAAATTTACGTACTTACACACGCACACGTAGACATAAAGTATGTCATTAGAACGCATCTAAGGTGGTTGCTTGCGGTCCGCCTAGTAGCCCAGCGTCAATAGATGGCGTTGTTTCTAATTAACGCATCTTATTTTATTATGAATGAACAGGTGCATATTATTTTAATAATAATTATGTTTACCGGTAATGGCGTAATATGTTTTATGTATCAAACAATATTTCAGATGTGTTTTAGTTTTCAAAACACTTTTATTTGTGCCAAACAATATCGCGGCGGTAGTGGTGAATGGCAGCTAAGCAACTATTCACGCACACATAGAAAATGGTTTTGTTGTACACGAAACCATTTGCTAATTTCGTTCTTTCGTTTACTGTATAGGTTAGACCAGTGGTCAAACCTCTCAGTAGTTCTTTACTGATAACGAGGTTCCGAGTACGATCCCTGCCTCAGATTTTTGGTAATTTTCTTTGATTTGGATGAAATTTAGAATGGAGATGGCCTATACCCTTTATTACCTATACTCTCTACTCTCCTACCAATAAAGACATTGGCTATTGTAATACTTTATTATGAAACAATCAGGATTATTTATTATACATGTACATAGTATCAAAATAAAAAACAGTCAATCACCAATAGTCTTTTTATTTATACATTCTTAAATATTCAATAATTCACAATTCTTCGTCAATATAAAGTCCTGCTGGTCGCACAGTTTTTTTCATTTTTTCCATGAACTATGTTCTGGCCACAGACTCATTGTGTTGGCCATATGCCATGTTATTGGTCAGTACATTGTTTTTATACAAAATGCTTTTGACGTGGTTGTGGCATGGTGTTGTCGCTTTTCGTTTACATATCTGCAACAAAGCTATAATTAAAGTATATTCTAATTTGTATCCCAACCTGGTCATACGAAAACCACGGATTTATGTCTACTAAACACTACTAAAAAACAAACATGACTTTGAAAAACGGTTAGTTTCCAAATCGGCTGGCTGGCCTGTCGCATTTATATGTAGTGTAAACATCATTTTCATGTTGCCCTATGGTCAGAAGTTCAATTCCTTTTATTTCCTCCGTTGTTTTTTGGAAGTCTCGAAGTTTCGAGAGACATGCTTATTTCAAATCTATTTCCACAATTGGTTCATTTGGTTTAGTAGTTACGTTGATACGTGGTAACAAACATTTAACATACACACACACAAATTTTTGCATTTATTATATTAGTAGAATAGAATTTCGTTTATTTCAAGGTGTATCATATACGAAGTAAATAAGCGTAGGAAAATTATATGTTATCATATTGTGTAGTTCAAAGGTATTTGAATACACTTCAGCTAGGGCAGTTGTAGAACAACGTCCTTGATCCTCCGAAAATTAGATTTGTGGTGTCAGCCAGCTAGCAGGGCTTTTCCGGTTATACAAAGGTACTCTGTGGCAAGGCTGTTGCTGGCCTCAGCTGGCGTAGTGGTGCACGATTGTATCTGCTGATTTCCATCAATAATTTTCCAACGTTGATCAACCTTTTTTACAGAGTAAAACTATAAACAACAACTTGCCTAGCAACGTAGCAACTAGTCAAAAATGCATTTTACGTGAATGACGTAACCAAAAAACTCATAGAACAGTCTGATTAGTTTATACTAGCTGCACCCCGCAGTTTCACTCACGTGTCCTACAGTTTATCGCGATATTTTTTTTTATAAAACTATTGAAGTAAAAGAAACACTAAATATTAAGTGAAGCTTACCACTTACCACACATACACATACATTAGTGAAAACCGCACCCTAATCGGTTAAGTCGTTTCTGGAATTAGCGCGCACAAATGCACAGACAAACAGACATACAGTCAAACAGACAAAAATTCTATTTATCATTGTTTTGGGTTCTATTGCGTTGATGATAAAGACCCCCAATAATAGCTTTTCTCATTTATCTTTCACTAGTTTTCAGCCGCGGTTTCACCCGCGTCTTCCCGTTATCCCGCAGGAACCTTTTTCCAGGATAAAAAGTAGCTATAAGCTATTTCCATTCCAAATTTGATCAAAATCAGTTTAGTAGTTACGGTGATACGTGGTAACAAACATTCACACACAAAAACTTTCGCATTTATAATATTAGTAGGATAGGATAGGATGTACAGACAGCGATCAGTCACAGTTTTATTACAAATGTAGGTAAATAGATTTTTACTGTAAATGTGGATTTGAATTCAGTCTTCTTTAGCGCTTAGACTGTTTCATTGAAAAATATACCATATTCCGTTTGATAACAATATATATAGCACTAGCTGTTCCCTGCGGTTTCACCCGCGTGGGCTACAGTTTATCGCGATAAAAATACCAAATTTCATTTAAATTGGTTCAGTAGTTTAGGCGCGAAAGCGTATATATTCCGTATACTCCAAAATTATTCCCGCACTTCGGTGCCCCTCACCGCGTTACCTGCTGTAGGTATCCATTATCCTATTTTAATTCTAATTTTTTTTTTGACCGCGCGTTTGTACAGCTAAAGGTCTTCCTGGTTCGTAAATTGCGACCGCAGTTTACCTATTTCATAGAATATTCTCCCGCCTTTCCCGCGGCACTGCGGTGCAGTGGGTTTATTTTTCTACTACTACTTACATTTTTAAACTCGTGATATCTTTCGAATGGAATGTCCGAATTGAATAATTCAAAAAGTTATATGAAGGGATTGAAGCAGTTTTGAATGAAAAGTAATTTATTTTGATAAGGATTAATACCAAGATACAAATAAAGAGCCTTTCCTAGCGGAGGCATTAAAATTAATTTTTTTAAATAAAAAAACACTTATGGTGGCATAACTATAATAGTTAGACATATGCTCTCGCGGACTTTTTTGTAGATCTTAATAGGACCTACAAACCCGTGATACATTGTTTCGTTCTATTGTCAATAGTTTTTGCAGCGCACGCAAAAATAGGTTTTCGATTTCATACCTTGGGTTAAAAAATAGCAATTTTCTTACGGATCCCTAATTTTTTTGGAAATAAAATATAGCCTATAGCCTTCCTCGATAAATGGACTATCCAACACTGAAAGAATTTTTTAAATCGGATCAGTAGTTCCTGAGATTAGCGCGTTCAAACAAACAAACAAACAAACTCTGCAGCTTTATAATATTAAGTATAGATTAGTATAGATTACATTGATAGATATCGGTTGATTTCGGTTTTGTTTTGACGTTTATGTTTTGAAGCGATGATAGCTCAGTCGGTTGCGCATCGAACTTCCGTGCTGGAAAGCACATGTTCAAATACCAACAATAAGTATGAGGTTTCGGTGAAGAAAAATATCGTGTTTATTGACCTACCAAACATTTATTTGGTAGTGCGGTACCAACACACTAGGTATCAAATATAGGGGTGTGACTAGAAGGGGAAAAAAATCGATTAAGAAATAATCGATTTTCATCTCTTTAGAATAAATCGATTTGTAAAAAACGATTCGATTATTTTTTACTTAATCGATTTTTTACAATCGATTATTTTTTGATTTTTACAAATCGATTATTTTATTAAAAATATAATCGATTTTTTATAAAATAAATAATCGATTTTTAATACAATTAATAATCGATTTTTAATATAGTAAATAATTGATTTGTAATATTTGTATATCGATTTTTTTAAATCGATTAAAAGAAAAAAATGATCGATTAATATAAAATCAATTTTTTTTCTCATCTCTAAACTATTTAACCGTGGTAGGCGACTTGCAAGGGCGATCTACCATTTCTAGTTCTACCGCCAAGTACCTAACTAACTATACATTATTATCAATAGTAGGTACCTACCTACGTAGGTATGAATTTAGAATTACGTTCTAATGTAATTATGTTGTCAGCTGTCTGGTTACCATAATACAAGCTCTGCCTATCTTTGGATCTATTGGCCGTGTGAGAAACTATCGCAATATATATATTTACTTCTTACCTATTTATTTACTAATTTTTCTACTTTGATTACCTGGGCGAAATTATATCACTTAGGTAATCAAAGTGGATTAGACCTCCACGACCTTGACTACCAACCCGTTTTGATTTACGTCTTCGGAACGGAAAGTAAAAATTGCCCCAAAGTCAACAACATCGTTCATGCACGATTTGGCAAGTCGCAATATCGTGGGCCGTGGCGAGCGAGACAGAAAATCATTCTTCACTAGTCATGCGCGATCTTGCAACGTCGCATAATTTTTAGCCATTTTGTGACCGAACCTAATACAAACTATAATTTCTTCTGTGGCAAAGTTGTAGCCACGCCACCACTACATCGCTCACTAAGGTCTACATCTAAATAGTTCATCGAAATTCAGGTAGATGGCAGGTAAAAATCACCTAATTCAAGTCCGTCAACTTCAATGCCACTCACGCACACATGTGTATAAAAATACGATTTTTCCGAAAGTTTTAAAGGTAAAATTTGATGGAAAACATAATTTTGGTAAGAGAAACTGATAGTCCGCGGATGGGTAATTAATTGAACAATTTAAGAAAATTTTCAAACTTCATTAAAATAGTTTGCGTGATCTATATTGCTCGGCTTGAGTTTGTATGGGAAATTGCCGGACCCATTCACCTTAACCATTTGCATCCATCGGCTCCCTGCGACTTACAATGTCGCCGGTCCACCTAGTGGGGGCCTACCTACAGAACGTCTTACGGTTCGTGGTCGCCATTCGAGAACCTTTCTTCCCCATCGGATTATCTATTGTATTATCGTTATTTTTCAGAGCCAGAAGAGCTACACAACAACAACTTGCCATGCAACGTTACCATCTTCCCCGATACTCGGACCGGTGCAATTCGCAACTGCCGATGGAGCGCCAACGAAGAGTTTCTGATCACCCACACTGATCATCAAGTGGTGATCTACTCTCCGAGCGGTGAAACTATATCTGTGATCAAAGGTTTCGAAACGGAATGTTTCCTGGTGTGCTGCGTGCCTTGTAATCATGATAGGTAAGATTGAATTTTTCCAAAATAATAGCCATGATGTGTGAGCGTTGTTCTTGAGTTGAGCCCATGACTTGGCTAACGTAGTGTAGGATGCCCTCCGATTAGGTGGAGCGACTACTTGCACCGAGTCCCTGGCAGTAGTTGGATAGGAAGAGCTGAAGACCGGGCTCAAGGGCGTACCTTGGGAAAGGCCTAAATCCGGCGGTGGACTGATACTGGCTGATGATGAAGAAGTGACGTCACCGTGGTGCCGGTGGTAGTGACTCTGCCTAGCAATTCACCGTGTGAATTTTTATTCTCTAGTCTTGGGTGTTTGTACAATGCCATAGTTTATACCCACCAGAACGCACTCATGTACACGCTTGAGTGTGTACACACGTTCAAACAAACGATCCTAAATTGTAGTACATATAAGTACCAGCGTTCATGGTCGTAATAACTTCTTTGCGTACCGTCACTATTGACTCAGTCATCAGGCCATAGATGAAAGCTTTTTTGGCCGTAAACAACCAATGCTACAAAGTTATTTTCTAACTGAACTTTGTTTCGTTTCGTTCCAGATATTTAGCTGTAGATACCGTCGGATCGAAGCAAGGGGTAGAAGTGATCGACTTGAACACAAAGAATCGTGTCATGATCTTCGAACGTGACCTAGAAATGGAGCAAGTGCAAGATGTGTTGCCCCTGCCTGGTAAATATGATAATGATAAATTGAACTTGCATAAAATCGATATGTACTTATATACAATGTGTAACATAATGTCCTAAATATAGCCGAAGTGAGGGTAGTCCACCTGAACGTACCTGAAATGCTCTGCATAATTTCTTCCAGAAATGTACCTGACGGAGTCCTAAATCAGTAATCTTGTATTTCAATAAAAATAAAATATAAAGCTGTTTTAGGGCTGTGTCAGATAAATTTCTGGAACAAACTTTGCAGAGCATTTCAAGTAAGAAAGTTTATTAAATATTTTTATTGCAAATTTTATTGTGTTTGCCTTGTTGTGTGGAATACCCTTACTAAGGCCTTCTATGGACATTATGTTACACATTGTATTTATCTCTAAGAACTTTGTTAACATCACTGTAGTTATTTGTCCTTACTAATGTAGCTAACCCTGTACAAATTTCAGGCAGCAACAAAATCCTAACGCTCGCCAAGACACAGATAACCCAGCACGCGTTCACTGTCAATAAAGGCAACAACACACTAGATTCCAAAGTGATTATAAGCAGTAATGCTGTTAAGAGTCAGATGACGTTCTTAGCCTTCGCTGTTAACAGGACCGGCACGCTTCTGTTTGTGTCCACGGACGATAGTAGAGTGATATGTGTCGATCTGAAAACTAGTACTTACGTCTTCGACTTGGATAACTGGAGAGGGTAAGTTTGTTATCACACTATCCATACTAATGTTTTATCTGTCTTCAAGCACCTATCCATGCTATTGTTCCGGCAGCCTCAATTAGAATGGAGATAGCTTATACCCTGGGTTAATACATAGGCTACTTTTATCTGGAAAATCACAGGTGAAAGCGCGCAGCGCAGCTGGTTAGACATATAGAAAGCAGTACGAATTTAAAAACCGATAAGCACATTCCAATGCATGAAAGTGATAGATATTAATAAATAAATATAGTAAATATCTGGGACAATTGCACACAAATTGACCTAGCCCCAAATTAAGCTCGAAACTTGTGTTATGGGTAATAGACAACGATATACAAACTTATATAGAGAAATAAATACTTATATAGAAAGAAATATCCAAGACTCAGGTACAAATATTCGTGCTCATCACACATATATTTGCCCTTACCGGAATTCAAAACCGCTAGCTTCGCAGGCAGGGACGCCACCAACTCGGCTACCGCGCCGTCAATAGAATTTTGTATGCCATAAACTTAACCGTACATTTACCATTATTTCAGAAATGTAGTAGCGATGGCGGTGAGTGAGATCCTGATGTGGGACGAGTTCATCCCCGGTTACGATGTGCTACTAACAGGCACTGGAATAGTCGAGAACACGGTCAAGGTTTGGCATCTAGACACCTCCTACATATCCCAAGCCACTAACAAGAATGGGTATGTGTATGCTGATTTTTCATGTTTGTCTATGGTCAAAAAAGTATGAACACAGATCATGATTTTCTTATTTACATGAGTTGCCTAAGTACTCCGCCTTTTACCTTAATAACTACAGAGGAAATTAACATCAATTTGATAAAATGTGTGTAATATGTTATGTTAATGGCGTGCGCCTTATAAGGCGCCGATACAGAGTTCGAATCCTCTCGGCCCCGCACCTATGACTCAATAAGTTATGTGTGGATTTGCCATCGCTCAAAACGGTGAAGGAAATCATCATCATCATGAGGATACCGGCATGTCCAAGAACCACAACATTCAAGGGCGTGCTACATTTGCCAACTTGAACTGGGCCAACGTGGTAGAGAGACTCTGAGAGAAGACCAGAGTCTCAGCAGTGGAAACGTAATAGGCCGATGATGATGATTATTTATACATCTCTTGCTTCACAGAAAAATTCGTCTCACAACGAAATTCGACGTCAGCTTTCTGAAGACCGCTACACCCGTCACCCCCAGCACTCCGTCTTACAGCGGGAAAGACTTTTCATCACCTCCAAAACGTCACCAGTCATTCAACTTAAGAGAACCGCCAAAGAAACTGCTGCAGAATACTATGAGCTTGGACCGGCAAGCGCTGAAACCTCTCAACTTGAAGGGGATATGTAATAACAACGATACAAGCTTGCAGCCTCTTCTAGCGGTGATTGACGATAAGAATAATATTCAGGTAAGTTTTTTAATCTGGAGGTAGCAGTCGTTGGATTATGTCGGAAGCCTTCGGGCGGTCTGACAACTGACACCGTTTGCCACTAGCCTATCCGCCAGCCCGCACTGGATTATAGCCTATATACTCTTGCTCTCGCTCTCTCTCTATCTCTCTCTCTCTCTCTCTCTCTCTCTCTTTCTATCTCTCTTTCTCTCTCTGAGAGGCGACCTGTGTCCTAGCAATGGGAACGTAATACGCTGATGATATCTGTTTGTCTGTCCGTCATGAAACTAAAATGCTAAAAAGCGTAAATATGTTTATTAACAAAAAAAAACAAGTTTGTACGGAACCTTCGGTGCGCGGGTCCACCTCGCACTTCTTTACATTTATCGACCTTTTTTCAGGTAATGCGCGGTAGAAAGGTTCTCACAGAAATCTCGGAAAACATCAAAGATATAATCGTCACGGTGAAAATAAGTCCTTGCAACCAGCACATTGTTTACGGACTAAAGTCTGGACTAGTCAAACGATACACCTTACGATCCAAGGAGTTCGAGACCATTATGCACGTAAACAGTGCCGTGCAGTACATGAGATACGTAAACCCGAACTTTTTGATAGTGGCAGGTGAAAACAAGTGTATAATGGCGCATAAGTTGATGGATATTGGTCACTGGGAGACTGTGATGTTGCAAAAAGGCAACAATTTCCTTGGATCGCAAGAGATACTTAATGAATTACAGGGTAAGTTATTAATTTTCATGTAAATCATCTAATTTTAAAACGTATAATATTTTATAATTGAAATCACTACTCTAGAACCAATTGCTATTTATTTCCGACATATTTCATGCTTTCGAGTACTTTTCTTACGATATGAGCAAGAAATAATTGATGTTAAATCTCCTTAGACCCTGTAATGTCCCTGGAAACATTGTCTTTTAATCCGGAAAACAATCAAATAAAGTAACAAATAACCTAGTAAACTATGAACACACCCAGCTAATTCCCAAAATCTTGAAACAGGGAAATCTCGTTAGGAGTCAGAGAAAGCTGTGTATGTGATTATGTAAGCGTTCTTATTAACATTATTTATCCATGTGATTATTAACAGGTATAAAGAAAAAACATTCAGACAGTATGTCAAACTCGGAAAGCCACGGCAGTCTCGACTCGCGGGACCGGACGTTCTCAAACGGCGACCGTAAAGGAGCACTACACAAGAGCTGTGGCCTCGTCGAATGCTTCTGGATAGCTGACGTCGGCCTCATAACCGTGGATAGTAATGCCAGTTTGAAACTGTGGAGTAAAGAGCTGAATTTGATTGGTGTTTTGCACGCGGAGAGAGAACGGCGTGAGGACGTGCATATAACGTGCGCGGCCTTAAAGAAGAACGTGCTAGTTATCTGTGATAGCAGCAATTTGGCCTTCCAGGTAAGCTGTAGCTTTGATTTACTAATGTAAGCTTATATAATATAGTGGTAGTGACTTGTAAGTCGTGGGTTGAGTTTTTAAGCCGGTATTCTAGAATGACTCTCAAGCAGTAATCTCTACGTTAAGCACAGATTTGAGTCTGTCATTTCATACAAATATGTCACTCAATCGGTACTCAAGACCGTCATTTTATAATTCCGGCCTTGTTGAAGGAAAACGTTGTGATGGAAACATACCTCACTTGAGAGCCAGTTCCCAGTCCAGGTGTAGCGTGGCGCCATCTTCGACCACATCGTCACTTAACATCAGGTGACTTGTGGTCAAACGCTACCCTGTAAATAGTAAAAAAAAAATACCTTGGTAGTAAGATATTTTCTAGTGTGTTAAGTCACTCAAGTTAACAATCTGTCGCCAAGCACCTGTCGTTGTATTCCGTTCCAGTCGTAGCGTAGCGTCATCTTCGACCACATCGTTGCTAAACATCAGGTGACATAGTCAAACGCTACCCTGAAAGATTCAAAGAAGTACATACTACGAAAAAAGTGCATTATATAGTAACTACAGAATAGTATCAAACAATACTTGAAAAATGATATCTTACTGGATTGGTTTTGTTTAGATCACTTCAGTCATTTATTTCAACACAATATAAGTTTATGTTTGAACTTGCAGACGTTCCTTTTGGAAGACGGTTCGCCGCTGAAGCTCACCATGATACGGGAGCAGAAGCTTAATAACGTGATCACTTGCTGCGATCTCACTGAGGACGGCAAGTTGCTTGCGCTCGGTCTGGACTCGGGAGACGTGTTGGTAAGGAATTCAAATCTAACATAACAACACAACATAATTATTCAAAACATCTACACCACATCAACATATAATATCTCAAAAAAAAACTAAATCCATCCATTTAAGTGTTATCTATCAATCTACCAATCTCAGGGTGACGAGCCGCAGTGCACTGCCGAACAGAATTTTTTAACTGTCGAAGCTCAGATTAATTCTTGGTGGCACTGAACTGTGACGGACATGCGTTACGCCTATCATTAGACTAGCGACTGGCTCGTCTCGACACTTAGTTGCATAAAAAAAGTAAAATTGAAGATAGCTTAGCTTGACTAGCTTCTC
Source organism: Opisthograptis luteolata (assembly GCA_931315375.2). Taxonomy (NCBI): domain Eukaryota; kingdom Metazoa; phylum Arthropoda; class Insecta; order Lepidoptera; family Geometridae; genus Opisthograptis; species Opisthograptis luteolata. The sequence goes on along the minus strand of OV928041.1, from coordinate 4,278,021 downwards.
TATGTCCACAGATATGGAACGTGAAAGGCCAGAGACAGATAACGAACGGCCTACTCCGCCACCACAAGCACAGAGTGCAACACTGTTCGTTCTCGCCGGTCCCCGACCGTTTGTACCGGAACTCATCTCACAACACGCCTTTCTTGTCACCTACCAACACACCTGACGACGACCAACCGCCCCTAGTACTAGTCACCATGGCTTCGGAGGTCGTGTGGTGGAATGTTACTTATTACATGAGACGGGGGAACGGGAAGAACAGCAGGTATGTGATCAATATTTTCCTAAGGGCTTTATTCTCAGGTCTATAATGCGAACGGCGTGGAGTGGAACACCCGGCCAGTGTCTTCGTTTCCCGATAAGTGTAATTTGGGAGTCTTTAAATTAAGAGTAAATTGGTAAATTGTGGGTAGCACCGATTTCAATGCGAAGCTCTCGGTTCTACTGCCGTGACGCTTACCAACGTCATGCTCGTCGCGTCACTTAAGAGGAAGACTTTTTCTCTGTAATTATGACAAGTAAAATCTAAAAAATGCACGCAAAGTGCACCCTTAACTGTTTTTCTACAGATCTTTAAACAGCAAAAACATGTATACCAATAACATATTAGTAAATCAAATAACCTGGAGGGCTATTTTTCGAAAATACTGCCTTGATTATTTGTTGCGATTAGTTTTAACGTTGTTTTACTCGTAGATCGGCATGAGACCCCCATCGGTCGCCTGCGGGGTGAGCCTGTAGATAGGAGGGTTTAAATTGTATAAAAATGTGGTAAAATTTCAGGCCTGGTGTTAACGTAAACGCACTGACGCCTCTCGGCAGCCCGCTTGAGCACCGAGTGGAAGTGCAGTCGTGCAGTGATAGCCAGAGCGCAAGCAAGTCGCAAAACTTCTTCTTTGCGGAAGGATTCGTCAACCACAGCTGCTGGAAGGACATGTGGAAAGGGAAAACGTGAGTTGTTATATGCGGACTTAACAAATACTCCTCAGAGTTCGCTGCTACATTTCTCTATTATTTTCGCTTAAAAGTTAGACCAATATGCAATGATTAAAGATAAGCCAATCAGATGTTTCAAGTACTCTTTTACTTTGCGTGCAACCCAAAGATAATATGAGAACTTTATTTGGTCTACCTCTACATTATTTGTATGCAAAAGTTCACCAAAACTGTTCAGTCGTTATTTCGTGAAAAGAGAACAAAATAACAGACAACATTTCAACAATAATAAAAATAAAATGTTATGATAAGCCTCGGTCCACGGGTTTCCTGCTATCCCACAGAAACCTTATTCCGGGATAAAAAGTAGCATATGTGATTTTCTAAGGTATACGCTATAAATTAGAAATTTGACTCAAATCCGTTGAACCATTTCAGCGTGAAGAAGTAACAAACACACACACACACACTCGCTCACTTTTATTTACCCCTTTCAGATACAAAGAAGGCTCAAAGCGCAAGGATATACTAGCCTGCGTCAAACTGCCGGGAAACCACGCGAGGCGGCTTTACCACGACGAACGGTTCTCTTGCTTCGTGACAGTCGACAATACCGGTCACGTGCATATCATGAACGTTATGAAAGCTGAATGTTCATAGCACACAACCACGCACCTAGCGATGTACAGTGACTCAGCGGACGTACGAACGCACGATGTGCTTCACGTATTAACTGGTGATTGTTCTGCGAACATTGCCGGTTCTGTCTTTCTCTATGACGATTCTGTAGAAAGTACTGTTGAAGATCGTTCGCATGAAACGTATCTGAACGTGCGGGAACGCGCGGGTGCGGACGTTGTTATCGAACGGCAGTGCGGGTCACCCGCAAAATGGTATTGTAAATACGCCTGTGATAGAACGTGCCAGCAATCAAGCAGCAGACGTGATTTCTCTGTGTTCAAGGTTATGTTGATGTTGTTAGTGTCGGTGGTTTTCGCTAGTGTTGTAAGTTTTGGCCAATATTGTTGAAGACATATCGTTATTAACGCACACTTGCGCTGTAGATAAGTAGTATTTATAAACCTCGCGCTAGCAGGCGGGCTGCACCGCAAAACGTAATACATTTCTTTCATCAAGTAAATGCGGTGCGGTGCGACCCGCCCTGATGTGTGCGATCCTAATAGGGGACATTCATACAGAAAATACTTGCGTCTGTACACAAATTGTACTTGATTTTTTTGAACCAGTTGTTTTCTGCTACTAATGTTTGATAGAATTTGGACATTTGTAATATTAGTGTAAGGATTCTTAGTGAAATAGTTCCTAAACCGTTGTGAGATTAAAAAAAATAAACACTGTCATAATGCATTTACTGTATGAACTGTTTTAGAGGTACTACTTATTTTATGAAGGAAGTATGTTATAATCAAACATTCTAATAATGATGATTGATTGATTACACATTGTTTAAAATAGAAACTAGAGTACTTTTACTATGATCAACGCAAAATGGTCAATTGCATTTAACGTTGTTGCATGAAATTATATAGGAACATTTTTTTCTATGTTAGGTGTTCATAATATCTTATGTAAAATGTTGTAAATAACCCGTAAAACATAATAAAAACGTTAAACATTTCTTAATAAAGAATACACAATGTTTAAAATAATAAGTACATACTTTTTGTATGTAACATTACTATGATCATAGCCATATACAATTTTCAATGCCCAATAGTAACTGCCTCAATATTTTATTAGTATGTAAGGAAGAAAATAGTAATAGAAATCGTCTAACCGTTTCCTGTATGAATGTTCACTTAAAATAAGGTTTTTACTTAGAACAAACGTTACTCCAACTTTATGAAAATATCTACTAGAATGCCTTCCAACGTAAATCTATTTCGATTTAAGATGTAAGATGTGTTACGCGAATATTTAGGGCAGAAAAGTGTTTTTTTTTTAAACTACTTGTACAGCTTTTTAGTTCTAACAGGTCCTGCACCCTGTTCACAAACTCTCGGATATTCACTTCCCGTACAGGTGCGAAAATTTCGTGTTTCTATCTCTTTCTTTGTAGTGACAAAAGAACGAGACGCAATGTTGGAATAGAACAGCTGTTCAACCAAATTGTGCAATATTTATAACGGATTGCACAATTTGTAGACTGTTTAGTCATCGTATTGAATGAGTATTGTCACTAAATATTATATACTTACTGATTACTTTTAAATTAAACTGTAGATGAAATTGTGCAATGATACCGTGCTCAATTTAAAAATTACTATAATTAGCACAATTTGTAGACTGTTTAGAGATCGTATTGAATAAGTATTGTCACAAAATATTACATATTGATTACTATTAAATTAAGCTTTAAATAAAATTGTGCAATGACACTGAGCTCAATTAAATATACCGTCAGTTAATTTCGTTACTCGGTTTGGATGCTATTGAAAGAAAGAAGAGAATAAAAACAGCATGTATTCAACCAAATACAAAAGTTATAGATAAATACTAAATACCTAGGTTTAGGTTTAACATAATATATATCTTCCAGTTTGAGTAAATGTTTTAAGTCATGACAAAAGTATGATAAAATCGAACAAATAATTCCTAGAAACATTTAATTTTCTTCAAATAGTGTAACAGAATATGTATGTAATATTTATGCATACACGATTTTTTGTGTAAATAAATGTGATATGGTAATGAAAGTCGAATAAGAAATGTTGTAAATATATTTTAGGGAACGTGAAAGTGACACTCTGAATCAAAGTCGCTAAAGCTAGTATTTTAGCTTGTGCAATGTTCGAACAACGAATATTATATTGCTCACTTACGTGTGATTTTTATTCATTAAGACGAAGATATCTTATTTTAGCGAAACGAAAAGTACCAACAATGTAATAATAGCAATAAAGATTATTTTAGATATTTTTATAAGCGTCGTTTGTTACGTAAATACGAGATTTTTTGCATTTAGGTGCTCTCTTTTATTAATGTTAATATGCCACCTTTGTATTTATTAATGCTTGATATGATAATGAACAAAGTATTTGATTTGATCCCGAAATACGTAAAGTTTTAGATTTGGGAATTGTCATTTAGCATGTTATCCCTAATTTTGAAATTGTCGCGCAATCATTACTGTACAATCCTGATTGCAACGTTTATTGATATAGTTCGTGTACTTATTAATCAAGTGCCTTTGTTTTAGGCCAGTGTAAAGAGTTATATAGTATTATGGAACGTTTTGTGAGATGTCTATTATAGCTTTTTTACCTGTACAGGTAGGGTAAGGATATGCCGAAGATGGCACAATGGGATGCCTCGCGATCGCGGTTTAGTTTTCTACCTGGATGTTACCTTGGAAAACAAATGTACTCAAATAGGAATTGCGATACACCAGGAGTAAGAGACATAGGCCAGCGTGTCTTGTTTTAAAAAAAAAATAACGCTGGATGCGATTATGCCCTAACTAAGCTAAAACATATAATTCTGGCTGATTCTAAGATGTGCTGGCGTGTCTATGTGCATACATTTGTTTTACTTATAGGTGACATCGACGTAGCGAGCTAAATAGAGATCGCGTGGTATCCCTTTGTGGCATCTTCGACACGTTCGTACCCATAACTGTCATCTATGCAGGTATAATGAGTCTCTATGGTGCTACTTTTATACCTTTAGTACTAGACGAATCTTTGTTGAATGGTGTACGAGTAACAACTGCGAATTACACATTTATATGATCAGAGCAGCTCTATATTCTTATGTCAATCTTTTTTTTTTGTGTAAAAATTATTATTCAAAATAGAGCTTTGTTTTGATTCATATAAGTTATTGTTTAAAATTGTCTTCTTCGAAACATGTATGTAATAATTTAAGATTGTCGCCATTTATTTTAAATATAGTGCATAATTTTAGAAAGAAGAATGCTCAAATTTGCATTTAGTTTTGTTCTTTTACAATATAAATGCATTCCTACTGGGACAAAATTATCCGAAAGTATTTTTACAGCAGTTTTATTTTAATGATTGACATGCTGCTCTAATTCTAGTGAAATTTATATTTATTAGTGTAATTAATGCAATAATGATAATTTCGGTTAGTATTTTATATCATTTACGTAATACAAATATTTTAAGATTCCTTGAAAATATACAGTTTCTTAAAAAATGTGCCTTTTTTTCTCCTCGGGAAACGGTATAGTATGGACCCAGCTCCCTTTCTTCTTATAAAAACGGTCGTTAGAAAATATGTTTCCATAGCAAACTTTTCACAAGTATCAAGTATTTTATTGATGTCGTGTTCATCATAGCATCATTATTTTTTTGTTTGTGTGCTTTATCTTATATATTACTAGTTGTGCCCAGCGGTTTCACTCGCGTCTTCCGCGGGAACCTTTTCCGGGATAAAAAGTAGCCCATTTAGCCAGGGTATAAGCTATATCCATCCAAATTTCATCACAATCGGTTTAGTAGTTACGGTGATACGTGGTAACAAACATTCATACACACTTTCGCATTTATATTAAAGGATAGGATGTAATAGATTCTTGGGGTTCGATATCAGTGCAGTGCACGTTAGATTTTAAAAGCTAACATTGGTGTCGATTCGGTTTTACATTCTCTAAAACTAAGTGGTAAGTACTAAGTGTTTCCCAGTCCAGGTGTAGCGTGGTGCTTCGACCACATCGTCATAAGGTGACTTGTGGTCAAACGCTACCCTGTAAAAAGACGTGTAAAAGTAATGCTGTCCTTTTCTATAACACTTTTTTTACTTCAGTGGTTCAGCAACACTAATAAATCTGTCAAACTTTATTTTAGAGAGAACAATCGATATTTTTGGTGAAGAATTATTACTGCTAACGCCATCTATTGTCGAGTAAGCACGCAGAATTTGGCTTGTTAGCAATAAATAGTATGTAGTAGAAATAAATCTTATTTATGGTAACCCTGGTTGCCGCCATTTACGGCCATCTTGATTCTTGAACTTGAAATCAAACTGTCAACAGTGTCAGTCAACTTATTTTCAAATGTAACGAATTTCAATTCATGGAAGTTCAGATTGCTTGCATCAATGTTTTTGATTTGACTTGTGTTTATAAATTTTATATCTCTACGAAAAGATATATGTAATATTAATATCTTCTATGTGTTTTGTGGAATAAGTGTAAAACAGATTTATCTGTTGTTGTACAGTAGATATAAAGATATTCAATTCGTCTACACGTTGTGATATAGAATGGCACAGTTCAATTATTTAAACGAATTGAATAGTTTGGCTACAATGGACGGTCCTATAACCCGCGGTCCATTGCAGCGATGGGCTAAGAAAGGGAACAATGAGAACGTAAATCCCACGTTGGGGACATCGTTCAAGAACCATTCGAATGTGAATTTGAGTGCTTGCAATCAGTCCATGCAAAAACTATCCATTTCCGCGAACCAGAGTTGTAACAACAGCGTGCTCTCCAGCAATAAAACTCCTACACGTAATGACATTAAGAAAGGGAAGAAGACTCCTTCAAAAAACAAGTCTCCAGGTGAATAAAATTATGAATATTAGATGGATTATTGTTATTGATTATAGAATAGTAATAGAGCTCCTTGTGAGAGCCCTTGTCTGTAATATACTACCAGCAACTGTCCTCTTCCATTGCTGTGTTCTGGATTGACAGGTTAGATGCTGGTGAAATTACAGGCACTTGTGGCTTGTGGCCTATGCCTCAAGTTAATTCTACTAGGTAATGGCTATAGTTTTACATCAGGTCTTGTTCCATCATATTGCTTCCTATATAATTTTATAGGCAACAAGTGTGAAAACAATACCAGTGAAGATGGATACCATCAGAAAGCTATGTGGAACAGACCTAATATATTATATTGTTGCTAAGCTCCTTAATGTTCCAGGCCGCTCGACAACTCCCACTCCAAACAAAGCCTCCAAGACACCGAACAAAGCTGACAGATTTATTCCTTCAAGGAGTAATTCTAACTATGACTTGTGCCATTACATGGTAAGTTTATGTATGACTATTCCAATGAAATGTTAGCTTTCCATTTTTTTGTTATCTCTTTTATGCATACTCACAACTTATTAGTTTGTGTAGTCTATGAAGTTAACTCACTTACAAATTTTACCTAGATCCTAAGTAATGCTGTGTGTATAAAAAACTAACAACCTGTCCAGCGCTTTCATCTGCTGGAAAATTGACAGTTATCCATACAAACTTTAACACTTCATTTGACTCCCTAATGGGATGAATATTCATAAATCCTTTCATAGCATGCACCTAATATGGTCAACAAAAAATATCTCTGAACAAGAACAAATATTCTGATTTCCTCTATCATCTAGTTATTAGAATTTATGAATTTCAGATGAGCCGTGATGAAGACAAAGCGGAAGAAAGTGTGCCTCAAACGGCAGCTGGTGAGGCGATCAGTCGAGCACTGACCGACACGGAACCTGGGAGACTGCTGCAGTACACCTGCAAAGCCCCCGCAGCTCCGGAGGGATACCAGAACAGACTCAGGGTTGTGTATTCACAGGTATTACTGGCTTTCGCTTCATTTATCCTAAAAATAATAATTTTTCTTTAAAGGTGTTTTGTTATCGTTTTATTCGCACATAACTCAAGTTTTTATATATCTTCGTCTGCCAATCCATTAATGTAATGATAACTTTTTCTCACTTTAAACACTGTAAATGCCGGTAACAAATTCTTCTCTAAACCATTGCTTTTATTGTAGAAACCAAAACTAGCTAGCTATAATCACATATAATTTTTCTAACCTTTCCATGAAATAACCTTAGGTTCGCAGGGTTTATTATAAAAAAACATGGCCTAGTCAGTCTATTCACACTTAGGGATATTGGAGCTTACTAGCAGTGTAACAATTCAAGATTGGATCTAGTTCTGGAGAATCATCCAAACTCGTGAACTTTACTAATTTATAATCATATATTAGTGTAGATTAGTTTCCTTGCTTGTTAGAGTTTAAGTTAGAGGTATTAAAACCGGGTAATTTATTAGGAAAAACAATATTGATATATTGCCCGCACAATCACATACATAGGCTCTGACCCCTAACTAGGTTTCCCTGTATCTAGGGTATCAGAAACTACGAGGATCGGGGATCCACAACACCCAGACACAGAACAAATACTTGCGCTTTTTTATTTCAATGCACAAATATTTGTCATGTAGCGGGAATCGAACCCGCGACCTCACGCTTCACAGTCGGCTATCCGCCCATTGCGCCACATCGGTCGTCATGAAACATGCATTTACTTAATGTAGATATTCACAATATTATGATAATTATACTAAGTTTAGTTGGTAGCCACCAAAACATATTAACAAGTTACAAACCATACTTGAATTATAGGTCTACCAGAATCTGATGGCAAAAAGGGAAAAAGAAATTGACGCTAGCAATACTGGGGGAAATTCGAGTAAAACGTTTTGATACTTTCTTTTCCCTATATTGGCTGATTCTGTGTGTGATACATGCAAATATAAAAAAATTATCCAATGATCAAGGATAATTTTTGAAAATCTTACTGTGGCAAATGTGGGGTTGGAAATTTTGATGAAAACTCCAATTACTCTGTTCATGAGTTTATTAATTAATTAAAGGCTTGAAAATGGTTCCCAATACTGCACAACCATAAAAAAGTCTTCAACGGAAGAGGAAGACGCAGTATTTATGAAAAACCTTTCCTCCTGCCTCTCAATCGATCTTGTTCTATGAACTGATTTTCAATTTTTATTACATGTTCACAAGATTTTCGCCATTCATCGATCCCTATTCGAGAGAAAGCTTCTTCAGTTCACACGAAAGATGCAATAAACCAAAGTATCAAGACTTGTCATTCCTACTAATTTGAAGCCAAACCATAAACAATTCCTCAAAATTTCAGTTGACAGAGGACATTTTTTTCGTTGCCATATGAAAATCGCTATTTATTAAACTTTTTTTTTGCCATCAGATCCTGGTAGACCTATAATAACTAATATATCCATATTTTATTTTCAGGCGAAAGTTCCATCATCAGTTAAGAACACCACCAGATACATACCACAAGCCCCCGATAGGATATTGGATGCTCCTGAAATTCTAGATGACTATTGTAAGTTAAACCGTTATTTTAGTAGCTAGATACACAAGTTTGATTAGAATGGAACTATCAGAAATACATGGAATGAAATCCTGCATCTAATATTAAAACAATTTATTTTCATTCAAGATTAATCTGAATACCTTATGCCTCAATAGCTGCGGCTCTCGGTGAATAACTTCTATATAAATGCGAAAGTGTCTGTCTGTCACGCCCAAACCACTAAACCTATTTAAATTAAATTTTGGTACAGCGATAGTCTAAGAGCCTGAGAAAGGACATAGGCTACTTTTTATCGCGATAAACTGTATCCCACGCGGGTAAAACCGCGGGGAACAGCTAGTATTATATATGTATTTATATCTATATAAGTATTTATTTCTCTATATAAGTACGTATATCGTTGTCTAGTACCCATAACACAAGTTTCGAGCTTAATTTGGGGCTAGGTCAATTTGTGTGAAATTGTCCCTGATATTTAATTTTATATTAATGTATCAAATGATATTTCAAACCGTTTTGAACACCTGCAGACTGACAACTTTGTTACAGATTTAAGCCTTGTTGACTGGAGTGCATCAAATGTCCTGGCGGTGGCTTTAGGCAACTCTGTATACCTGTGGAATGCAGGCACGGGACAGATAGAACAGCTTTGTTCTCTGGAGGGATCGGAGACTGTGTCCTCGGTATCATGGGTGCAAGGTGGAGGCTCCCATCTCGCTGTGGGGACCTCATCGGCTACTGTGGAGTTGTGGGACTGTGAGAAAGTCAAGAGATTAAGGGTATGTGGAGTTTTTCTTGTTTAATTTTATTGAATTTTTGTGTATGTAGCAAGAGACTGATTTTGCAGATTCTGATCATCCAGCTGATAAATACAAATTGCATATGTGACTAGCATTAATAATGTTAATAAGCTTACCAAAAAGTGATTGTTATAATGAGGTAAACAAAAGTATTTTCTCATTATAAACAAACCATTCACCAAAAACAAAGTGTATCATATCCTTTCCAAGGGTTCAAACTACCGCCATAACAAATTTTATCAATATCGGTTAATGATTTTAGTTGTAGAAAGGCGATAAACCAACAGATTGACACAGAGAGTTACTTTGGCATTTAAAATATTAGTACATAAGTAGTTGTTTTTTGAATATTTCTCCATAAATAAAAACTTTAGATACCATATTTTGACTCCCTTTGGGGGTGATGATTCAAGAATGTAAATCCCACATGTCTGTAGGGACACTACCCTCATGTCAGGACTAGTGGTTGAGGCTATGCATTGGAATTTTATTTCCTTTTTATTTATCTGCAGGTAATGGACGGTCACACGGGACGCGTGGGCTCGCTGGCTTGGAACATGTACATCGTGTCGAGCGGCGCGCGCGACGGACACATCGTGCACCACGACGTGCGGCAGCGCGACCACGCTATCGCCACTATCGAGGCGCACGCCCAAGAGGTGGGTACTATAGCAATAGCACCTATATTGGTGTCTCCCGGCAGCCTCACTTGATAGCCAATTCCCATTGTCCAGGTGTAGTGTGGTGCACCTTCGACCACATCACATAACATCAGGACTTGTAGTCAAATGCTATCCTGTAAGATGTACAAAAAAGACTACTGCTATGTTTTGCTGGTGTTATTGCCAGGTTTTGGACATTGCTAAAGTCAGTTCTGGATCTGGAGGGGATAATCTTTGCGAGAATTATAGATTGAAATACTAAGGACTGATTTTTGTATATGATGTAACTCTAATGTACAGCAAACATTTGAATACTCTTAAAAAATTACAGATCTGCGGCCTCAAGTGGTCACCGGACGGCAGGTATCTTGCTTCGGGCGGCAATGATAACCTGCTGAACATCTGGCCGATCGCTCAGGGGCAGCATTACTCCCAGCCGCAATATCTCCACTCCTTCAAGTTAGTATTTTGTTAATACACTCGCCCAGAAATGGTTCACTTAGATAATGGTCAGCCACACCCAATTTTCCTTAGCATCTTGAACATATACCACTAATCTGGTATAGCAATTTAATTGAAAAGTCGTAATCCGAACAATATACTGTTATCACGTGACGTGCATATATTACTTACTAGCTGTTCCCCGCGATTTCACCCGCGTGGGCTACAGTTTATCGCGATTAAAAGTATCATATGTCCTTCCTCAGGGTTCTTACTATCTCCGTACAAATTTCATTTAAATCGGTTCAGTAGTTTAGGCGTGAAAACGAGACAGACAGACAGAGTTACTTTCGCATTTATAATATTAGTTGGAATTTATGTGTTCAAAACATCGTGATGAAAGCATAGCTTGGTGGTAGAGCGTTTTCTAGTACTCGCCTGGCTAAACACCACCATCAAGCTACCATCTGTCGCCAAACATCTACCGGTGTGTTCCGGTAACCTCACTTGAGAGCCAGTCCCCAATCCAGGCGTAGCGTGGGCCGTGGCGCCAATTTCGACCACATCGTCATCAGGTGACTTGTGGTCAAGCGCTAGCCCGAGTGAACAAAAAAAATTTTTTTATGTGTTCATAACTAAAAGATTGTTTTGCCTTCCAGCCAGCACCTAGCAGCAGTGAAGGGGCTCGCGTGGTGTCCATGGAGTCCCGGCATACTGGCGTCAGGAGGTGGTACCGCAGACCGCACTATTCGCATCTGGAACGTGCATACTGGCACCAACCTGAACACTGTTGACACCAAGTCGCAGGTATGTGGCTAAAATACAAATCTATTTTAACAACAAAAAATTTAGACTTGCAAAAAAGTGGAATGCCCTGCCATGGTTGGTGTGTTACCTGAAACAAAATGACTGAAACTGGGGCTGATCAAGTCAAGAGTGAATAGCTATTTACTAGGCAAGCCACATTTTACCGAAGTAAGATATTTACTAACCATCACCATCACGTTCCCACTGCTGGGACTCTGACCTTCTCTCAGAGAAAGAGTATGGCCCGTTATCTACCACGCTGGCCCAGTGCGGGTTGGTAGATATCTCATGCCCTTAAATATAGCGGTTCTTGAACATGCCGGTTTCCTCACGATGTTTTCCTTCACCGTTTTCAGCGATGGTAAATCCACACATAACTTTGTCATAGGTGCGCAGGCGAGAGGATTCGAACTTGGGGTCAGCGCGTTGTAAAGCGCACGCGTTAGATTTTCACTAATAATGTTTGATAAATAAAATTGAATAGCATTGTATACACACTGCTTCAAGGATTCCCTTAGCCCATTTAACATTGTGGATGACTCACCGAGCGCCTTAATCGTCCCAGGTATGTTCCATCCTATGGAGCACTCATTACAAAGAGCTGATCTCCGGTCACGGGTACGCGAACAACCAGCTGATAATTTGGAAGTATCCACTGATGTCGCGGGTGGCTGAGCTGAGCGGGCACATGGCGAGGGTGCTGCACCTCGCCCTCTCGCCGGACGGCACTACGGTGCTCTCCGCAGGCGCAGACGAAACTCTCAGGTAAACTCAATAAATCCTACTAACGGCCGAAATTAATTACCTATCTATCCACGTTTAGCCTCACTAGAGATAGAAATTTGACACAAGCTCCATAGAAGTAATGTCAAAATTTAATCTCTAGTAGGAAAAGCTGTGGATAGATAGGTTAACTTCCAGCATTATACTACAGGGTGGGGCAAAAGTCAATGGGCTCTGCAGAAGTAACAGGGTTTTCCAATACGGTGATCTCTTTTCCCCACCTTCTATAATCGCTCGACGCGGTGAAGGAAAACATTGTGAGAATACCGGCAAGTCAAAGAAACTTGACATTTTAGGGCATTAAACTGTACCCCTAGTACATTTTTTGAAAACTATAAAAGTTTTCGTAAACATCATAGTTCACTACCACCGATTTGTCAAGTGGGATCTCGTACTGCCTAAATTCAAAAAGTAACTCGGATAACTTTATTGGAATACGAATGAAACAATTAGAAATAACATGTAGTATATTTGTATCAGTTTATGATTATGTAATAAATGTGCAATCAAGCCTAGTTCCTCTATCTCAACAGTGGTGAAGCAGATTTCTTTAAGATTCTTATATTGCATTGTAACATGTATCTTGTCTTGCATTTCAGATTGTGGAAGTGTTTCATGTTGGATGCCACAAAGAAGAATCCCACTGAATCAAAGGCCGCTAAATCGTTACTCAATATGAATTCCCTCATTAGGTAATTTTGAACTACCTATTTGCATGTAATTTTGACTGAAAAATTGTGATTTTTACAATTAGTTGTAGACATGGATTTAGAAAAAGGGGAAACGGAATTTTCAGAGACTTAATTGAAGCATATTTATGGCGAACGCGTACGTATAAGTGCTTAGAGGATTGCCATGTGAAGAAAATTACCTATTTGAAATAAAATTACGATGTTTTTGTTTATCAAAACCACTATTATTCCGTTATCTTTAATTCTACGGTCACATTGTCGCGCGATAATTCGTGTCGCGTTGTCGCGACAGCGGCACGGAGGGCATTTGAGTATGTAATGATGAATCTCATTTCGCAAGGACGAATTCCTTGACTAGACCTGTCGCGATATTGTGGCGGTAGAATTAGCAACACAAGGCAGCGTTTTTTATTCATTTCTAAGCACGTCAATGACTTCACGCGACCTAAGTCGGGGCGGTAATGGCGAGATTGGCGAGCGATAGATTTACTATCGTGTGAATGTGTGCGTGCGAGCTCATAATGTATTAGCGACCCAACTTACTATGTAATTGGGTGCTTCAGGTTATTGTTATTGAAAATTCCGTCCGCCTTTTTTCAACATCCATGGTTGTATAAATGAATTGTTTGCCATTCAAAAGTATATTTTATATAGCTGTTTGGCTAATAGTTGCATTGTCTTGTTTATGTTTATTAATCTGTGTGATTTTTGTAACACCATGGTTATTGTCGGGATTGTCGACAATGCCACAAACTTATCAGGCCAGGTGGCCAGGCGGCACTGTCATAGTGCTTTACAGTTTAGTCCCAATTTAACCACAGGACCAGATAATTTTGCGGCACTGTACTATATGATAATGATTGATTGTATTGAATTATATCAATTTTGATGACACGTGTTTGTGGTTATTTATAAAATCGAATTTGTGACACCTTTTTGGTTTTCGACTAGCAAGAAAAGTTGAGGTCGTTAAATGTGGGATATACCTAACCCAGTAATTCTTGTCCCCTCATTTCTTATGTTATTCGAATTTCTTCTTGTTCTAATGTCTTCTCTCTTACTTTATTACTAAGGAACATTTCATTACCTCGGCTTCCTTGTTTTAAGTACTTTCTAGAGTATTTGATTTGTTTAATTCTTAATTATGTATGTGCTGACGTTTAAGATCTTTTTTAATGTTTACAATCTCAAATAAAGAATTTGAAACATGAACGAACTTTTATTACATAGCAACCCTGTCCAGGAGTAATGCTGAATAACTAACTAGCTATGTACTCCTTTGTACTACAATCACAATAAAATAAAACACAAATTAAAATATAAAAATGTTTATTACATAATATCTAGTTTGTAAATATTGCAACGTTTTGGAATGCAAGATAATATTTTTAAAACGAAAGGAAGCAAAACATAACTCAAAATAATTGTAAGTGATTAAAAAAATAAAGTTCGAGTAAAATAAAATGTGATGCTTTAGATTCGAAATTAGTGGAAGCTGTATATTTTGACTAGAACTAACATAGATTTCAAAGAACACAATTTCAAAATATACACGACATAAATGCAGGAAAAGGAACTACATAATACAAAATACAACTGCTGTTAGGCTCCTAATACTATACAACCGATGAACCTTACCGTTCTAATTTCATTGTACTTCAAACACTACCAAACATAATCCTTATACTATTGGTTACTGGTTTCATTATGTATATGTTATCGTTTACCACGTAAGTCTATTTCACAACAACAATCTTCCTCTCTATGCCACACAACAACATTGTTTACAATAAAACGGGATACCAATCAATACTAGAACACTAAGGTCGTTCAAGGGTCCGTCGAATACTTAAAAAACACTAACAATAATGTTTATACAAGAACACATTCTAATTCGATTTTTCACACAAACTTTAGTAACAACGATTCAAAACTTTACTGAATCCTAAGCTCTGAATTTATTCAAAATTAAGTACTTACACGATTACATTTACGTCTGTTTATGTATAAATTCTTGTATAACCTAGCTACCCCTACATGGCTCAAAATTATTGTGCTTACACAAAAATTAACAATAATACAAAAATAGTGGAGTAATCGAGATTCCCCTCTAAAACTAACATTATGTTTAAATATCGCACTTTATAGCCGACATTTCTTCATCAGCCCCAACGGTTGTCGGTCCTCGAGCTATGTGACCTACCAATTGCTAATTCATGAGGGCTATGTTGGTAAATGGTTCTTCTGAGAACTTCCTCACTTCGAATTCTATCGCGTAGTAAAACCCCAAGCATAGCCCGTGTGTAACATTGAGCTTATAAATGAGCTAAATATACGATCATTCCATAAAATTTATCCTACTTTTAAGTCAACATACACCTATATTTAAGTTAATTTATTAATATTTGAGTAAAACAATCATCTAAACATTTCGCCACCTTTTATAAAAGTGAACTATTTGTGATAAGGGTATAGAGCAATGGACAACCTTATGTATGTCCGTATTCCGTATGAATAGAATCAAACAAGATCTTAATCACGCGTTATAAATATCATACTCGTACTAATCTTTTTATATCCGATTTTGAGAATTGAATATAAAAAATAAGGTCGCCTACAGTCGCTTTCGATTGAAGTCGTTCGCGACAAGCGGTCTCATATCACAGAGGCAAGACTTCGCGCGTGCGAAGTCCCTTCGCTATCCAACATCGCAGACATAGCAACAGTGCTCGATATAGGCTCAACGTCGCGTACCAAATGTTCGTGGCTCGTCGTTAAACCACCGCCGTATTTAAAGTTGCGACGAAGGCTGGAGCGAATGCTTTTGACAGAATCGCTTTTCCGGACGAAGGAGCGCCGTAAATAGTCGCGAGTTAGGTTTAGGGAAGTGCGCGACGTGGACGAACGCGGGCGCACGCTGGTCCTAGAGTCCGTTTCGTCGGTGATAGTGATTGACGGAGTTGTGTAAACGCCGCTATAATCTGGCGGATGAGATTCGAGCGAGTTTTGCGCGTCACGGTCGACGCTCTCGCTCAGTGTGATGGGCATTTGTGATGTGTCGTCGTTAAGTTCTTCCGAGCGGGAAGTTGTGATTCTGTCAAACAAAACACACCTTATATCCACTTGCATAAAGAAGATTTATCGATACGCAAAGCTTGATTCTCTTGTTTAGAAAGCAATACAGCGGTTTTCACAGTATTTAGTGGCTGAATATTATGGAAAAGCCCTTCTAGTCTAGGCCAAATTTCGTCAGAACTATGGCAGTGACGTGGAAGCCGAAAAAAATTACTCTAGCTTTTCCAACTCTTGAACATTCAGAAACTATCCGGTATAAATAGCAATAGTTATTTGTTATGCAAGGTTGCAAAATTGTATTTTGGTGCGAGTACTTGTATTGAAACCTGAGCAAGAGGAGTTCGCTCATGGGTTCAAATATAGAATCCTTAACGTAGCGAGGGTTTCAAAGGTACGCAACGCAGAATAACTTTGCAGCCGAGCGAAACACACAACTTTTCACCTCACAACAGCGAAGAAAATGCTAGATGCAAGAAAAACAGATAAAATAAGTTTTTTTTTTAACGGTTCGCAAGTCGACGTCACTACCACTGAGCCATCATCGCTATTACCTTCTGAGCGTCCTGAAGCTCCTCCTGATAGTGTTGAGCAGCCTCGCGCCAGTGGCGGTGGAGTACGAAGGCGGGGGCGTGTACTTGGGCGGCGGGTCGGGCGCGGGGGGCGCGGGGGGAGGCCCCGGCGGGGACGCCTCCAGGGGAGCGTCCAAGCGAGGACGGTACAAGTTCTGTATGCGCTGAAAATGGATATAATTAATGTTAGTGAAAGTATAATGATAGTAAAGTCAACAACCTCTACAGTCACAGGTATTTTACAGCTTGCGGTGAAGGAAAATGAAATTGTAACTTGGTGGTAGGGCACTCGTCCGCAAAATATGAATAGAAAAGTTTACATAAAAATTGCAGTACCACTTTAAGAACTTGTAACTGCAATGAGATTATTTATCGAAATGGCAATTTTAAAGCAGACAAGACTAAAAGCAGAACATGATTAAGTAATTAAAAAAATAAATAGTCATATTGATTTTTTTGCTAGGGGGCATTATATAGTACTCCCGGGGCTACTTATCACCCTTACATATTTTTGCTTAATGCCACCCTTTGTAGCCCAAGCACCTATCAGTGTATACCGGTAGCCTCATTTGAGAGCCAGTTCCCAGTACAAGAGTAGCGTGGCGCAACCTTTTTTTAATCTTATTCGCATAATGTACGATTGTACCCAATGATTTCCCGCAGGTAATATAAATTCTCCCACGATAAAAAAGTACCTGGCTTCCTATATCTAATCTTGCATCTACATTTTAGCTAACGATGCTAGTTCAAGATCATCACGTATTCGTATGTGGTAATGTAAGGTGTCTCAATATAGTTAAACGCTATATTGTCACGTTCTTTTATGCAGCAAGTCATATTGTCTTGCAATAGCTGTGCCCTGCGGTTTCACTCGCGTAGAAATACCTACAAAAACCATGTACTAGTAAACACCTTATAGCGATGATGGCTCAGTGGTAGTGACGTCGGCTTGCGATCCGTAGGACGTGGGTTCGAATCCTACAATGAGCTTGAGCTTTCGGTGAAGGAAAACATCGTGATGAAACCATAGCGTGGTGGTAGGGTATTTTCTAGTACTCGTATGGCTAGCTACCACCCTCTTGTTAAGAATCTGTCGCTAAGCACCTATCGGTGTGTTCCGGCAGCCTCACTTGAGAGCCATTTCCCAGTCCAGGTGTAGCGTGGCGCCATCTTCGACCACATCGTCACTTATCATCAGGTGACTTGTGGTCAAACGCTACCCTGTAAATAGTAAAAAAAAAAACCATAAAAATTTCACAAAAAAACCGACTTTAAACGTTTTCTCATGGATGCCATTGTCAGAACTGGAGTAAATGGGACCACACGGGAAGCACCAGCTTCCAAATAAACAAAAAGAATCGTCAAAATGGTTTCACCCAGTCGAAAGTTCTGAGGTAACAGACTAAAAAAAAACACTCGAATTGAGAACTCGTTCTTGTTTGAAGTCTGTAAAAAATAGCCTTTGTCACCCATAAAGCCTAGCCGTAAAGTATTTCTATGCAAAAAACTAGGACAAACAAACAAGCAGACTCACACACATAGATAGTTACTAAGGATTATGTAACTCGACTGATAACCTTCAAATCTTATATCGGACTATGATTTCTTGAATGATAGTACATTTATCAATCGAAATCAGCAAAAACAAATACTATTTTATCTGAAAGACTAGTATTCTATCTCAAAGACAGATTATTTCAGATGCAATCTGTTGAGTATTTCTGCATTTGTTTTGTGCAAATAAAATAAAC
Organism: Opisthograptis luteolata; assembly: GCA_931315375.2. Classification (NCBI taxonomy): domain Eukaryota; kingdom Metazoa; phylum Arthropoda; class Insecta; order Lepidoptera; family Geometridae; genus Opisthograptis; species Opisthograptis luteolata. The sequence goes on along the minus strand of OV928041.1, from coordinate 4,259,372 downwards.
ATAATCATAATTTAATCACTAAGATCTCATGTATACTAACATATTAAGTATTTTTTTGTTACGATCTCAGTGTAAATAAACTTACCAACTCTTCAAAACACTCGCTTAGAACGAAATCCTAGCAGCGAAAGGAAGAAAAAACGAAACTTTATTATTAATAGTTGTTATATTTTCAATACGCTAATATTTGCGAATCTAACGGTCCCGGGTACGAATCCCGGTAAGGGCAATAAATGTGTGATGCTTTCTATCTATATAAGTATTTATTTCTCTATATAAGTATGTATATCGTTGTCTAGTACCCATAACACAAGTTTCGAGCTTAATTTGGGGCTAGGTCAATTTGTGTGCAATTGTCCCTGATATTTATTTACTTTATTTGTCTTTGGATCGGGAATCGAACCCGCGGACATCAGACGTCGATAATAAGTAGGTATTTTTTTTAATGATTTAAGATTTTAAGGCGACATAGGTTCGGAGCGCCCCTCAGAAAGTCATTATTAGAGTGAAACTTGGTTAAGTCGAACCTGGATAAGTGAGACCTCCATAACTGGAACTCATGCTGAGGTCCCAACACTTTGGCACTGAATTACCTCTGTTAGTGGGACGAAGCAAACCTCTATTTTTGGGTTCCTTTTTTCGATTTTATCGTCACAGTTACCTCCATAACTGAGACAGCGAGTGAATTTAAAATTAACCTCTGTAACTGAGATAAAATCGTTTTGTTCGTGTAATTATTCTTATTCTACCGGAAAATTCCGCAACTTAACTAATTTTGAGCCTCAATGTGGTCTTCATTGACCAATGATGTAGACTTGTAGCTAAAATTAGAAGTAGGTGAAAATTTACTTCTAAGATTTGATTACATTGTTAGTTACAAGTCAAGCTAATAAAAGTGTTTTAAAATCTTATAGCAAATCAAGGTGCAGAAACAATCTAGGTACAGTCGATCATGCGCCATCTATCGTGAAAACAAGGTTGTTTTTCCTCCCCGTTGGCTCTCTTTGATAACTTACGTCCAAAATATCCGGTGGTCCTTTACTCATGTACCGCCACGTCTGTATGAACGCGGTGATGGGCACTATCAACACGGTGCCCTGTTGCAGCAGCACGGCCACTTGTCGCGACCAAACAGGCCAGTACCTGTCAACACGTGTAAAAAAACATGCTTAATTTTTTTTTAACATAATAAAAACCAACTTCAGGTTCCCCTTAATTTCACTGGGATGCCACCCTTGCGATAATTATCTCTTTTCCAACAAAAAAAATAATCATCAAAATGGGTTCATAAACAACGAAGCTATCCATCCGCAAACACACATGGATAGCGATACTTTTCCACCTGTCAATTTAGTTTTAGTAAATGCACATCGACATCATTGTCTTGGAATATCCTACTAATATTATAAACGCGAAAGTAACTGTCTGTCTGTCTGTCTCGCTTTCACGCCTAAACTACTGAACTGATTTAAATGAAATTTGAGACAGAAATAGTTTGAACCCTGAGGAAAGACAAATTGAATACTTAAATACAATTGGATACTTGTTATCGCGACAAATTGTAATAATATAATTTTTATAGAAAAAGTCTTACCCGACAGTTTTTCTCCATGTGTACAGTTGTTTTTGCTGCCCTATTCGGAAATCCATGACGCAGATAGCCTGGAAACGAGTAAAAAGTAAACGGATTAAAAAAAAGTGAGAAATTTATACATAAATTTAAAATTTTACCCAAAACAGGATTACACGAATTACAAAGAATGCTAATTTAAGAACAGGTAAGTAATTAATAATTAACACTTGTGTACTTGTGTGCGTTTCTCTCTGTGTGTGTCTCTGTGTGTGGGTTTGTCTTTCTGTGCGTGTGTGTGTGTGACAGGGCGACACTCACACAGAGCAGGACGGGCAGCAGCACGGTCCACGTGAAGCTCAGCAGCGCGGCCAGCGTGGCGGAGAGGCGCGAGTGTGTGTGTGTGTGACAGGGCGACACTCACACAGAGCAGGACGGGCAGCAGCACGGTCCACGTGAAGCTCAGCAGCGCGGCCAGCGTGGCGGAGAGGCGCGAGTGTGTGTGTGTGTGACAGGGCGACACTCACACAGAGCAGGACGGGCAGCAGCACGGTCCACGTGAAGCTCAGCAGCGCGGCCAGCGTGGCGGAGAGGCGCGAGTGTGTGTGTGTGTGACAGGGCGACACTCACACAGAGCAGGACGGGCAGCAGCACGGTCCACGTGAAGCTCAGCAGCGCGGCCAGCGTGGCGGAGAGGCGCGAGTGTGTGTGTGTGTGACAGGGCGACACTCACACAGAGCAGGACGGGCAGCAGCACGGTCCACGTGAAGCTCAGCAGCGCGGCCAGCGTGGCGGAGAGGCGCGAGTGTGTGTGTGTGTGACAGGGCGACACTCACACAGAGCAGGACGGGCAGCAGCACGGTCCACGTGAAGCTCAGCAGCGCGGCCAGCGTGGCGGAGAGGCGCGAGTGTGTGTGTGTGTGACAGGGCGACACTCACACAGAGCAGGACGGGCAGCAGCACGGTCCACGTGAAGCTCAGCAGCGCGGCCAGCGTGGCGGAGAGGCGCGAGTGTGTGTGTGTGTGACAGGGCGACACTCACACAGAGCAGGACGGGCAGCAGCACGGTCCACGTGAAGCTCAGCAGCGCGGCCAGCGTGGCGGAGAGGCGCGAGTGTGTGTGTGTGTGACAGGGCGACACTCACACAGAGCAGGACGGGCAGCAGCACGGTCCACGTGAAGCTCAGCAGCGCGGCCAGCGTGGCGGAGAGGCGCGAGTGTGTGTGTGTGTGACAGGGCGACACTCACACAGAGCAGGACGGGCAGCAGCACGGTCCACGTGAAGCTCAGCAGCGCGGCCAGCGTGGCGGAGAGGCGCGAGTGTGTGTGTGTGTGACAGGGCGACACTCACACAGAGCAGGACGGGCAGCAGCACGGTCCACGTGAAGCTCAGCAGCGCGGCCAGCGTGGCGGAGAGGCGCGAGTGTGTGTGTGTGTGACAGGGCGACACTCACACAGAGCAGGACGGGCAGCAGCACGGTCCACGTGAAGCTCAGCAGCGCGGCCAGCGTGGCGGAGAGGCGCGAGTGTGTGTGTGTGTGACAGGGCGACACTCACACAGAGCAGGACGGGCAGCAGCACGGTCCACGTGAAGCTCAGCAGCGCGGCCAGCGTGGCGGAGAGGCGCGAGTGTGTGTGTGTGTGACCGGGCGACACTCACACAGAGCAGGACGGGCAGCAGCACGGTCCACGTGAAGCTCAGCAGCGCGGCCAGCGTGGCGGAGAGGCGCGAGTGTGTGTGTGTGTGACCGGGCGACACTCACACAGAGCAGGACGGGCAGCAGCACGGTCCACGTGAAGCTCAGCAGCGCGGCCAGCGTGGCGGAGAGGCGCGAGTGTGTGTGTGTGTGACCGGGCGACACTCACACAGAGCAGGACGGGCAGCAGCACGGTCCACGTGAAGCTCAGCAGCGCGGCCAGCGTGGCGGAGAGGCGCGAGTGTGTGTGTGTGTGACCGGGCGACACTCACACAGAGCAGGACGGGCAGCAGCACGGTCCACGTGAAGCTCAGCAGCGCGGCCAGCGTGGCGGAGAGGCGCGAGTGTGTGTGTGTGTGACCGGGCGACACTCACACAGAGCAGGACGGGCAGCAGCACGGTCCACGTGAAGCTCAGCAGCGCGGCCAGCGTGGCGGAGAGGCGCGAGTGTGTGTGTGTGTGACCGGGCGACACTCACACAGAGCAGGACGGGCAGCAGCACGGTCCACGTGAAGCTCAGCAGCGCGGCCAGCGTGGCGGAGAGGCGCGAGTGTGTGTGTGTGTGACCGGGCGACACTCACACAGAGCAGGACGGGCAGCAGCACGGTCCACGTGAAGCTCAGCAGCGCGGCCAGCGTGGCGGAGAGGCGCGAGCGCGCCGCGTACAGCGCGCCGACCACCGCGTCCGGCGAGTACGGCCGCCCGCGCACCACGAACACGCCGCACGCGAGGGCCACCTGCACCACGCACTGCCACCACGCGCCCACCCACACGTAGTCCACGAAGTGCACTATGTGGATGCCCACCTGGTGGCCGACAACATTCGCGTTGTGAATCATTCATGCTTCGGCTACATTAGCGGGCTATGGCGAATATTCGTGTTAACGCGATAAATGTGGCCGGGTTCATCGTGTCATCGCGTAGTATTCGGGCGAAGACGATGTAGTATCGGGGAGCTGTCGGTAAACTGGCGCGAATCAAAGAGATTTGTCGCGCCAATATTCGCTTAGGTGGCTACATCTACGCCATTTCAGTGTCGTCCAGACTTTGAAGCGAGACGGACGTGCATTTAATTTTTTACACTATGGAGTGGAGTAACGAAAAAGTGTTACAATTCATTCAATTTTATGAAACTGAGAGTATTATTTGGACACGAATCTTCGACAGGAATCTTCGCCCGCCTTAATGTAGACAAGATCATCGCCTATACCCGAACACGATGTTTTTGTCTCGCCAACACGATACGAATCTTCGCCCGCTAATGTAGCCGAAGAATCACAGTGATCGGAGTCGACGGCAATTTAGGGTCAACGACCTCAAACGTTATCATAAGTTTGGATAAGACGTACTGAAAAAATGCGGAATCACGAATACCTAAATAATTCTGATGATTCATAATGTTTAAATTAATTTACATAGACATAACAGCTACTCTAATTTCAGCATAATTAGTGCACCGGGTCGATCAACAAGCAAACAAGACACAACAAAACCACCCTGTGTTCTATATTATAAGTGAACTAGCTGTTCCCCGCGGTTTCACCCGCGTGAGTTTATCGCGATAAAAAGTAGCCTACCCCCACCAACTACCCTTTCTCAGACTTCCGACTTCGATCTCTGTACCAAATTTCATTTAAATCGGTTCAGTAGTTTAGGTGGGAAAGACAGACAGACAGAGTTACTTTCGCATTCATAATATTAGTAGGGATCATCATCATCATCAGCCTGAAGAAGTCCACTGCTGAACATAGGCCTCCCCCTTTGAACACCACCATGAACGGCTTTTAGGGTCTTGGCTGAAAATCAGCGCTATGGATTCGTCTATAGCATATGCTGAGCCAAGTCCTTTTTAGGAGGTACTGTACATACACAGCAGCAGTGTTCGCACCATCGCATAATACTAATGGCTACATAAGCTAAGCTAATGGCTACATCACACAATGTTACTATTTTTCGTGCGTTTCTTTCTCTTGTTATTGTGTTTAGTTTTCCCAAATAAAGCCTTTTTCTCTTTCTCTCTCTCTCTTTCTCTCTCTCTCTATCTCTCCCAATTACATCCATCGGCTCCCGCTTAAAATGTCGTCGGTCCACCTGGTGGGAGCCATTCCCATGTAATCATCGTGATGAAACTATAGCTTGGTGGTAGGGCTTTTCTAGTGCTCGCCTGGCTAGCTACTATCCTCAAGTTAAGAATCTGTGGCCAAGCACCTTTCGGTGTGTTCACGTCAAGTAGTGGCACTTTACTGCGCAGCTAGTATAACACTACTAGAAGTAATAAATGAATAAGTTACATAAACAACAAAACTTACGTCAGTACTAAGCACCAGTCCCATCGCCAGTCCAAACACGCAGCTAAAGAACGTGATGCTGGTCTCCCAGATCCTCAGAGCCTCAGGGTTGATGGCCATGATGCCGGTGATCACACAGTGCCAGATCGCGAGCTGCTGCGCGATCCCGAACATTATCAGGATGAAGTAGAATATCACTGCCCAAGCTGGAGACAGCTGCAACAAAACACGGTACTTATTACCGGACCAGTTGCGCCGTGCTGTTTCACCCGCGTCTTCCCTTTATCCCGCAGGAACCTTTTTCCGGGATAAAAAGTAGCATATGTGTTAATCCAGGGTATAAGCTATCTCCATTACAAATTTCACTCAAATCCGTTCACTAGTTTTTACGTGAAAGAGTAACAAACATCCATACTCACAAACTTTTACGTTTATAATACTAGTTGGGCTTTGCGGTTTCACCCGCGTCTTCCCGTTATCCCGCAGGAACCTTTTCCGGGATAAAAAGTAGCATATGTGTTAATCCTGGGATTAAGCTATCTCCATTCCCAATTTCATTCATATCCGTTCGGTAGTTTTACGTGAAAGAGTAACAAACATCCATCCATCCATCCATCCATCCATACTCACAATCTTTCACGTTTATAATATTAGGTCGGGGCAAAAGTATTTTCGTATTTTTCATAAAAAGGAAAATGTTTTTTTAGGTATAAATTTTTATTTATTTATAATATGTATGTGCCGTTTTGATCGATGACTTGTTGCCATCTTGTGGGTAGTGCCATGATCCCATTGCTGTAGAAATTTTTAGATTTTTGGTTAAAAAACTCTGACAGGTAGTTTTTACAGTGTTCTTTTGAGGTTAGCTTTATGCTTCCTAAAGAGTTCTAAAGTGACCGAAACAGGTGGAAATCTGATGGAACAAGGTCAGGGCTATACGGAGGATGCATCAACACAAAAGCTCATAGTGGACGATTCCTTTCCAATCCCACCATACACACAGCATCACTTTGTTCCGAGTCGGGCCGGGTTTTGCCACGCTCTGTGGGGCTTGTCCATACTTTGACCACGATCTTTTTCGCATATTCTTATCGTAAGTGAACCATTTTTCATCTCCCGTAATCAACCGTTTAAGAAATGGTTCGGCATTGTTACGTTTCAACAAAGAATCGCAAATGGAAACACGTTGCATTAGGTTTCTCTCAGTGAGATCATGTGGTACCCAAATGTCAAGCTATTTCTTGTACCCAGACTTTTGTAAATGACGTAAAACTGTTTTATAATCAACATCCAGTTCTTCAGCAATGTCGTAGCTACTAACATGTCGATCTTGATCCACTTTTTCAAAGATTGCACTGATTTTATCTGTGACAGGGCGTCCAGAGCGAGCCTCATCTTTCACACTAAAATTTCCAGACTTGAAACGCTTGAACCACATTTGTGCTACTCTTATTGATACCGCATTAGGTCCATAAACCGCACAAATTTTATTCGCGGCGTTCCTCGCATTTTTACCTTTTTTGTAATAAAACTTTAAAATGTACCGAATTTCTTCGTCCCATACGTTCATTTTGCTTGCTTGAAAAACAATTGAATAATGGCGGGAACTAGTTTTTTTTTATTTATTGCATCTTCAGAATGTCAACATTTAATGGTATTAAAATCAGCCAGTTACATTCAGCACAGCCAAAGAGGTTTGATTACTAATAATACATTCAAAATACGAAAATACTTTTGCCCCTACCTATTATATATTATGAAGGATGTATGTCCCAGCACTAGGATTTCGTGACCGTGGATGGTAGGTAACACATATCAACACACAAATGCTAAGCGATGATGCATCATTGGTAGTAGTTGAAATCCTACAATGAGCTTGAGGTTTCGTAGGAGAAAGAAACCGTGATGAGGGCATAGCTTGGTGGTAGGGAATTTTCAAGTGCTCGCTTTGCTATCTGCAAGTCTCAACAACAAGAGTAGCTGGCAGTTTATCTGATGGTAGGCGCTACGCTCGTGGCAGTGGGCTGGTCAAATAAGCCGCAGAACCGACAACCGTTGGGGTAGACGCGTTCTTGAGTGGAGACCGCGACTTGGTAAACGTAGTGTGTAACGTCCTGCGACAAGGCGACGACTTGCACCTAGTGACTGGCAGTAGGTAGTTGGATGAGAAGAGCCGAGGACTGGGCTCAGTGGCGTACCTTGGGAGAGGCCTATGTCCAGCAGTGGACTGATACAGGCCGATGATGATGAGGCGCTACGCTCTATTTTAGGGCAACAATTCTGTCATTAAAGTTGCAATGTTTGCTGTTTCTTATCAGCTTAATGCGGACGAATACGAATAATCCTACCTGGGAGACATCATAACTCAATGTGTGTTAGTCAATAACACATCGTTAAGTGGGTCTATTGTCATAATTTTTCTAGTACAGATGTGTATTTGCTTTTTGATTAAGATCATAATACTTATAGGCTGCAATTAGACATTACACCTTGAAACATGCATAGGATCATATAAAATGGGATTAGCAGTATATTTAAAGTGACCATACGCCCCACTTTGAACGAGCAAGTTTTGAAGCTATGAATGCTATAAACCCGCCTTATAAGGCGCCGATACCGATTTCGAATCGTCTCGGCCCCGCAGCTATGGCTTGATAAGTTATGTGCAGATTTGCCATCGCTCAAAACGGTGAAGGAAAACATCGTGAGAAAACCGGTATGTGCAAGAACCACAATATCCAAGAGCATGCGACATCTACCAACCGCACTGGGCCAGCGTGGTAGATTTCGCCCCATACTCAGAGAAAAGGTCAGAGTCCCAGTAGTGGGAACGTAATAGGCTGATGGTGATGTTGATGTTGAACCGTTTCACTCACTATCGTTAGACAAAAAGTTATTTTTATGTTTTGAGATGGATAGAATATCATTATGTAAATAAGCATTGCGCGAGGAAACGCGAGGTGTGAAATTGGATTGGCTTCAGTGTGCTATAAACAACGTGTTAGATAGCGAGCCTGGGCATTGTATGGTTGTAATACTTGTAACGTAATTGGATGCACGCGTGCAGCATTGAACATCTTAAACGTCGGCCAGTTTACGGATATCGTTTAGCAAGATTTTGTCGTTTTCCGCGAAAAAGTTTTCAAAGAAAACAACATACGAGTCTTTACTTCGACCTTTTTTTGAACAGAATGGAAACATCTTCAAACATTGCAACAGAAGATCATTCTGAATCGTTTTAGAGATATTGCAGGGTAGTGTATGACCTGATGAAGGTATGTTTGTTACTTCATGACGCTTAAAGGGCTTACCATATTTGAGTGAAATTTAGAATGGAGTTAGCTTGATTATACATAGGTTAGTGTTTGTCCCTGAAAATGTAGAATAACGGGAAATCCGCGGGACGCAGCTAATATACTGACATAATGCCTAATGTTGCATCAACCCTATCTTCATAAAGTTAGGGAGATAAATGTGAGTGTACATATGTTTTGTGAAAAGAAAGAAAGGAAGTGACGAATATGAACGGTCTTCCTCTTCCCTTCCATCAAAGAAAAGGTGGATGAATTGTGTAAGGTCAGATATGAATGAAAGGGGAGTGCTTCATTGACGGTTGATAGGGGAGAGTGGAAGAAAACTAGATACTGCGCCGACCCCAAGCACATGGGACCAGGGGTAGAAGAAGTGATACTAATATAATAAACTTACCAGGTTAGCTGGCAACACCGCGAGAGTAGCGGGCACCACCTGTGTTGCCAGTTGCAGCGGCTGCCAGCCACTCAGCGTGCGCGCGGCGTTGCCGCTCCGCCACACTGTCACCCCAACCAGGCTGCCATAGTGGCCCATGAACCGCACCGGGGTAGACGCGATGTTGCCAGGCATCGGCTCCGATAACGGCCATAAGAATTGTGATGATTTTGTTGTCTCTGTAGATATAAATTAAACACATAGAAAAAAACTCTCTGGTACAAAAAAATTTGCGTTTTTTTGTTACCCAGAATAACAATTTTACTTCATATTTTCAGGATGGAATAAATACGACCACCGGGACTTAAACCACGCTTGGAGTTTATTTGCATGATAAAATCCAAAACGGTGTAATTCGCCGAAGAACCTAAATAACCAACATAGCTCTTTTTTTTCTTTTTTTTTTCGACTAACTCTTACAGGGTAGCGTTTGAACACAAGTCACCTGATTTGAGCGACGAAGTAGTCAAAGATGGCGTCATGCTACACCTGGATTGGGGACTGGCTCTCCAGTGAGGCTACCGGAACACACCGATAGGTGCATGGCGACAGATTCTCGAATTTGCAAGTAAAAGTGGCAAAGGGCAAGCCATGGCAAAAACTATTCAAATTCGCATAAACTCACCAAAACTTCCAGGAATATAAGCGTATCCGTTATTCTTCAATATCTGCATGCAAGTGTTAGCCAGAAACGACCCAAGAAGCAAAATCGCGAATGTGAACGCCACTATGCACGCACTCTCCTTCTGAAGCATCTTGCTGGTCTTGTTTTTGGAGTTCTTGTGTGACGTCAGTTGCATTATACACGCCCCGAGCAAACCCCACGTTAGGAATGTCTCTTGAGCAGCGGCAACCCAACTCTTTAAACGAAAAAGAACATTAGTATTCATCGTTCCAAATTAAGGAGGATTAGAGGGATGGTGGCCGAACGGTAACGCGTGCGACTTACATGGCGCCGACACCGAGTTCGAATCTTCTCGACCGCACCTATGACTTAATAAGTTATGTGCGGATTTGCCATCGCTCAAAACGGTGAAGGAAAACATCGTGAGGAAACCGACATGTCCAAGAAACAAAACATTCATGGGCATGCGACATCTACCAACCCGCACTGGGCCAGCGTGGTAGATTGCGGCCTATGGGCCATGGGCCTTCTCTCAGAGAGAGAGTACGCATACTATGCACAAAAAATATCTATGATGGACCATTTTTTTATCTTTCTGAGTGACGAGACTAGCTGATAGACCTACGCCTGATGGTAAGCGTCATCCTTGCCCATTACAGTTCAGTGAAATCCAGAATTTTTAACTTCAACAGTTCAAAATCCTGACTGTGCGGTAATGCAATGCGCTCGTCACCCGTGTTATGTCATATTAGATGTGTTCAACTAATTAGAGGTTACTGAACCCAAATCTAGTTTTTAAAATATTACTCTGTTGTTACTTAAAGATTCTACTAAGCTCGGAAACATCGGTACGAATTTGATGTCGATTTCGGGATTACTTTGGTATCAGCATAAAAAATTAGACAAGTCTGTCTGATCGAGCTATGGCATCGGAAATATATACGAAGTTGTGCAATAAATGCTAGAAGGAAAAAAATAAAGCTAAAATGTAACATACATTACTATTGATAAAGAACTCGCTCCATTCGGTCTCCGCAAAAATATTAGTGACATTGTCGTACGGTATGAGCGTAAGTAATTTGGTACACAAAACGAGCGTTCCGCAGATCGGCAAGAATATCAGCATATACACGGCCTGCAATAATACAAACAGACGTCATTGAGATTTCACGAGACATGGTATTAGCATACGAACTTGCCGCGCTAATGTCATACCTTGCCGTAGGAACGCAAGCCTTTACTGAGCGAAACGAATACTATCATCCAAACCACAGCCAAATTGAATGCCACTTGAAACTTTATCGAGCCAAAGTATGAACCGCTCGAATCGCCGCTTCTCTGTAACACTTCGCCGTGAAAATACTGCGGCAATGTCTCCTGAATCTTATAACTGCCGTTTCTCACGCCAACATCTGTAACAGACATAATTGTTATTCAATGTCGCCGGATCGAGTAAAAAGTATAATCGACTAAATTAACGGCCTTCAATACACAGTTCCTGTATTGTAATGCTAATCGATTTAATGCCAAAATCGTTGGTGTTGTACAAACAATGAGCGCTCGGAATTGTATTAGCGTATCGGACTCACCTTCGATATTGTATTCGTGAGGTAATGCCCATTTGTATTTGTCATTAGACGTTATGAACGAGTCTCGAAAGTACACGAATACCCAAGAAAGTCCGATTATGCTGTAAGTCCCAATGACCGCTTGTACGATCAGCAAGGACACGCCAACTCCTTGAAATATGGGCGATATTATCCACATGTCCACAGGGCCCGATTCCAGGATTTGACCCAAGCACAGGTATAGAGTGAAAAGTGGTATTCCGATCAAAAACGATAGAATAAAAAATTGTATTATGAAGCTCGCTGTAACAAAGAATGAGGATGTTTCATGATATGCATTGCGGAATGTATAAATGTTGACGAAGGTTATTGTTGTGTAACATATTGCATACCTCCAAAATGAACACTAAATATGGCAAACCTAGAAATGTTAAATATGCCCACTGTGCAGCTGAGGCACGCTAGCATAGCGCTCATACGGTGTGGCCACACTCCAAAAGGAGGTTCATCAGTCTCATCGTTTCTGTAAAAAAAAAGTGACGCGCTCTTATTATCTATTTCACCGAAAAAGATCAACAGGTTTGTTATAAAAATGAATCATCATTATGACCTCGTTATGCTTTTCAAACTGCAAGACATTACAAAATTATGCAAGGTTATTTATTAAGAAATGCATAGTAAGTATTTAAAATTATTGTAAACGCTAATTAAAATTACCTCTCTTCACTGGCACCGGTTGCAATTTGGTTGACGGGAGCTATAGCCAAAGATTCGTTTGATGAACTGGACGTGCTGCATCTTGCGATACTCCTAGCAGTGTTATGTCCGGTCCAGTCACCTGTAGTGACGTCACTCTCGCCCGGTGACGGCAGAGACAAGGTCCGGTTCATGAGCAAAGCGCGGCGTCCTACGATCAAAGGCCCCGAGCTCCCGTCACTGCTAAGATTGGCTGCGGTCACCTGAAGCTGTATCGGCGCACTGGTCGGTCGCATGTTCACATGATCCAAGAAAAGTATTACTGGCAACGTGAGTGGCTCGCAGGAGTCCTGAGCGCCGAGCGCGGGAAGAACTATCGGGTCCAATCTCCTCATAGAATTCCGAACAGTGTAGTTTGTTGTACTTGCTCTTTCTAAAGACGAAACAAGCGCCTGCCTATTGCTCGCCGATAGCTCCGAAAAGCTTTTTGAACGTCTGAGAGTCGTCGAACGTGGCCTCTCCGAAATACTGTCGTTCATCTCCAAATCTTCGAGTGACGGCGCCGAGGGTGCATAATTCGTACACGTAACCACTTGAGTATTATCATCCATAGAACTGTGCCCCGATCGATCGGACTCTTCTCTCGTTTCGCCGATAACTTCCTTAAGTTTACAAATGAGATCGTCGTCGTCACTGTCTAAAGACTTCGTGGTGTCGTCGAGGCACGCGAGCAGTGACTTGTCTAACACTTCGTCTAAGTCATTCAGAATATCCATAAACTGGACAAGAGCCGTCGCTTGAAACTCCTCGTCGTTTGTGATGTCGCTTGATGCTTGTGATGAGTAGTTTGAGTCTGATTTGTAGCATTCTGGTATGGTTTTTTGTAGGTCCTCCCTCAGGTCACCATCGTCAGATAGTTTGTCGAGATCATCGCCGCACTGGTCGCAGTCGACGCCTTCGAACACGCTGCTGGAAACGTCGCTATCTGCGCTACTTCCCGGTACATTTTCGGTCTGCTCGTAGCGGCCTTCCCCAATGTTGACCGCTTCCATCTTTATCGCATGGCCTAAGTCATATCCTGCGCGTTTCGGCGTTGACCCTGGAACAAACGCCGCGTTCATTACACACATCTCATAGCAAAATCAATTTAAATGTTATTTAAATTAAGCACATTTGAAGGTGACGATTTTCCACAGCTGGTACATGTTGTGTACTGCCGGCGATTGCGGCGGCGTGTATTAGTGTTTACAAGTGAATTAACTCGCTAATTACCCTAATTACTGAACGTTACGCGGCGTCAAAGAAGACTAAACGTTAACACACTAATGCCAAGTAACCGTGTAATACACGGCATGGCCTGAAGGCACGGCAAGTAGGTATGATTCATTGTGGATTAGTTCCACGATGATAACAAAAGATCTCATTATTAGCGGCGACTTTCTAAACACAAAAACTTTCATGCTCAATGAGTACCTTCGTAATTTCATAATAAACAACAATTAAACACATTTTCTTTTAAATAATTTGTTGTAAGTAGCTTTTAAGAAATACATTTTAATAAATTTATTCACTGAATTTTTATTTTTTTTATTCAACAAATGCACTAACTAAATTATAACTTGTGTACTAACCAACTGCATGCACTGGGTTTATTTAATTATAACATATTGTGATAAATTCCTATGCAACTTGGTTAACTCACTAATTGTTTTGTTGTGTGAAGCAGTCATTAACAATTAACTCACAAAGGTGTCTTGCAATAACTTATCAAACTGTGATTAAGTGTTCAAGATAAGACAGACAATGAAAGGAAAAATAACGTAACATGAATTGACAATTGAATAGAAAGACAGGATTATGTTTCGCAACATAATCAATAAATCAATGACATCTAGCTTATGTACATCTTTTAAATAGAATTATACTATTCAGCATTTGGAGAAAGTTATAGGCCCGTATTCAAGAATGACGCTCAAGTGGTGATCTATGCTTGTGTAGCGATTAAGTGACATATTTGTATGAACTGACAGCCTCAAAGCTGTGCTCAAGTACTGATCATCATCAAGTCATTCTAGAATATCTTAGTACCACTTTATCTGATACAGGCCTTATAATCATCATCAGCCTATTATGTGTGCACATTAGGCCTATTGTCAGAGAGTATAGGCCACAATCATAATACTACCTAATACTACCTATATAACTTATTTTTTTATTCATATAGGGTAGTGATTGGTCTCAAGTTACTTGATGTGGTTGAAGGTACACAACACCTGGATGGGAACTTGCTCACATGTGAAGTAGCCAAACCACAGGGGCAGTGAATGTAACAATAATTTTGTTTGCATAGTTCCAAATACCACATTACATAAATATGTCTGCCTATTAGATAATGCATGCAATGTAGGTGAAAAAGAATATCAATGTAAGTCATGAGATTGAGACAAAAATGACAAAATAATAAGCTGTGCCATTTATGATTATTTTTGTTAGAATTAGGTACATATACAATTTATAATACTGCATTCAGTTAGTGCTATAACACAATAAGCAGATAAATTAGTGCTTACCTAGAAATAATTAAATGATGTTTCTTACAAGCAGCAGTTCCATTTTAAGTAAAAACCAAGATTTAAAAAAATCATTGATTTATTGGTGATGAATGATGATTTACATTAATTAATAATTATTTTATTGCAATACTTTCGATCGTGATAAACACATTCTACAATTTGAACAATAATTCTTACTTGCGAGAAATAACTACTACCGAATACTTACTCGAATCTTCAATGTTATGTTATATGAAAGCAGAAAAAATTAAGTAAACTATGCCATTAGCCTGGTTTCCCGATTTTTTTGTTGATGCTACTTCCTGAAAGCAAGAGCACTATCATCATCACACACAAGTTCACACAACATATGGACTGTTTGATTTTTATTGGCACTTTGTGATATAGTTATTTATGAATTGAATATGTAAATCGTCCAGTTCTTACATTTTATAGTATAAATCTAATAAAATTCAATGTACAAAACGCATCCGACCTTGATGGTAATCAACTGACAACTGACAATTTGTGGTGAGTGACAACTGACATCCTCTCACTTCTGACAACTGAGTGACACTGACAGTCTGTAAGCAATGCAACGCACAGACTGCACAAAAACTGCACAGCTTTCTGTAATCTTTTTTTTTGGTTATGGCGTCACACGATAAGTGTATTTGCCAGTGTTGAGTATGTATGTTGATGGGACCATGCAGCAAGCCGGGTCAAAGAAGAGTGTATAAGTAATATAGTGGCACTTTACTTATACCTTACATACTTTACACGGACTTTTTTGGAGCAACTAGAAAAGTCAACTATTCGTGATTTCAGTGTGATTTCCAGTAAAACATTAACCACAGATAAAAAATAAATGTATGTTCAACTTTCACGAAAGCATTTTAATCACACATAAAACTTTCTGTAAAATAAGGATAAATGTTTCTAATTAGCTAGAATTTAAGTAAATTTTTTTAATGCTTCTTAATTCTCATCAAAATTATTTAGCTATTGACATTTTCACATTTCTACAACGAACGTAACGAAGGAAAGATCAAAGTTGAAAGTTCTAGTTCAATATAACAAGTTTTCCGTATCTCAAGAGCCCTTATTTCAATGTAATAAAGTTTAACATTCTTTAGCAGAGATTGTCTAGTCTACTTGCGATAAGTTAAATGTAAATGTTTCTTTTTGTTAAATATTACGATAAGATCAGTTTCGTTTTTAGCTTTGCTTGGTGAATACTTACAATAGTTAACAAAAGATTTAATCATGATACTTCTAAAAGGAAGCAGAATAATTAGCATCAAAATGCTATCAGCAAATAAGGTTGGTCCTCATAACTCAAACTTTATTTTCGTCAGTCATACATTAGCCGTCTTCATGATATGTTGGTTCACTGAGTTAAAATAAAACTTTATATTTGATATTTTTGAATCGTACCTATTTGAATTACGAAGACTAACATTTCTGTGTTTATTTCATTGTTATTCTCAGCTTTTGAGAGCGATGGCAGCATATTCTACAAAGGTTTCTCTCAATGATGTGGTCATAGCCTCAGCAGTGAGGACTCCAATTGGATCCTTCAGGGGTAGCCTGGCGAGCCTTTCAGCGACAGAACTGGGAGCAGTCGCCGTCAAAGCAGCCATTGAGCGCGCCGGAATTCCTCAAGAGGAAGTAAAAGAGGTTAGTAGTACAATAACTTTCTCTATTGATTAACAGTTAGGTATTTGAACTCTTTTACAGTTGTTTGATTAAAAGTAGTATCCATATCTCAACATATTTGAATGTTAGCCCTTAGCCTCAACAAAAGCTCTAATCAGTGCAAATTTTTAATTTTATCTAATAATATTCTTTGGTCAAGATTATTTAATTAGGTATTGTTATCATATATTTTTTATTACAACTTATTGATAACATTTAAATTGATTATGTATGATTTGAAATACCTACTTATGTTCTAAACATTTTTAACTTATTTGTGGTGGCATTGCATGTTTTGTAACTTAATTTTAAAATATTTATGCCAAACAATATTTTGGTTTTCATTGAGAGTACAAAAACATGAAAAAGAAACCATAATACAATTTTATATGTGCTTTTAAAAACTGATTATTTGTTTATTTTCAGGTGTACATTGGAAATGTCTGCTCAGCAAATGTAGGGCAAGCACCGGCTAGGCAAGCAGTCATCTTTGCTGGAATGCCAAAAAGCACAATTTGTACCACTGTGAACAAAGTATGCGCTTCTGGTATGAAATCAATAATGTTGGCTGCACAAGGCCTTCAGACTGGCGCTCAAGAAGTTATTCTGGCCGGAGGAATGGAATCTATGTCAAATGTCCCATTCTACCTGAAGAGAGGTGAAACTTCTTACGGAGGCATGCAGTTGGTTGACGGTATTGTATTTGATGGTCTTACCGATGTGTACAATAAATTCCACATGGGCAACTGTGCTGAAAACACAGCAAAAAAATTAGAAATCTCCAGACAGCAGCAAGATGAATATGCAATTAATAGCTACAAAAGAAGTGCGGCAGCGTATGAAGCAAATGCGTTTGCTGATGAATTAGTGCCAGTTCCTGTACCACAAAAAAGAGGTGCGCCTCCTGTAATATTTGCAGCAGACGAGGAGTATAAAAGAGTTAACTTTGAGAAATTCACCAAATTAGCAACAGTCTTCCAAAGAGAAAACGGAACTGTAACGGCAGGAAATGCATCAACTTTGAATGACGGTGCTGCTGCTATGATTTTAATGACTGCTGATGCAGCTCAGAGATTGAATGTTAAGCCTATCGCCCGAGTGGTTGGATTTGCTGATGGCGAATGTGACCCAATTGACTTCCCCATTGCGCCAGCTGTCGCTATCCCCAAGCTGTTAGAAAAAACTGGTGTCAAGGTAGAGGATGTAGCGATGTGGGAAATCAATGAGGCTTTCAGTGTGGTCGCTGTTGCTAATCAGAAACTGCTAAATATAGACCCCGCTAAGATCAATATTCATGGCGGAGCAGTGAGCCTGGGTCATCCGATTGGCATGTCTGGTGCGCGTATTGTTGTACACTTGTGCCATGCACTAAAGAAAGGTGAAAAGGGTGTTGCTTCCATCTGCAATGGTGGGGGTGGTGCTTCATCTGTTATGATCGAAAAATTGTAAGTGTATACATACCGATTTGTTTTTGTGTGCCTTTTTATGATAATTAGCTGTTAGCTATGATAATCTAGCTTTAAGCATTATGTTTTTGTTATAAATGTATTTTATAAAAATATCTCTATTAATCTGATGTAGGTAAGAAAAGAATTTATTATTTTTTATGGAATGGATGACTAATAAATCATATAATTTATAATTTCTATTTAGTTTAAATATCACCCATACACCTACATGTTACATTATTTTCAGAACTCATCAAACGGCCGGGCCTCCAGTACTGACATTTTACACAAAAGACCCTTGCGGCCTTTGTGATATACTCATGGAAGAGTTAGAGCCATACAGGGACAGATTAACAATTCAAAAAGTATACATTACAGAAAAAGAAAACTTGAGGTGGCTACGGCTTTACCGTTATGATATACCAGTACTGTTCCTAAATGGACAGTTTTTATGCATGCACAAATTAGATAAGCAATCACTTGACAGGAGGCTAAAAGTGATCGAAGAGGAAAACCAATAGCTCATTTGAATAAAGTAGGTAGTTAGGTACCTAGGTACATTCATATTATGTCTTACAAATAAAAACCTTTGTAAATTGTATGATAAAAATATTCGAGGACATTATAATCATGTATGTAGGTATAAGCTAGATGGTAGTTGAACAAGTATAACAGTTTTAGCATACCATCTCAACCAAGATGTATTATGTATTCATTTTAAATAAAAACTATAACTGGTTGGACCAGTTTTCAGTTAGTTTCAACAGATAAGTAGGTAACTAGGTACCAAGACGTTCGGCAATCCAAGCGCGCTCTAAGATTATAAGGGTTTTTTTAAATCACGCATCGTCCTAGTTTACATCTCTAAACTGATAACAATAACATTAATGTAGTATACCTCATTGTACAGCAATACAAACCTTTTTCATATCTTAAACCTAGTATAGTTTTTTCTAGCTCATGTCATTCTGCCATACTTGTCACTTTAAAATAAAAGTTCTATCTTGCAAATTAAGTATGAATTTAATTTATTAAATTGGCGACGAGGATGAACTCCGAACAATTTACGCAGTTCCTAAGAGTTCAACAAACTCAACAGGAACAAATACTTAAAGTACTTACACTATTACTGGAAAAAGATACGACACAAGATGCCCAGACAACGACCAACACTTCTAACACGCAACCATCCGACCAGAGAACTGGAATTTTTAAGACCTTTAACATAGAAAAGTTCGATCCAGACAGCTGTAGAGTGGAAGACTACGTAGATTACTTTGAAAATAAGTGCATTATCCATAACATCGACGACGACAAACTTAAAAAGGATTTACTGCTAAATTCTTTTACACCTGAGATTTTCAGAGAAGTAAAGATAGCGCTTACACCTAAATTCCAAACAAGTGAATATAAGGAAATACGCACAAAACTTCTAGACCTTTTTCGTGTCAAGAAAACCAGGTACCGTGCGTTAACAGAATTTTGGAGCTGCATTAGGGACGGAAATGAATCAATGGAACACTACGCAAACAGGCTAAAAGATTTGAGCAAAGATTGCAATTACGACGATTGCCTCCTGGAACGGCAGTTACGAGATCGGTTTGCAACAGGCCTGAACCATACGGAACTTGAAACGGATTTGAAACAAAAGTGGCCCGATTTAATGGAGACCTTCGAAGGTCACGTGAAGGAGGTAACATTTGCACAAATTTTTGCAGTCGCTCAATCTCGGGAACAGGCCGAACACGATACACCATCTACAAGCATTAAGAAAATAAGCAAAAAACTGCCAACAACGAGTTATTCCAATTACAGGAGTCCACGTAAAATACCGTCAGATCATTGTTATCGATGTGGGAAAAATAAACATGATTTTGCAAATTGCCCAGCAAGGGAACATACATGCCAAGAATGCAACGTAGATGGGCATTTTGAAAGTTGCTGCATTAAAACCGGACGAGCATACATTACAAGAGGCAAAACACTACAAAAACAGAAACATAAACTTCAAAGAGTATCTACAAAGAACGAATCATCGTCACATGCGTCTTCAACGGATAGTGATGATATAGACTCTGTATGCAACATCGCAGGAGAACGCAACAAAGATTGTAAAAGAATTGATGCAATCATCGATGGCAAAGCCTGCACGATGGATTGGGACCCGGGATCATCATATTCAATTATTAACACCAAATTTTGGAAGCAAATAGGAGCCCCACCATTAACGAAAGCTCCAAGGCTACGAGCATATGGTGACAGCAAGCTAAAATCAAAAGGTCTAACCGACGTAACAGTAGAAGTCGACAGCAAAAGAAAGATTTTACCAGTTATAGTAATGAAAAATGCCAATCCCATGCTATTCGGGTTACAATGGAGTGAAATGTTTGGTATGGAGTTTCCTAAGGCCGTTTATTCCATCAAAAGAAGTACACCGAAGACTCTTAAACATCTCTTGAATAATCACGCAGAATTATTCGATGGTAAATTGGGCAAAGTTAACGGATATCAAGTGAACATTCATGTCAAACCAGGAGCAGAACCTATACATCTACCCGCACGACCTATTAAGTTTAGCATAAAAAGGAACATAGAACTGGAATTGGATCGCCTTGTCTCTCAAGGTATAATAGAAAATATAGATCCAAATTTAACACCTGTTGAATGGGCCACCCCAACAGTCAACGTTTTAAAACCAAACGGAGACATAAGGATATGTGGAGATTTCAGAACGACACTTAACTCAGTACTGATCAAACATTTACACCCTGTACCACTTTTCGACCAATTACGACAAAACCTGGCACATGGCAAAATTTTTTCGAAGATAGATTTGAAGGATGCTTATTTGCAATTTGAAATTGCCTCGGAATCAAGGAAGTATCTGACGTTGTCAACACACAAAGGATATTTTAGGTACAACAGGATGCCATTTGGAATTTCGACAGCTCCATCAATTTTTCAACATTTTTTGGACAAACTGCTGGGTGACATTCCAAACGTAGCCATATACTTCGATGACATTGCGGTAGCAGGAAAAAATAACGAAGAAAACATACGAACACTTTCTCTTGTTTTCGAACGTTTGCAACAAGCAGGACTAAAAGTCAATTTAAAGAAATGTTCTTTCTTTCAAAAGGAGATACAATACCTCGGTCATGTAATCGATCAACATGGAATACGACCCACAAAAGAAAAGCTTGAAGCCATCACTAACGCTGCAGAACCAAGCAATGCAAAAGAGTTAAAATCTTTTTTAGGCTTGGTTAATTTCTACGAGCGATTTATTCCTCATTTGCATGGACTGTGTGCAGATTTACATGATTTGACCAGTAGCAGCCGATCATGGCGTTGGAGCGCTCATGAGAGTAAAGTTTTTAATAAAACTAAAGCGTCCATAGCCGCCTCAAAACCACTGGTTGCTTTCAATGAAAATAAAACCATCTTCCTGGCATGTGATGCATCAGAAAAGGGAGTGGGAGCAGTACTATTTCATAAGGAGAAAGATGTTGAACAACCTATTGCGTTTGCATCAAGGAAACTCAGATCCGCAGAATCTAGGTACTCTGTTATAGATAGAGAAGGCCTAGCTATTCTATTTGGAATTAAAAAATTTGATCAGTACCTACGCGGCACAAAATTTACATTAATTACTGATCATAAGCCCCTTATACATATTTTAGGTACTCAACGCAACCTTCCTAAATTAGCCAATAACCGGCTTATAAGATGGGCCTTGATAATTGGCAGTTACAACTATGACATCTGTTATCGCAAAGGCGAAAATAACATTTTGGCTGACTGTTTTTCCAGACTGCCTAACAGTGACACCGAGCCTTCTGAAACAGAACGTTTGGTGCACAGGATAGAGTCACGTCTTTTGGGGTCGAGAACAGCTGAACTGTGCCTTACCGAAGAGATCCTGAAAGAGAACACCACCAAGGATACTGTGTTAGCGAAAGTCTTACAATGCGTCAAGACAGGCTGGCGAGACTTAGAATATATTGGTGATATGAGATACTATTTCAGGAAAAGAAGTGAGCTTTCGGTTGAAAATAAGATACTTTTGTGGCAGGGGAGAATTATAATACCTGGATGCTTACGGCAAAAAGTTCTAACGTATCTTCATCGCGGTCATCCTGGAATGTCAGCCATGAAGGCACTGGCACGTTTTTACGTATGGTGGCCATCACTGGACGAAGACATTGAATCTTTTATAAAACTTTGCAAGGGATGTCAAGCAAACCGTCCGCACAATCCTGAACTTCCAGTTTTTTCTTGGTCGATTCCAGAGCAAGTTTGGGAAAGAATACACATCGACTTTGCTGGCCCGTTTCATGACACTTATTGGCTGGTACTGTGTGATGCTCTGTCAAAATGGATTGAAATAAAACCCATGAAACGTATAACAACGAGAGATTTATGTTTGGTTTTGGACGATATATTTTGTACCTTTGGATCGCCGCAAATGATTGTGTCTGACAACGGCCCACAGTTCACTTCGTCAGACTTTAAGGAGTACTGTAAGACCCAAGGCATCTTACATGTGACCTCTTCTCCGTACCATCCCCGGACTAATGGTTTGGCTGAAAGGCTTGTAAGGACATTTAAAACAAGAATGTCATCGGATGAAGGTAGTCACTCCAAACGACGTCTGTTGGAATTCCTATTCACGTACCGGAATACACCCCATAACAGCACGGGTAAATCACCATCACAAATGATGTTTGGACGCCAACTTAATTGTTTACTATCCAATATAAGACCAGATAAAAGGAGAAATTTACAATATAAACAAGTCAAAGCAAATATCAATGACGAGACTTCGTCCAGTCTTAATCCTGGTGACAGTGTGTACGTTAGGACACGCCAGGACAAGACGTGGCAAGCTGGTTCCGTGGCCGCACGGAAGGGGAAATACACGTACGTCGTCACGACCCCGGGAGGAAAAGAAATACGTCGGCATGCAGACCACGTCCGGCCCCGGATTCCTTCACCGTTGCCATCGGTACCTAGCGAGAGGGTAACGTCTGGAACTATACCGTTAATACGTCAGACCCCTGAAGCACCTGAAAGTTCGTCACCATCGTTGTCTCCTACGACAACACCGCAAACACCCGCAGACCCTGGAACCTCAGGGTCATCATCGGTCGGGTCGTCTTTTGATACCCCTAACTCCGAGGCTACCACTCCACCTACGGCCGTGCTCCTGCGCCGAAGCCAACGAACTATGAGACAACCCCGGCGACTCATTGATGAGATGTGATGCATCGTTTAGAGAGGGACGAATGTAGTATACCTCATTGTACAGCAATACAAACCTTTTTCATATCTTAAACCTAGTATAGTTTTTTCTAGCTCATGTCATTCTGCCATACTTGTCACTTTAAAATAAAAGTTCTATCTTGCAAATTAAGTATGAATTTAATTTATTAAAATTGTCATAAATCTGAGATCAATACGTTTATATATTTATGTACATATTTATTTTAGAAAACCTTTTTATTTACATAATATGTAAGTCTATCCATAGATAGGGATTATCATCAAGTTTTTTGTAGCGCCATCTGTCATCAAGTAGCAGAAGATTTATCCACTAGCTGGTAAGAACCTCCACAATAGATGTCGCGCACGACAATGATACGAAGTATCGATACAATGATAATAATTGATAATTGATACGCGACATTGCCTTACTGCTTACTATCAGAATAAAAAATAGTAGTTCAGTACCAACGACAAATGGGAGTTCTAGAACCGCATGTTCCTTTATAATATACCGGACTACAAAACCTCGACCTACTCATTAAAACTCTATTCCCTGCTGTACTGTATAACTGTATTCGGTATTAGTATTATAGACTATAGTAGTCTGTTGTTTACAGGTTCCTTTGGGTTCGTTCTGTAATCTGTCTTTTATTTCATTCATTCATTGGATTGACGGACGTCACGGATGAAGCTAGGAGTAGGGACTGGGGAGTTATTTGAGATGAAAAAATATAAAATGCTGAAAATATTGGTCTCAATAAATATGTAACGTTTCAGATAATTAAAATCTTTGATATGGTTTAGAAGCGTTATCTAAATAACCTCTCTTTCATATTTCGCCCGTGTTTTGTGAGTAATATATCGGAAGAAACAATGGTAAATTCAGCCATACAAACACTGGAGGCTGCGGCTCAAATGTTGATGGTAAGGTTTACTTTCAATAAATTTGTCGTAGAAAGATATTTCATTACATGCTTACATAAACATGAACCTTTCTAAACTATGTACTTCATATCTTTACGTTCACGTACATAAACCTTTGTTTATTGACATAACAACTACTGGCTGGCTACTGTAGATCTCAGATTCGCAGTTCCTGATACCTAACAGGTCAAGTCTAGGTGCAGATAATCATATTTATGGATGAGTTATGTATGTGATTGTGTGGTGTATTATGATTTATTTATTGCTAGTTTGGTCTGAACTATGTATAGATTTTAGGGGCGTTTTTATTATTATAAAATTAATTAAGCACTTTTTCTTTTTGTTTATAAAAAAAATACGAAATAATCTAATTCATGTATGTATGTAGTTAATATTATTATGCTAATCTAGTCAGCTTGTAAGCTTGTTTATTTAGGACATATTTATTTAGGAAAATTATTTCATTGCAAAAATCAAATGACAATATTCTCCAGATTGTAAGATGAGATAATAATCTTGATGTACTGATACACTACAGATTGTGCTTCTACCTACCTAACAAAGTTAAATACTATCATCAAAATGTAACTTGGCTTTATTAGATTAGGTAGGTCCGTTCTTTCCTTATTGAATTAATTATTCACTTTGCATACACAAATAGTTACAAAAAACCTTATGTAACTACCGATTTTATTAAAATAAAGAAGCAGTGTAAAAAGATGTTGCAATTTCTAGGCACATTGCAGTACATGTTGAGTTCTTGTTTATTCTTGTTGTTTTTGGAAAGAATATGGCCATGATTTCCTTCAATACTTCAACCCGACTGAACATATTAAAATTATAAATTACATGATTTTGTATGATACAAAACATTACATTTTATAATTATTTCATGATATTTTGCTCAAGAAGTTATGCTGTTAGCAAAAACAGCTGTAAAAACAAATTTATGTTGTGATGTATGCACTTTTTATTATGCTGATGCTCACACACCTCTTATTAAGAAGTATTATATAAGTTTTGATATTTTATTATAATAAGTTATCAAGAAATTTCTATAGTAAGAATTAACCTTTGACTTTATCAAATAAAAAAATATTTTTATGATTCATCTTGTTTTATTCCTGTTAACCAAACAAATAACCTAATAATAAAGATTAATAGGAGAAAGTTTAGTGATTTATATGTTATAACTTATGTAATTTAAATATTATATTTTATCTACATAGTATATTTTTATACTAAATTTGTCATGCTAAAAAATTATATGTTGTTGATATAATTTAGTTTCACGTGTGAATCACAACCAAGTAATTTAATTTGACTACATAGAATTCTCTTGTAGGCCAACCATTTCAAGGACAATTTTTAATTAAACTTATTTTAACACATTTTTATAGGCATCACCAAATATGGTGACTTCTGAGCAGCGTCACCAAGCTGAGAGTGTGTTTCTCGAGTTCCGGAACACAAAAAATCCCTATGAGATGTGCAGAGAACTACTGGAAAAGTCCAGCTCAGACTATGTGCTCTTTGAAGCAGCTGGACTGTTGAAATCAGGTTTAGTTAGAGAATGGAATCTTTTGTCCCAAAGTGATATATCATCGTTGCGAGAATATTTACTCAATTATCTATTGAGGAAAGACACCCCGCCGTTTTTGAGAGAGAAACTGTTACAGGTAAGTGAGTGGTCACATTTACATAGTTTCCTGGAAAATAGAATTAGACTTGTTCTACTGTCATCCTGGACATTTTTTTATGTAACTGTGAGACGAGCAAGTTTTTCACTTGATGGTAAAGGTCACACTTGCCTATTAGATTTCGGCATTCGGCAATGTAACTGTGCTTGTCACTCAGATATGAATAAATCTTAAATCTATGTCATATAAATTCACTGTATTATATGTGATATTTCAACTGGTTTTCCTTTTCCTCAGACTATTGCAATTATCATAAAAAGAGGCAGCATTAATGACAATGGCAGAGAAAGAAAAGCTCTACTCGGAGAATTGGAAAAACTTATCCTTAGCTCGCCCATCAATCAACAGAAGTTGGCATGCTCCCTCATTCTAGCCATCATGCAAGAATACGCCATAACAGTCAAGTCTGCTGATGTGGGCCTAATGTGGGAAGTACATTTCCGATTGAAAAAATCCTTTGAAGCATCAGATTTGAAAAGGATATTTAGATTTGCTGTAAGCGTGTTAGAGCAGATTGTTCGGTCAGGCCACCGTCCAGAAGGTGAACAAGCGTTGCTAACTAAACAGCTTTTGACAATAGTGGAGTCGGTATTGTGCTGGAGCCATGTATCACCACTACTATCGAAGAGATTGATCGGAGCATTCGAGGCTATACACGAAAGCGACTCGGCCCCAGCTCTGAGACTGAATCTCAGCTGGATAGACACAATAATGCAGCCGGAGCTACCGCAACTATTCTTCGAAATCCACGTTTACGTGAGATCTAATCCGGAATTGATAAACACGTCGCTTACGTGCTTGGTGCAGTTAGCTAGTCTCAGTGGATTTGCAGATAATCTTAAGAAGCAGTATTTAGAGAATTACGTTAATAGTTTCATGAATGCGATGACTTACATAGAGCCGTACGATAAGGAGTTTCTTGGGATTGGCGATATATATAGGAGATTGATACAGTTCTTTCGGCCGGCGATGATCGCAGCTCTGCCGCCAGCCTTTCTGCACACATTGACGACTTTGACGTGTCATTGTATAAGAGGCTCTGTTGTGGAAGAAAGTGTATGTAACTCATGTTAATATCCTTGACAAACAGACAGGGAAGTGAAACGTGGCGAAACGCTTTCAAGCGTAGAAAGAGGATACATTTAGTATGCAAGATGTCTTTTTAAGCGTTATTTTAGCGGCGATAAATTAAAAGAGCTGCGTCTTCGCTTCGCTATCCGTTTAAAACACAGCATTTTTCTGAAGCATTTTCTAAATCAAATCTGTTGTTCCAAAGAGAGAGTAATAACTAACATATTATTATATAGAAATAAAGTGCCTCTTTATAATGTTATGAGATATTACTTCTTTTCTCGTTTCTACATGTTTAATAAATAACTTAAATATTTCAGGTTGATGATGATACAGTGTGGAGAGAATCGTTAAATAAGTTCCTTCACACATGGAGTTCTTTAGTGAACGAGTTGGATGGATACTCAAATGAAACGCTACTGAATCCTTGCATAGAAGTGTTCAATACATATTTACAGTGTAGACTGGCACCTCCAGATGGGACAAGGTGATTATTTGGCACTGCTTTAGCTGTTAATATAGTATTTGCTAGGTAAAAGACTCTTTTATATTACCACCTTACCAATATTGAGACAAATTATTGTTCTTGTCTTACTTTAGTGGTCAGAAAAGAATAGATATAGGTATGCCAAAACGTTTAACTGATGTTTGTGATGATTTTTTTAACATCTTCCCATTCGTGGTCTCTACTCGAGAAACATTCTTTCATCGGGTATCGCTCTATCGAGCGATGAGGCCTGCCCATTGCCACTTCAACTTGCAAATTACTTTATGTTTTATGCAAAAATTCAATTAATACATCTTTCAGATGCGCAGAAAAACCGGATGAGGATATCAGGGACGATTATGAAGACGACGAGCGAACGTTGCACAGCCACAATTTGCTGACTATCGGCGCCATCGCCAGGAAAGCACCTGCGCATTGCTCCCACATCCTGTTTACTTTGTTACGGGATAGGAGTAAACGGTGACAAGCGACTTTTTAAAACACCACTAGATTAGATATTGGTGTCGATTCGGTTTTGCATTTTCTAAAACTAAACTAAGTTTGACAGGTCTAAGAGTAATGCTGTCCTTTTTTTACTTCAGTGGTTAGAAAAAGATAGCAATACTATTAGACCTGTCAAATTTAGTTTAGTTTTAGAGAATGCAAAACCGAATCGACATCATTAGCTTCACTTGCAGTTGGTAGTGACCCTGCCTACGAAGCTAGCGGTCCCGGTTTCGAATCCCGGTAAGGGCAAATATTTGTGTGATGAGCGCTAATATTTGTTGCTGAGTCTTGAATATTTCTATCTATACTAGCGACCCGCCCCGCGGCTTGCCTGCGTGGAAGTTCATATTTTCTCCAAACAAAATCTATATAAGTATTTATCTATACTAATATTATAAAGCTGCAGAGTTTGTTTGTTTGTTTGTTTGTTTGTTTGTTTGTTTGTTTGTTTGTTTGAACGCGCTAATCTCATGAACTACTGGTCCGATTTGAAAAATTCTTTCAACGTTAGATAGTCCATATATCGAGGAAGGCTATAGGCTATATTTTATTTCCAAAAAAATTAGGGATCCGTAAGAAAATTGCTATTTTGCAACCCAAGGTGTGAAATCGAAAACCTATTTTTGCGTGCGCTGCAAAAACCATTGACACTAGAACAAAATAATGTATTACGGGTTTGTAGGTCCCATTAAGATCTACAAAAAAGTCCGCGAGAGCATATGTCTAACTATTATAGTTATGCCACAATAAGTAATCTTTTATTTTAAAAATTTAATTTTTAATGCTGCTGCTAGAAAAGGCTCTTTATTTGTATCTTGGTATTAATCCTTATCAAAATAAATTACTTCTTATTCAAAACTGCTTCAATGCCATTATATAACTTTTTGAATCATTCAATTCGGACATTCCATTCGAAAGATATCACGAGTTTAAAAAAGTAAGTAGTAGTAGAAAAATAAAACCGCCGCACCGCAGCACAGCGAGAAACACGGTGAGGTGAGGGGGGCACCGGGAGATTCTATAAAATAGGTAAAGTGCGGTCGCGGGCTAGGAAGACCTTTAACTGCGCGGTTCAAACGTGCGGTCCAAGAAAAAATAACTTAGAATTAAAATAGGATAATGAGCACCTACAGCAGCTAACCCGGTGAGGTGGCACCGAAGTGCGGGAATAATTTTGGAGTATAGAGATAATTTGAGCCCCGGGGAAGGGACATAAGATACTTTTTATCGCGATAAACTGTAGCCCACGCGGGTGAAACCGCATGGAACAGCTAGTTTCTCCATATAAGTAAGAATGTATATCATTGTCTAGTACCCATAACACAAGTTTGGAGCTTAATTTGGGGCTAGGTCAATTTGTGTGCAATGGTCCCCCGATATTTATTTATTTCATACAATATAAGACGTCGATTTTAACCTACTTGTCGAACTGAAACTCTGTACCTATATTATTATGTAATTCTGATGACATCGCAATAATTTGATATCATCGACCTGATCTGATCTTATCTGAGTGGCTACTAGTAAACTCCTCGAGTTCGAGCTCATATGATTAGTTTTAAAAGGCCTATATGTTCCGCAGTGGAGTTCGTCCGGCTGATGATGATAATGATGATCTCAGGGTTGCATGCGGCAGTGCCTTGACGTACAGGATATTGTTTAAAATTCACACTCTCACACACATACACACTTTCCCATTTTCACTATTACATTTTTCACTGAACTGTCACTTTTATCATCGGGCGAGCGACTTCTATGTATCAGTTGCATAAGGAAATAAATAAAATGTAGTTAGCAAACCCTTTTTAAAACACTTTTATTAGCTTGACTTGTAACTAACTAACTAACTAACTAACAATGTAATCAAATCTTAGAAGTCAATTTTCACCTACTTCTAATTGTCGTATCGACTTGAAACTTTGTATGTGTATGTAATCTCGGTGACAATGCAATAATTTGGTATCATCGACCTGATCTGAAGATGCAACCGGAAGGTGGGTAGGGCATCTCTGCGCTGGCTACTAGTAAACCCCTCGTGTTTGGGCTCATATGAATCGTCTTGATGAGTACAATAGATTGGACTTGGTGACGAGGGTCTGATGATGCAACCGGAAGGTGGGTAGGGATCTTTGCAGTGGCTACTAGTAAACCCCTTGTGTTTGGGCTCATATGAATCGTCTTGATGAGTACAATAGATTGAACTTGGTGACGAGAGTCTGATGATGCAACCGGAAGGTGGGTAGAGGATCTCTGCAGTGCTACTAGTAAACCCCTCGTGTTTAGGCTCATATGATTCGTCTTAATGAGTCCAATAGATTAAACTTCGTGACGAGGGTCTGATGATGCAGCCAGAAGGTGGGTAGGGGATATCTGCAGTGGCTACTAGTAAACCCCTCGAGTTTGGGCTCATATGATTCCTTTTGATGAGTCCGATAGATTGGACTTGGTAACAAAAGACTAAAAAGTAAAAAAATAAAAATATATAGTTTAAAAAACTAAAAACAAACACTTTAAAAACGCACTCAAAAATATAAAATAATAAAATTGACTTGTATTAGTTACGATATAATGGTTAATTCAAAAAGTGTGGAGCGCTTCTTTTACTGGGTAAATAAAAGTACACAAACCAAAAAGCGCTCCACACTTTTTGAATTAACCATTATATCGTAACTAATACAAGTCAATTTTATTATTTTATATTTTTGAGTGCGTTTTTAAAGTGTTTGTTTTTAGTTTTTTAAACTATATATTTTTTCTTGTACAGGTTACAGACACAACTTCAGCAGTTGCACATGGGAAAAATGCAGATAGGCAGCAGTTTAGAACTGCCCTCGTTGTTTGAAGATGTCCACTGGATTCTTATGATCGCAGGTAATAGACAAAATGTATTGGACTATAGCAGGGGTGGCCAACTTGATTAGACCCAAGGTCGACTATTTCCTGATGAAACTCTGTGTAATCTACCAATTACATACTTGTTGAAATTTGAAATGAAACAGTAGTTATGTAAGTATATGTTAATGTAACATTTTACTGTAAGCTTTGCTGGCATCTTCCACCAGATTCCCAAGTCAAGTCGTTCTGTCTGTTTTACGTATTTTTATGATACTTATTATGTTATTTGTTTCGATACGATCGTCTGGACTAATATCCGCTATCGGCCACCCCTGGACTATAGGATGTCTGGAAGCAGACAAAGAGACAAATTTTTCACTCCAATGCTTTGACATATAAAGATCTATAAAGCAAATTCTGTATTTGCAATTTTTTTCACATTATAATAGTGCAGATTACTATGCAAGCTAAAGTAAACCTTACTACATTAACTTACATGTGAAATTCCCAGGTCATTTCCTAGCCATCGATTGCACGGAAGGCGAAACTGTTATGATACCAACAGAGATTATGTACTTCAGCATCGCAGAGAACGCCAATGTTGAGCTGTCGCTAGCCTATCTGATAGGAAGCAATAACAATCCTGAAAACGTTGATCCTATACTAAAGTAAGTGTCAAACTCAAAAATATAGTTATTTAGTAGGTGATCACTTCAAAACGTCGGACTTAAAACTCAAACAAAACTCGTGTTCCAGGATATTAGGCGAAGTGTTCCGTATAAGCACGTGGGAGTGCCTCGCGCTGGACGCCGGCCTCGGCTGCATGTTCAGCCCGGAGGTGTCCGCGACATTGTCCTGGCTGCTCAAGATCTGGGCCAACTCCTACCTGATGATAGACTCGACAGAATATAGCGAGGTTAGTCAGAAGACGCGACACTTGCACAGGTAGAAATGGAAAGAGATTGGGGTACGGTCAGGGTCGGGAATTCCAGTAGCTGTCTCTGGTTGCTGTTCTAGAATGACGCTCAAGCTATGATCTCTAAATGAGCGTTGATTTGAGCCTGTCATTGCATACAAATATGTCACTTAATCGGTAGGTACTCAAGTATTTATTTACTAATAGGAAGACCAACAGCTTTAAACATGTTTTAAAAATAACTAGTAAAACAGAGGGCCAATTATAGGTCCTCCATTATTGACCAACACTTGTGTCATACTAGCATACCAGCCTCAGAAAGCAATAACAATCAATAAAGAAAATCGTGCATATAACCTTCATATAAGAGCCGTTTCGCACGTGAGTACATGAATCAATCGGAACGAGTGCGGTTACCGGTCGCATACACATAGAGATCCTGAGTTTTGTAAATGACTAGCTGTTCCCCGCGGTTTCACCCGCATGGGCTACAGCTTTAAGCATGCAAAGTCTCAGCCCGATCGGTTTAAAATTGACAAAGTTTCATCCCCTATTTTATCCCCTGGGAGGTAGAATTAATCAAAATCCTTTCTTAGCGGATGCCTACGTCATAACATCTACCTGCATGCCAAATTTCAGCCCGATCCGTCAAGTGGTTTGGGCTGTTCGTTGATAGATCACTATGTAAGTCAGTCAGTCACCTTTGAGTTATATAAATTTAGATTGTGTGTGCGTTACTACAAATTATTTGTCCGTGTCGACAGATGTCTAGCGCGCTGTTGAGCGCCTTCGGGCCGTCGTCCCCGGGCGTGGGGTGGGCGGTGTCTCGGCTGGCGGCGCGCGTGGCCGCCACGCTGCGCCACCTGCACGCGCAGCCGCTGCCCGCCGACCACGCGCTGCAGCTGCTCACCACGCTCGTGCACCGCCGCCGCGTGTACGTACACCCGCTACACACACACACACACCACACGTGGGGTGGGCGGTGACGAGGCTCCTATACAACATATACCAACACATTCATTCACACACACTCATACACAAACACACACAGATACTACGTGCACGCAAACATTGTTCCTACCTTTTGCTAGCACGGGAGTAGAAGATAGGAATGAACTAGTAGTTCTCATTTATTTCTGACTAGTTGCGCCCCGCGGTTTCATCCGCGTCTTCCCGTTATCCCGCAGGAACCCTTTTCCGAGATAAAAAGTAGCCTATGTGTTAACCCAGGGTCCATAAGCTATCTCCATTCCAAATTTCATTCAGATCCGTTCAGTAGTTTTTGCGTGAATTAGTAACAAACATGCATCCATCCATCCATACTCACAAACTTTCACGTTTATAATATTAGTAGGATCTGTAATTCACAATACAGGGTCAATTGATATACCAGCTCATTTTAGAGTTTAAACTAGCTGTTCTCCGGGGTTCACCCTCGCGGATTACTGTCTATCGCGATAAAAAGTATCCTAGTCTTTTTCAGAAAGGCTTTCAACAATCTCCATACCAAATTTCGTCTAACTCTTTTCAGCAGCGTAGGCACAAACAGACAGAGGAACAGACAAATTTACTTTCGCATTTCTAATTTTAAACTCCGAGAAACCGCGGGGCACATCTAGACAAGTCTATAATGTAATACTGGACAGTCCCTTATCTCAATAATATTACAGAAACAACCCCCTCTCTGGAAGCGAGGAGTTCCTTCAGCTGGTGACGTGGGAGCAGGCGGGGAACAACCTGCCAGGTCGGCTGAGAAAGGAACTGCACAGAGCTTTCGCTGTCGTCGCTAGAGAGAGTGATGGTAAGTTAATACTACATGCTTTTCTGAGCGAGTACATTCAAGTAGTTTTTTTTTAGTTAGCATATGTACTGTAGATTGTATACTTTCTTATTTTAGCAATATGCAAGCATTTAACCCCCGGTCTTACCTGAGTGATGACAAGGTCGATGATGGAGCATGCTTACCTAGAAGATACCTATTCACTCTTGACTTAAAGGCTCCCAAATTAGATATACAAAGAGAAAGGATTTTATTGTTGCTTTGTTCGGGCAAACTTAAAAACTATTGAACCGATCTTGACGAAATTTAGTATATCGAGAAAGTTTGAACCCTGGGGGAAGGACATAAGATACTTTTTATTGCGACAAACTGTAGTCCACGCGAGTGAAACCGCAAAGAACAGCTAGTTAGTGATATAAATAAAATCGAAATGTAATCGCGCCCAAAAAATAACCTGCCGGCCATTTCTTGCCTGTTCTTTTGCCGGTGTAAGGAAGTTTGAACAAGCCTAACTAGTTTTAAGTTTGACGTTTTAAAGTGATGAAATGTTGTAGTATGTGTGTGTGTACAAGCGTCAATGATGAAAGAAATGAACTCGTTACTTTGGTTTACAGGTCCAGTAAGAGCCCACCTAGTAGAAAACATCATGCGGCTCCAACAGAAGCTGACAAGCTTGCTAGAAATGAATTCAGACACGGAACCCGTTCGGAACATGCTTGCAGATACGCTTGACTGCTACATTGGCATCGCAGAGGGGGTCCTTCAGGTATTGTACAGGAAAACAGGTCTGTACTCCTTGTACGGATTTAAAAAAACTAAAAGTTTTTGTTTCCTTCGAAACATTTTTTTTAGCGCGCTTTACTGAAACTTCGAGGGTCTAACGTGCTCTGGGTCAGCGTGGCAGAATGTGACCCCCCACTCTCTGACAGAACGCCGGTGTTCAGCCGTGATGACGTAATAGTCTGATGATCATGAAAGTTGCAGTATAAGTATACGACAAATTCTAGAACTGTACTACAGAATAAAAAATACTACCATATTCAAAGTTGATAAGTACAATAATTAATTTAGGATCGTAATAACCATGCATGTTTCATCCTACTAATATTATAAACTTGAATGTTTGTGAGTATGGACGGATTTGGAATGGAGATAGCTTATACCCTGTATTAACACATAGGCTATTATTTCCCGGAAAAAGGTTCCTGCCGCAGGAACAGGAATCCTGCGGGATAACGGGAAGACGCGGGTGACACCGCGGGGCGCAACTAGTATTTACTAAAGATTGCTTTAACATTTTAGAGTTGGCGTTTGCTCTTAGAGTAGATCAGAAAAACACGACACACTGACACACATTTTGGGTTCGATTCTTTAATTCCCGTTTTTATAAATGTTTTTCTAGAGTGAGTCAAATAACTTCCTCGCGTGCTTGATGGTCGCTCTCAAGAAGATCCCCGGCATCGTGTTCCGGTTCCACAACTACCCTGGAGTGGTGCTCCCGGCGCTGCAACTCCTCGCCCGCGCCGCGAAGAGACTCGTCGTACTGGCGAAGGATGAACCTGACAGTACCAGCCAGTAAGAACTAAAAAATACCATGATTACCAACAGCTGTTTGCTTACAAATACCTATCAATACTTTCAGCATGGACGGAAAGAAATTTGGTCCTTTGAGCCGTTGTGACTTCATCATTATCATTATCAGCCTTCCACGTTCCCACTGCTGGGACTCTGGCCTTCTCTCAGAGAGAGAGTATGGGCTATAATCTACCACGCTGGACCAGTGCGGGTTGGTTATTAAACTGTAAAAATTAGTAATAGTACATAGTAACACACATAACAACACATACATAGATTGGGCACTGAAAGTATCTAATATCTATATCTTCTATTACTAATATCTAAGGAGAAAAGATTTGATTGTTTATTTCTTCTGGATTAACTTAAAAACTATTGAACCGATCTTGATGAAGTTTAGTATGAAGATAGATTGAACCTTAGGGTAGGACATAGGATACTTTTTATCGCGATAAATTATTGTCCACGCGAGTAAAATCGCGGGGAACAGCTAGGATCCTAGACAACTGCGCCTAATTTTAAGTTGCTTTTGTAACACGATTTAATTAGTTTTTCTTCAATAGGTTCTTGGATATCTGTTCATGTACGTTCGACCAGTATCAGAAGTGGAACTCTGGCAAGATATCGAGCATCCCACAGGACGCGGAGGAGGAAGCTTACGAGGTTAGCCGTGCATCGCTTACCGATTATGTGTTCCATCCAGAACTTTGTTGCCAAACAAACCCCGGCTTCATAAAGGAATCTCTTCCAGGATATAATCGCCCTAATGGACGTAGTGAGTCACGTGGCGCGGTTTTCGGAGCACCATGCATGTGCGGCGACTTGCGCTCGTGGTCTTCGCGTGTTGCTGCCTCTCATCACGCCGCCATTGCTGGCATTGCCGGCGCTCGCCAACCACACCTACAAGATGCTGCGAGTGCTGGAGCGCGCCAATCAGGTACCGACTGCTACTGAGATATTACTGCGCATGCTGCTGCCTCTGATCACTGCTGGTATTGCCGTGATGTCATCAAACAACGCATCCGTATGTAGCGTGGAAGTACAAGGTGGGCCGAAAGAAGTCATCCGATGTTGTTTGGCTCTCTTTTTTTTTCTCTAAATGAAAAACTTCGATTCTGGTCGATATAATCTTCTCGACTTGACCAATAAAATTCTAAAGGCTCAAATAAACATAATCAATAAACAGAATCGCAGTTTTTTTATTTAGAAAAAAATGAGAGCCAAATAACATCGGATGACATCTTAGGGCCCACATGATTTCTTTTGGCCCACCTTGTATGTATATTGAAACTTATTTCAATCCGCAGTTGACGGCTCTTCCACTAGAAGACTTCAACACGGTGGTGTCGGCCCTGCGCGTCGGCCTCACCGCAGTCTCGAGCGACGTGTCGACCGTCTGCTGCAACATCATCGCCGGCCTAGCGGACAACCCCGTGGTAACCGCCAACAATCCGTACGCAATCTCCCTGCTAACCCTTGCAGAGTTACTGCTGATGCTCATCATAAAGATGGAAATGCCCGCGGATTCCATCCCAGCCGCCGGTGCTGCCATCTACGCTCTCACGTGCCTCAAGCCGGCGTTGTTAGAAGGCCTAGCGCGGCAGATGATCGAAGCGTTCGCAACTAACGATCCCGCGAACGTACCCAGATTGGAAGAGGCTTTTGGTATATTAACGCACCGGGTGCTGTTCGACGGTTGTAGACAGCACCGCATCCGCTTTCAGGAAAACTTCGATAAGTTCCTAACGAGCGTGCACGGTTTTCTCATTGTAAAATAAACTTTTTCCATCTATTGACGCTTACGCTGCTAAAGTTGTTTGACGATTTGACGGCCGATGAGCCGGTGATTTTCTATTTATTGACGATTGTGAGACGTATGCCTCGTTACAATGGTGGGCGAGTCAGTACTTGGCTGAGACGTGTGAAGTTTGAAGTATTGTCGTTTTGCTCATGTTCGTACGGGTGATTGTCTATAATAGATCGACGCGTCCTACAAAAAAGCTCGAATACGCGATATGATGTCGCGTCAGTATATGCTAGACATTACCTCGTTAGTGTGTGTAGTGGGTTTCATCAGTGCGTCTTGGTGAAGTATCCGCTGTGCCGAGACGGTTGGTGGACCTTGGCTAGTTACGATGAGCGCGACTACTCGACTTTGATATAACACTGTCATAGTTAAGTTGAACGTTTTCGTGTCCTTCCGCGGCTGTGTCAAATACACTATTGTGTCTAGTTAGGTTCTGTATCTCGTTGAATTAAGTGCCATGAGGGCGATTATCGCTTAGTTAATTTGTAATTATGGCCTATGGTACAGGGTGCATTGTGAGTCGGACATGTATTATTGTTTTAGATAACCTTCATTTAGTATTACCTACTCCTCCGTATCAATGGAAATATCTTAAGTTCACAACGAAATATACATATATGTAGTACATATTTATATATATTATATTATTACTTACTATACAGAATCTGTAATGTGGTTGTGAATGCGTGGAATATATCGCCTGTTTTGTCACCGTCAATGTGAAGATTTACTTTTGTGAGAATTTTGTCCGTATGATGGCTCGACTTGAGGGTGATAAAACAGGTTTATTTTATAGATTTTTCTTAGGAATAGTTGAATGGAAGTACACTATTCGTACTTGTTTATATATTGCTAGCTAGATACAAATTGTAAATTACACCGCGCTATGCACTAGAAGTTGCAATAACATATTTTATAGATAGGCACCTACGCCAGATAAGTCCAGAGGAGCACGGAGGGAAAGAAAGGGAGGTGAGGCCAAGATGCCTGAGCCCCAGTGATGGGAACATAGTGGGTAGTGGCTGGTGATAATGATAAAGATGGAAATGTGTGTATGAAATTGCTACATTTGAATTATGGTTTTGTTATTAC
This sequence comes from Opisthograptis luteolata, assembly GCA_931315375.2. NCBI lineage: Eukaryota > Metazoa > Arthropoda > Insecta > Lepidoptera > Geometridae > Opisthograptis > Opisthograptis luteolata. Next base: position 4,221,521 of record OV928041.1, on the reverse strand, counting down.
GTTTATCTGTGATGTAATAATGCAGTTTTCATCGATAACGACTATCGTAAAAAAATTGTATGAAAATTTTCGTTACTTATACATAGTTACACTGGATCTTTGTACTCTAAAGTTGTAAACAAATAGTGTTGCTATTTTTGGGTCGGATTGGAAGCTAGCGAAAGGTGCGTGGAGGCTAAGAATATCTCGCTCTTTTGCTTACGGATGTTCCATCATCCTGTCTCGCTCGCTTTATGCAGTACACTCGATGATAAACTGTTTCACCGGTAGACTTTCGTGTCACGATAACTTTTCCTCACAATTGTACATCCGCAAACGTGCATAGAGATTTTTAGACAGGTATTATATTTTTGTTTTCACTGTACTCTACCGGTAGTTCTATTTGGAACAAATTCGGCGTTTCCAAAATGTTCCAATTAATTACTGGAATATTTTTGGCAAACGGTTAGATCATGGGACTACGAACTCCGATGGCTCAGCTACCCAAAGTGTGTCTTAGTCTCTGAAACGAGAAAGCGCCACTCCTCTGTTCAAAGTAATTTCAGACCATTTCAGAGTCCTGAGTAGTACGTAGGCGGGCGTTTTCGGATTCGAACTACTTTTAGACATACGGCCGGTTTCAATAACCGATCTATCCACAGTTTGCCTTGCTGGAGATAGAAATTTGACATAAGCTCCATAGAAGTAATGTCAAATTTCTGTCAAACCGTGGATAGATCGGATATTGAAACCGGCCGTAAATGGAATAAAATAAACTTCCGAACCACAAAGATCCGTTGTGACTATAATTATTATTGTAGTTTCAACTAAAAGCTTGTGCTGGTTTTCATACAAACATTTTGCGGTACTCGATATCGAATTCAGTTGGTGAAATTCGTAATCCAGATTTCACTCCGTCTTACTAACTTATTCTAGTATTAGACCTACATAAACATAGTAATATAAAATCGCTGATTAATTTTAAGTGTGTTCCTAAGAATTCTTGTAGAGTTCTGTTGTTCAAATTCAAAGATTGATTGTTACAAGCACTGGTGCATATTTTTAAATCTGACTAATAAATACATAATTTAGTAGTTAACATTAAGTATATATTTTTTTATTAGTTAAAAGAATTAAGATTGAAGTCATGTTTGAGTTATATTTTATGATTATGATTATGTATTGGTCAAATGTGACAGTGTGTCCAGTTTAGCTCATTCAAATGTTTTGATATTTGTGTATATTAATTAGTATTAGTGTTGTTAATTAAAGTTACGTTATTTGTTTCGTTAATTACTACTTGTTATTCTTATTGCAATGTCCATAAGTATGCACCATAGATTTGCGATACGGTCAAATAGTTTTTGTGTAGTCAGCGATAGAAGTTGCTGACACCTTACGATTTTCCAAATGTGTACTAGATCACCATTTATATCTAGATCATATTTGGTGTTCGAGATGATTAATAAAATTGGAAAATTTGAGGGTTGTCACTTTGTCAGCGTCTTTTGAAGCTGGCCGTACAATGTGATCTGGTCAAATAAAACGCGTACCTAACGCGTGGTATGGTGTGTTTAGCCGATGTAGTCTATTTTCATACTTATAGACTCGGGAAATTTAAAGGATTTTGATACGATTTTCCGGGTTTTATAGCTTATTTTCTCTCTTACTTAAAGAAGTAAGTCTCATCGCGCTGTGACATCGAGTGTTAAGGATTAAGATATCAGTGTTTTGCCATCAGATTCTAGTATGCCTATAAGGTACCTGTACATTAAAGAGGTTTGCAAAAAACTGAGATTGACTAATTAAGAATAATAAAATAACCGTCACATATTAGGCCCTTTGCTTCTCCGCCCCTTTATGAGCGTAACGTCTAAAATGTAAAATGTCTATATAATGAAACGCTTCATACCTGCTGTAAAAAAACTCCTAAAATGCTAACTCATTTTGAACAAAATACATCAATGAAGATGATTGAAGCGTAAGCACACTGTCTGATAACTATCACATTATTCTATAATAAAACAATGTTTTTTTTTTAAATTAGCATGCTTTTTTGTTCTGATACAAATTCCTTACACTGCAACATGGACAATTTGAGTATTGTCATTGTGCTATTTAGATAAATTCCTTTTCAAACGAAGTGCAAAGACAACCTGATGTCAGGGCAGGTAGATTGCTTCATAGACGTTACGTTTAGGCGTTTGGGTTCATAGTCTAATAATCATTTTGCCTTTTAGACGACACGCTCATAAAGTCGTCCGTGCATCTAGTTTTGTATGTAACAGTAATTCGTGCAAGGAATGTTTGTCTGGACAGTAAAAATAGACACCACGCAATAGCTTTGAATTTTTAAAATTAATCAACGAACCACGTGCGCTGCGGAAATGCTATTAAGTATTCGCAGATATCTTTCACAGTAGTTTAAAACTGGTATCTGTAAGGCATATACAACGGCAAACTGCTGTGTGTAAATGCTCGATATGTATAGTAAAGCGTACACAGTGCAGAAAGTACGTATACACATCAAGACATGGCTTCTTTATTTAAAAAAAGCGTGGATGACTTTGTAATCAACAAATACCTATAAGTTGTCATCCATATCTTCCTTGAAAGTGGATTAACATAACAAAAATAATGTTGTTAAAATTTGTTTACTTCTAACATGTGGTTGCATCAAACACCTATCAAATTATTTTTTTGTGAGTAATTTTCTTTTCTATATAATCGGCGGTCTTTGCGCTAAGTTGCGATCCGTTCCAGGCAACAGTAATTTGAATAGAGACATTTCGATATTATGAGTAGAGCGCATATGTCTCTAGTAACATGGTGAATGTGTCGTGTTAGACTGATCACATATTATGCTTATTCCTACAGATATTCTTACCACTGTTCGCCATTCAGCTGTCACTACAGAAGCTCTGCGTTTGTAAAGCGGACAGTGGTAAGAAACGATAAGAATAGATGATCAAATTAACAATGTAACTTGGATAAAATTAATTTCGTGATGTAAATCCAACAATAAAACTATATTCATTAAATTTCTAGTGGTACCTATATAAGTACATACATATTACATACCTACTCCTCAGTAAGAAAATGTAAATACTCAGAGCATATTTTATTACCTAATGGTATAAAATACTATACATTCTTTTCAAAATATTATATTAAATCAGCATCTATTAAAAATAAACTGTACAAATTTTATAATCAGTCTTGTTTAATTTCAATACCCTTGACCTCCACTTGACTCTGAAATGCATTGAAGGTAGAGAAACTACCAGGGTACAGGAAACGGAAGAGTATAGCGACATCTTTTGTCGAGTAGCGAGCAGAATATTATTTTGTGGTTGACACAAAAAAAAAAGAAATATAATATGTAGCGACATCTTTTGTCAAGTAGAATGCGGTAGTGAACTTCAACGTAAATACTATTTAACCTGTGCTGCCACTTTCTTATCTGCGTTCATTTCATTCGCAATTTCGCACTATCAACATCAAGTGTTTGGGACTTTTTTGGCGGCAATCGAATTGTCAACGTGAAAATTTTGTTTTTATTTCCAAAACTTGTGATTCTTCGAGTGATAATGTGTAATATTGGTGGATTATTAACCATTACGTGTTTGTTAATGTTTACGAGTGTGGGAAATTGAAATAAAGTTGTGAAAGTGACTTTTCTAGTTGCTCCAAAAAAGTCCGTGTAAAGTTTAAGTAAAGCGCCACTACTTTACTTAAACACTATCCTCATCCCATCATCTCATCATCATCAACACCATCATCATTTAAACTTGATTCAACTCTCTGAGTTTGAAACATTTTATACTTGACACTGGCAAATACACTAATCGTGTGACGCCATAACAAAACAAAAAAAAAAAAAAAAAAAAAAAAAGTGTCAAAGAGTCAGTAATGTCACAGTCATAAATTAATTTCGTTTTGTTTGTAATTTGTAATTCTACTATTTTGTATTGCACCTTGCACCACACATTATTGCACTGTGTGGATTTTCTCGAAGCTTTGTTCAAAATCTGCTAAAATGAGCAACATACAAATAAGCCCGTCGTTTAACTCTTCAGTAGCATCATCATCACATGAAGGCAGTGATGAAACTACGAGGATAAAAAACCACGCTAAAGAAATGTTGAAGTCACGAATATTCCTAGGCCGATATATAGAAAGGAGACTCATAAACAAGAGCATCGGATACCGTGATGTTGTACTAGTAAGTGCCGCTGAAGTGGAGATCAAGAGAGATTTGTTAGAGGCGCAATATCGACTTAGCAGTGCGTGTCCCCACATACAATGGATCGGCATAACAGAGACGGATGTTATTGGATGCAGCCCATCCGGCGGCGTATGTCTGTGCACAGAAATCGATAACCAACCATTTGGACCCTTTTGGTTTCAGATTAAAAGTTTAAAATTCAGAGATGAAGAAATCATTGTGACATTAAAGTGCTTGAGGCACTTATCAGATGATTTTCTAGAACTAGAACCAATATTAACTGGAGGGACAAAGAAGGTCAAAGATAAATCTGACATCACAGCTGTTGCAACTGAATCTCTCAACGAAACCTACACCGAGATTGTAGGGACATTGAAAAGCGCTTTATCAATACGTAATATGAAAGAGTTCTTTACATTCCTATTTGCATTTATTATTGCAATTTTTACTGGAAGTACCGCATTTGTTAATTTCTTAGGAAACTTTGTGTTAGCTCTGGTCAGAGAAATGTCTATCCTAGTTAAAAATTCTACTCCATTGTGCCTAGGAGTGCTAGATTTTTTCAGTAAAATTGTAGGTGGATTCTACATACTACTGGCTATGTTATTCAAGCCAAGTGCACCTGTACGATCAAGTTCGAGGACTCTAGCTCGTTATGATCAAACGCCTAGACAACACTCATATTATGAAGACAAACAATTTGATTAAAATTTGTTAAAAATGTAGAAACTTAGGCCTGCTTGCTAGGAATCCCGGGTTAAATCAATGAGTTTAATAACTCAGAATTAAATTGTATTTCTCAAAGAACTTCTCAAAATAAAATAAGAGTTACCTAATCCAACAATTTTATTCTGAATGCTGGCAATTTTAGTGTTTATAGCATGTGTGATGGATATTTGACATTATTGAAAGGGAGTTATTGAATGGTGGGTTAAACATAAGTTTAACTAAGTGTTACTCAATAATTATTGGTATCGCAAAACAATTTATTGATTTAACCTCTTGTGACCTAATAACTCCCCAAGTAAAAAAATTACTGGCTTCTGCAATTGGGCCTTCATTGCTATATCTTCATTTTTATAAACTCTATACAGATAAATGATCAAGAACACCAAAGTAAAATGCACATACAGATTTACAGGTGCACTAAGTATTAAAAACTTTTTATTTATACCATTAGGTATAGAACATTCCTTGTAATGTTTCAGCATTATTGAGTTTGCATTTTTACATAAATAAATATCAGCCATACTGCAACATTCAAGGGCATACGACATCTACCAACCCGCACTGGGCCAGCGTGGTAGATTACAGCCCATACTCTCTGAGAGAAGGCCAGAGTCCCAGCAGTAGGAACGTGAAAGGCTGATAATGATGAAATAACACCCACACAATCACATACATAGACATTATGATCTATATCACATACATTCTGATCCCTAACTGATTTCCTATATCTAGGGTATCAGATACTACTACGCGGATCGGGGATCCACAACATCCACATCGGTCATCATCTCGTATAATATTTTACATAGTGAGACTTGAAACTTGATATTAAGACTTAGGTTTTGTAGTTGCATAAATAATTTATGTACAGTCTTATTACCAGTGTAATTTATTACTTATTTTGTTAATATATTATTTAAATGTTATACATATTGAGGTGTTGTATTGGTTTTACTATAATATACAGCTTATTTAAATGTGGTTTTTAATCTTCAACTGGTACTATAATGACCGAACAATTTGGTTCTGTAAAAGAAAATTAATTAGGTATGTACATCATTGAATTAAAAAAGTTTGATAACTAGATTTATATTATTATAACCGATTGATGCAAAAAAAAAAAAAACAAGTTTTACATAATTTTTAACAACAGCTGTCTTGTCTATAAAATTTTCAAAATTTTCGAGTGCTGATCACTAGAGAGAGGTCTATAAGACGAAAGCGGAACTCAAAATATTTGCTGTGGCATTTTGTTACATTGGTGTGAAAGTGAATTAATTGGTGAGGATAGTAACTTGCAGAGCCATTTCTGAGTTACATTTAATTTCAGTAGGTACTTCACGTACTTTAGCCGTATAGGAAGGTACCAACGGTCAGGGACGAGGTATCGGATCAGCTATTCCCGGCTGCTGATAAATACTACGAAAAACCGTACCATTTAGTAGTTATTATGGACAGACTGGTAACACTGACAGTCAAACTGCACATCTGTCAGTCACAGAATAAATATAAAGTGACGTCGTTCAGTCACGAACGTCACAAAATATAATTCAGAGACGCATCCAGGTTGCTCTTAGGGGTAAAAGAACACTAGCCAAAATGGACCTAAGGTTGTATACAGACGAGCTAGTATTTTTTTGCTTCGTAATATTTAAACAAAAATATTGAAGTCAGGTCCAGAGCAGCATGAAAATGTGGCTGATGCTCTATAAGTAAAATATGACTAGACTTCAAAGATAACTCTGCATTGGTTGGGTATGGGACTTATTTAACTTAAATTTTATGTGTACCTTTCCGTTTAGATGGCTGTCTTCTACTTGGCGACCTACTCCTACTCAAATATAATTTTGATTTATTTCCTTTCTTAGTACTTTTCTTTGTGGGAACTTGGTTCATTTGATTCTTCGTCAATATAGGCTGAAAACAATAATAAGTTACGTTCGAGCTAGGAGCCAAAACCTGTATAATAATATATAAATATGTAAATTATAAAGGAAAATTATTACTTCTGTTGCAGTTTCAATCATAATAATGGTTCTAGGTAACTCTCGTGTTTTCATCATACTCTTTGACACAATATTGTTAAGGATGTTTGTTATAATAATGTTCATTTCACTATTATCATATTGTTTGAGCATGTCTTTGAACAAACTCAACAACGTCGGAAGAACTTTCAACAGTTCGGTTTTGCCGCTATCGCTATTGCTCAAGTTGTAAAGCAAGTCTAAATGTGTTAAAACTTCTTCTAATGTCATGTATTGCCGGTACTGGAGCAGACTTGTTATAAATGTATTTTGAAGAGCTAAAAAATAAAAGGAATTATTAGATGGAATATTGAACTCAGAATTAGTTTTTACCACTGAAATACTTATTTAAAAGGTCTAATGATCTGAGTGATCATAAGTGATGTAATATAACTAAGAACGAAAATAAGAACCTACCTATTCCAACCCAACGCTTGCGTGATTTACTCAGTGTAAGTTGGAATTATCTTCGGTCTCTTTATCGTTTGGTGTCTTACAGCATCTCTACACATTTCTACTGTAACATGGCGCTTAAAACTGTATAGATTTGGATTGCTTTTCTTACAAAACTTGTTATGGTTACCTTCGTCAACAGGCTTGCAGTAATAAGTCACGTTTGTGTTTTGAGTCAAAGGTGAATGCATTAAGTTTAATGTATCATTCAAAGATTCTAATGTATCGTAGGCTAGTTTTGTAGCTTGCTTTCTTATGACTTTCTTCAAGTCGTTTGTGATTCTCGAACTAAATTTTAAGTATCTACGGCCTTCTTCCAATTGGGCTAGTTTGTTTAGAAAAGATGCTGCTAAGGCCTGAAAATGAATATTTTGTTAAACTGCGAATTTGCAACCACAATGGTCTGGAAGTGACTTTACTGGCGGGTGTCGCAGTACTATTTGACCTGTATCATTAAATTATATGGAGGATTCAAAGATTCAAAGATTCAAAGAATTTATTGCATCTTTGGAGGCTCAGAGTATTGAGGCATAGCACAGTTTCTTATTCTATCTGTATAAAGTTAGAAATGAGGTTTTGGTATTGGCCTCAATGTTATTTTTATAAATCTCAAAAATTAGCAAATCTTATAGATGAGAGGAGGACTCATATAATATTTTAGTTAGTTTACAATTATTTCACACCTGGGTTGTAGTGATATCTTGGATATTGTCGTTACAGGACGATATACAAACACCGACAATAGTTTGTTCATCAAAAACATTGCAAACATCTGCGTAGGCACAACCTTGCACGATATCAACCTTTTCAACGTGTGTGGAACATGCAAGACCCTTAAAATAAATTTTGATAAGTTAATAATGGTTTACAATTATTGTTCTATGCATCTATTTTATTTTACAGAAGTCAAATAGCTATACCTACCGCTCGTTTATCACGAAACCTAAAAAATCAAATAGACCTTTAAACTTCTTTGTTTCGTTAGTTATGATACTTTTAATTTCTACGTGCTCTCAAAGAATGCATTTCTGAGTAAGTACCTACAACATTAGAGGATCGCGCAAATGCGGATACTTTTTGTTTCCGATACAGGCCATCATCACAAGAAGTCGAGGTTGCTGTGTCCGGTAGAGACAACCACATAACATACGCAGATAAAAAAAACGCATTAATCAGATGCTGCTACTAAATACTGAAAATGGCAACGATAAAGTCCGGTAATGGTCGATTTAATGTAAGTTGTAGATATCTAATAAGATACTGAAAATATCTACGTATGCGCAGCACCATATATTATGTAGGTAAAAAAGAGGTAGAGCATTGTATGGAATTAGTAGTTATTTAGGTTCTATCTCATAAGATCCATTCTTAATGAATTCAAGTTAGAAACTGGGTGTAGTGGTCCATGAAATAGCTCAAGAACCTCAATACATTTAGACAGGTAGAATAATTTACAGTATAATTTACCTCATTCAAAAAAACCAACGCATGTCTCGTGTAATTACCGCCCATGTAAAGAAACTTCTTTAATATTCGCAAATTTTTTATAATCTCTCCAATATTGCTTGTGAAATATTTGGTGCTTTCATTGAAGTGAATAATGAAATCGTTGTATTCGCGCTGGTTTAAGCAGTGGCATTTTCGTGTTAATCTTTTATATATGGAACAGTCATCTTCATCCTAAAACATATTTTTAGGTGGATCTTATCTAGGTAGTCTAAACGCAATAAATTGTAATGTATGTACACGCGTTTTGGGGGCACAACATAATTAATCTAAGTTTTTACGTTGTACCGTGTTCTAATTACATAATTATTAATTAGGCATGTATCTATAAAAAGCTACAACCATGGGCACAAAGATTTCAACTATTTAATATTTTGCACTCACCTCTATATCAATTCCATCTAAAGCTTTCGTCTGTGATTCTAGTTTCTGTATTGCACTTGAATCTTTGAGGTCAGCCAGTGAATGATACTGAAAAATTTGAGTTAAAAGTGTTACCAAACCAACACAGATATGTATACAGAATAATACGGATAGTTATGGTTAGCAATTAATCACACTAATATTATAAATGCGAGTCTGTGTGTGAGTGTATGTTTGTTAATTTTTCACGATAAATCGGCTCCACAGATTTGAGTGAAATTTGATAGAGCTTATACCCTGAATGAATACATTGTCTACTTTATATCCCGAAAATGTAAGATAGCGGGAAAACCACAGGATGCAGCTAGTAATTAATAAATAATCATAAAATTATGGTCTTACCAAGAATTCAATAAGAAAAAGAAGGAACAAAAAATTAAACAAAAATGTCATACAGTGCTAGTGCTTGGAGTTGCTATTGGCTCGGACAGTTGGTAGATATCATTGTGCCTAAAAACCTTGGAACATGTTTTTGCTTGGATTTCTTCTAACAAGCACAGTAGCTTTCTCGTGCTGTCTTTCATTTTAACTAATGTGTCCTGAAATTGTATAACTTGGTTACAAATATGTACATAGTCGTAGGAGGGTTTAACGATGGCATCTCGAATAAAACCCGAGCTAAAAGTGCAGTTTTGCGTAGTGTAGCTAGCACGGAATATAAATGACTACTGTTTCAGAAGTAGGACATCCCCTTCGCGGTCAAGTTGTTAAATTGCCTTTTTTACGCAAATTAATACCTTACTTTTAACCAACGATGCTAGATGACGCTACAGTACCTATAGGGTGAGGCATGGTGTGAACACCCAAAACTCCTAATCCTGATTACACCCACACATACATACATTGACCGTATATACCGAACTAAATGAATGAGTAGAAAATGACATGGCGATGACGGCGATAGGGCGATAGTATTGGTAGAAATTGTAGAAAACGAACAAACATAATTATTCTGTTTGTTTGGTCTTCACGGTCTCGATTTGTTGTTGTAGTACCAAGAGTCCAAGACCAAGACCAAGGTAGTATATCACAGAACATAATAGTACAATAAATATGCAGTAGGTACAGGTAGATCAAGTATTAGGTACGTGGTACATACCAACTTCATAAGGCAGCAAGGTTCCTCAGCATTTAAACTTTGCGAATATTTTTTTTCTTTGCTTGTAGTATTCATTTCCTCTATTTTTCTCGTTGTGTTTTGGAACCCAGCTTGCACCCCAAATGTCTCAGAATATCTAGTCTGGCAGCCAAATGTATAAGGGTTTCCCAAGTGGTCTCCCAAATCATTATCTGCACCATGGGCCGTGGCGTTGCTCATTGAGTCAAAATTAGCAGAACTGATGTTTTCATCCATTTCAACGTTTTCATGAGTGAAAATTATACCGACATTTTGATGCATAAAACTGTCTTGTAATTCTATGCATAAAACGTTGAAAGAAATCAAAACTTTGATTGGGCTATCGTAGACATTGTGACATCAATAGAAGTTTTATACAAAATTTAGACTTAGAGCTGCATAATATAATTAAATAAGTTTTACATCTTGCGTTTAGCCATTTTTTGAATTTTCGAGCCAGAATTCCTGAATTCCTGCCAAAAACCATAGATGACTACAGTTTGTAATCGTCCATAATCTCCATAGATAATCTTTAGTGCTATTGCGTGTACCGAAATAGCTGTGAGGAAAGAAAGATAATTTGACTTCACTTTACTCACTCACCTACATCCGCCAATGAATAAAAAAAGAAATAATCATATGACCTACGTTCAAGGTTCAAGGGCAAGGACGGACGACTAGAAACGTAGTATATAGTCTACTTAATCTATGGACTAGAATTTTTTTTTTTGTTTTTTATGGCGTCACACGATTAGTGTATTTGCCAGTGTCAAGTATAAAATATTTCAAACTCAGAGAGTTGAATCAAGTTTAAATGATGATGATGATGATGATGATGATGATGATGATGATGATGATGATGATGATGATGATGATGAGATGATGGCATGAGGATAGTGTTTAAGTAAAGTAGTGGCGCTTTACTTAAACTTTACACGGACTTTTTTGGAGCAATTAGAAAAGTCACTTTCACAACTTTATTTCAATTTCCTACACTCGTACACATTAACGAACACATAATGGTTAATAATCCACCAATATTACACATTATCACTCGAAGAAACACAAGTTTTGGAAATAAAAACAATATTTTCACGTTGACAATTCGATTGCCGCCAAAAAAGTCCTCAACTCAAGGACTAGAATTAGAATCTAGACGTCAACGTCAGTGTCACACTTCACAGCACTTCAAACTTTAAAGTTCAAATACTTCAAAAATGATAAAATCACAAAGAGAATGTAAGGTTTTATAAAAATTTGCATTGTGTATGCACAATATGCACATGAAGTTGTTTGATGATTTGATGTTGTTTGTATTTGTAGTGTTGCATTTCATTTTGCCGCAAAGCTGCATGTTTACTGTTTGCGCATCAATATACTACCATAGCGCCCTATAAAAACATTATTTGATGGTTTGTGAATCTATGCAGCCCTGTCTGTGTAATGATTTCCTTATTATTTTCGCGTTTGTAAAGCCTTATTCACAAAATGAATAATTATAAGAGCAAAGGCAATTTTGAAAGTCCATGCGATTCAGAAAACGATTGGACTAATTCTTCTGACGATTCTAAATACACTGATTCGGAAAGGTAAAGTAGTAGATGCACCCTATGTTATTATTATTCCAATTTGGTTACCACGATCAAATAAACAGACTTTATGACATCACATTACTCTTTGCAGTACCCACAACGCAAGTTTCGAGTTTAATTTGGGGCTAGTTCAATTTGTGTGCAATGGTCCACCGATATTTATATATATGTATTTATATTTATTACTCTTTGCTACAGCTCGGTACCGGAGTGGGACTCGGATGTCGGAGAAGACGGCGAACTAGTGTATGTAAAAGTTAAAGCTACAGCAGACAGTGTTGAGAATAAAACACCTCTATTGGAGACCTGTGAAACATTTAAACTAAGGAATAATTTCAAGAGATCATCAACCAGGAGGTCCTCTAAAGGTACATAATTGCTTCATAAATTTCTTTCGTGCTTTTGTAACTCCTGCAACAAGATGTACTACTTCAATTCACACCTACTGCCAGCTATATATTCAGATTGACTACTTATTTATTTATTTATTTTGGTAATAGGCGAGCAGCCCAGAGGCTGATGTGCCTATATCATGCTGTGTTGAATTATAGTAATGCCCAAAAGTGCAGAGAAAAGTCAATTCTGTAGCAAGGAAGCATTGTTCGTTATTGTTACTTGGTATCAAAACGTGGTGCTGCGAGGGAAACTTTTGTTATTCAGGTACTTGTTTCCGAGACTAGACTGACTGTGGGTAACTACACTAAATATTGTGACAACTACTTGATTTAGAAATAACTTTCTTATTTCAGGCAGGATCTTCAAAGTACTGAAATCGCATAAGAGCAAAAGTGCAGACAATGCAAAGAAAAAAGATGGCTGTATTGCATCTACATCCAATATTTATGGGATTCAAGATACAGAAGACTACAAAAAACCTATAGTTATTCAGGTAATCATTTTGGCTTGTTGTTTTTCATTCCTTCAACAGGTATCTGAAGTATGTAGGTATGCCCTTGTTTTTGTTGAGCAAGACTGGGCAAAGACCTGAAAAAAGAAACGTTATAATAATTTCCACATTCATTGTTTTTAAATCAATTTATTTTGAATTAAATAATATTTAATAATCTTACCTTAGTGGTCATTTTACTCACTAAGAAATAAAGTTTAAACAAATGTTAATTATTACTGTGTTAATAAAATCGCACCTCTTTGACAGGTCAGCAAAAACATGATCTTCACCAGTGAAAAAAACTGCCAAATCGAGAAACTGTTTGGCATAAGCTTAGAAAAACATTCCATCAGTAAAGTTTTAGTAATCGAGGACTTCTTGCCTGAAGCCAGAGCCATTTATAGTGCGAAAGTTAAGAAAGGATATCATTTGACGAAAATAAATGGCATTGATGTTAACTCTTTTAACATAAATAGCATTATTCAAAGAGTTGCTGAGGACTACAATAATCCAAAACTAACATTCCAAGCGCCAAGTGAAGGGTATAACGCTGACTTTGAAAGGTTGCTTAAAAACAAAAGTGCTCCAGACAATTCTTTAACACAATACCTCAAAGATTCAATGTGCTCAGTACTTTATATTTGCTGCAATGATATTGAATACAATAGCAATGACGATAATGGTGTGCTTTATTGCTATCCGAGACCGTACAACCAAAACTTTTTGTACAACACAAGGGGTGCCTACGTAACACTCAATCACTTAGCTCCCAAATCTTTAGGAACAAGTGAGCCAGTATCTTCAACAGTAATTTTTAGTGAAAAACTCATAAACATCACATATACACAGCGGGTTAACGACTTACTGTTACTAGCATTCCCTAATGCGGATGTAGATCTTTTTGCTGCTAAGAAGGTGATACAGGACATAGCCCGAGTATTGGAATTCTTGTATGGATCAATAAAGTTGTGCTTCACAAAGCCTAACAACGTGGATAAACTTGACACTCTGTTTTCACGCATTTTTGTGAGCTTACTGCATCGTTCCAAGAGAGACTCTACTGAATTGGAGAGTAAGAGGATGTTTGATTATGATAGTTCATATTTTGAGGATATTTTAGCAGCACATTCAGTGTCTTTGCCATTGGAAGTTAAAGTTCAAGTGGATGATGCTATCACGGAATTGGAAGCGGCAGATTACAGAGAATGGGTATGTTTACTTTACATATTGTGGCAGTAAAAAGCTGAAATAATCTGTGGACTTGTATAACTGGCTGTATACAAAGATAAACAGTCTAATAAACCTATTTTGTTTCCCAACGAAAAAAAAAAGGAGGAGTATCTCAAGTCAGTGTGTATAAAAATTGTTTCCCTACTAGCTGCTCCTTGCGGTTTCCGCGTGGGCTACAGTTTATCGCGATAAAAAGTAGCCTATGTCCTTTCTCAGGCTCTAGACTATCTCTGTGCCAAATTTCATTTAAATCGGTTCAGTAGTTTAGGCGTAATAGCGTGACAGACAGGCAGAAAAGTTACTTTCGCATATATAATATTAAGTTGGGAGTAGGGATAACCACACTTATCTTTTACGAAAACAAGAACAAGAGATTTTTAACTATAATGGAGTCATCAAACATTTAATTTTCTTATACATAAGTGCTATGTACTACAACTTTTATTTATTTTTCAGACAGATGATGTAGATAACTTTCAAAGACTGTACACGGTTATTGGAGCATGCCTTTATTACTCCGGACACTTGCTAAGTTCTCATTTGCAAGATGAAGACTTGAAAGAAATCAATGCATACTTGAAGCTTAATGGAATATTAAAATTGAGCATGGAAAAGGAGTTAGAAAAGCTCATTATTTGGAAAGAAGTCTATATTAATGAGCATAGAAAGCAGAGTAAAAGCGACGTTTATGAATACAGGTAAAGAAATAAAGAAATGTAACATCTGATATCTAAGGCTGACAAGTGCAGTACTTTGGTGTACTGAATATTGCTGGATCTATAAATCTGTTACGAGTAGTTACAACTTATAATTGACCAGCAAAGCCTCGACCTCAGCACAAAATATATTTTTACTACAGCACAAAATATATTTTTTAGGATTCCAGATGGCCGATGGTTTCTCCTCATTGTGGGAAGAGGCCATTTCGTATTAGCCACATTGATGGAAGCTGGTGGATGTACTGAAGACGTAATTATTAACTCTTCTATATACTCTCGATATTAGTATAATGTAGCTCTAGCACTAGTTGTAACTACCCCCCCTACCCTTTAACCCGCGTGGAAATTCTCCAGCAACCGTGCGTCCGGGACGAAGAATAGCCTATACCACTATCTGGTTCATAAACTCACATCAATCTGTTGCTTCTTTGCTGCACACTTTTGCATAATTTATAATATTAGTAGGGATGGACTCTAGTTTACCTAATTATTGCTATACATCTTGGCAAAAAGTCTACACCCTTTTTTTAATTGATTTCTGAGTACTAATAATATGCATGATGCTTTTATAGATGACTAGTAATTGTGCCCGCGATTTCACCTGTGTAGAGATCCATAGAGATCGTGTGTTTTTCCGGAATAAAATATAGCTTATGTCACTCTGGCCTATGAACTATTTCTATGCAAAAATCACGTCGATTCGTTGTCTATAACACCGATATAATATTATGATAATAATTTTCTAGGTAGCCCCTCTATTGCTTTGGTTCTTGGGAATTCTGTTTCTGGCCTGGGCTTTCTACTACTGAGCTGCAATGACTGAATTGCGTTCCTGCAGTCAGGTAACTATATTGCATGATTTGTGTGTTTAACAAAAAGCTTATTTATAGGGTGAAGGAGAATTGTTTAAGATATTACAATACTGGTGGCAATTCAGGTGTGCATTTTCTAAAACTAAACTGAGTGTAACGGCTCTAAAAGTATTGCTGTTCTCTTCTGGCCACGAAGCTAAAAACAACATAAAAAGTCAAATTGGTGGTGCCATTTTCGTCGCTCCACCTAGTCGGAGGGCGTCATACGCTACGTTTGCCTAGTCGCGGTCACCATTCAAGAACACATCTACATCAACTATAGGTAATCCCTTGATCCGGCTCGAAGGACCAGGAATTGTAGGTAATCCCTGGGGTCTAGGGAGACCGGGCTGTAGTGGACTGTATATTGAAGGATTCTTGCCGGCGGGCAGAAGGAAAACACAGGTTCTGACTTCAAGGCTCCGTATATTTCTTGCTTACTGGTGAACTGCTGGCGAACTACTACAACTTTCTCGCAAAAATGTCTCGCTTATATATGATTTAGAGGTCTCGCAACTAGCGGCGACAGGAGACCGCCTCTCTCGGCCGTTGGACCAATGGCGTCACCGTGACGGGTGATATTGCTGTCTCTGTCGGCGCGTATGGCTATCTTTTTCTAACAATCTAGTGTATTGCTATCCCTATCGGTTGTCTCTTTCTATTCTGCTAGTTGCGGTACTAACTACCTACATGCTATCTTTAATCATATTTACAATTTTCTAATAATTAACTTAAGTCTACGTTGCGTCGCTAACAATTTCCCCCCCAGTGCACGATTTATCGTGCACTCCTAATTCGGGTCGCGACGCTGCTGGCACGACGATGATGAGGCGCGAAGTAGGCCGCCTCAGTACTCCTCCCGCCGTCCGGACGTCCACGACTCTCGTTCTGCCGTCGGGGCCGACGTAGGTCTTGACGACTTCCCCTCGTAGCCATGTGTTCCGGGGTAGGGACGCATCGGCGATAATTGCGACGTCACCTTTCTCTGGATCCGTAGAACTTCTTCCGTTGAGTTTTCGTGGCATGAGAGTGGGTAGGTACTCTCGTAGCCATCTTTTCCAAAAATGGTCTGCCAGTCTCTGCGCCGTCTTCCAATTTGCTTTGCCGACCAGGTCAAAGTCGCTGAAGTCTCTCAGTATAGCTGAGCCGCAGGAACGCCCAATGAGAAAGTGGTTGGGCGTAAGGCTCTCTTCATCTGTGACCGTGTGTTCTACCTTGGTCAGTAGAGTGTGGAGAACTTCCTCTGGCGGACTTCTCTCGTTCAGGATGGCGGAGAGGGCGACTTTCACGGTTCGCACCATTCTCTCCCAGGCTCCTCCCATATTGGGAGCTCCGGGAGGTATGAACTTCCACTGGATGCCCTCGTGTTCTGCTGCTTCGACGACTTCTTGTTTCGTTGGTGCTCGGTTTCCGTCAGCGATGTCGCTCGGCGTGTTTCTCAGGCCTATGTTGAAGGCCAGTGCATCTTCGTTTACGAGCCATCGTAAACCGAGCGTTTTCTCTTCTTCATTGCCGAGCCGTACTTCGTTCGGCGATTCTTCGTGCTTCGCTACTTGACGCAGTGCCTCTTTCTCGTTGCTGGCCCACTGTCTCAGCTCGAAACCGGCTGCCTTGTGGACTTTGTCGACCGCTTGCGCTGTTCGTGCAGCTTCTTCGGTGTTTGTAAAGCTCTGAAGGTAATCGTCCATATAATGGTTATGAACGATCGCTCTGGCTGCTTCAGGATGTTCCTTCTCATGTTCCTTGGCGTTCAGGTTCTTGACGAAAATAGCTGTGGCGGGCGATGACGCTGCTCCGAATATGACAGACGTCATTCTGTATTCTTTCGGCTTCTCGTGCCGATCTTCACCTCTCCACAGGTACCTCAGACTGTCTCGGTCTTCGTCACGAATGCGGATCTGCAGGAACATCTCCTTTATGTCAGCTACCACTGCTACGGGCCCTTCTCTGAATCTGAGAAGTACTCCAAATAGTGATTGGAGTAGGTCGGGTCCTGGGAGCAGGGCGTCGTTCAAGCTCTTTCCTTCAAATCTTGCTGCGGCGTCGAACACAATACGGGTCTTTTTCTTTATGGGATGCACCACTGCGAAGTGTGGCAGGTAAAAAGTCCTGCCCGGCGTGGAGTCGGCTGGCGCTTCTTCGGCGTACCCACTGGCAAGCAGGTGTTTCAATTGCCTTCCGTATTCCTTCTTCAATGTTGCGTTCTTGTCGAGCTTTCTCTCGATGCCCGACAATCGGCTGTGGGCCTGGACATAGTTGTTCGGTAGTGTTTCGTTGTCCGTTTTCCACAGAAGTCCAGATTCAAATCTTCCATCGGGTCGACGCCTCGAAGTTGCTTCGAGGACCGCCAGGGCTCTTCCATCGGCGTCGTTGCTTGGGCGTCGTGGCTGTATGCCGATCGCTTCTAGATCAAAGTGTCGTTTGATCATCTCGTCCATCTGGTCTTCGTCACTTGCTTGTCGGCAGTGGTTGACGAAGTTTACCGGTGAAGCGTATCCGGAGCGGTAGCCATGTAGCACCCAGCCCAGGGCGGTGAGTGAAGCGACTGGTTCGTCTGGTTCACCCTTCAGAATCTTCCTGGAAACGATCAGTTCCCAGTTGTCTTGCCCGATGAGTAATGCTGGTCTCTCTCGATCGTAGAGTAGCTCGTTTTTCATGTTTTGCAAGTGCTTGCATTTCTCGACGGCTTCTTTGTCGACATACTGCGGTGATAACTTCAAGTGTGCTACGGTGCGGGCGCCTTTGAGAATTCTCTTGTCTCTGCGATGCGCTCCTTTGATCTTGAGGTCCATCCGCTGTGAGTCCTTTTTCTCAATAAGTTTGCCACCGACGGTTTCTAGCGTGAGGGATTCTTCCTTCCCAGTGGCTTCGATCTTTGCCGCGATGTCGGCATCGATCAGTGAGACGGTCGATCCTTCGTCTAGCAAGGCGAGAATGCGCGCCGAGCCTTTGGGACCGTAGACGTCGACTGGGATTATTTTCAAATAAACTTTCTTCCCATCGGTAGCAGCGTACACGGACTTCACCACGTGCGTTAAGTTTTCTACCGTGGTTTGATGACACGGTGAGAGGTCCTGCTTTTCTCGTTGCACTGGTGCTGTCGTTCGTTCCGAGTGCAATATTGTGTGATGCGGGCGCTTGCATTTCTTGCAGCCTTGACCTCTGCAGTTGTTTCTTGCATGTCGTCGACGTAGACATCTGAAGCAGAGGTGCTTCTGTTTCGCTATTTCCCATCTAGCGTCGACGGTGGCTTCACGGAATTTCGTGCATTCCGTTACCCAATGTGCTTCTTCGCAATTCACGCAAAGCTTCTTCGATGATGTGGATGGCTCATTTGTGGCTTCGTCGCCTTCGTGGGTCGAGTGAACGGGATATTTTGCGTTTCCTTTTTTCTTGCTCACGTCTACGGGCACGATTTTTCTATACAGCTTAGCTTCAGCGCTCAGGAAGTCCCTCAGCTTGACTAACTCAGGGCCTTTGGCGCACTTCGATTCGAAGTCGAGCCATCTGGGACACTGAATTGGTGATAGCTTCGCCACGATGCTTCTGCAGAATTCCGCTGAGTACAAGTACTCAGGTTCGTCTAGGGCACGTATCGTTGTCACTGCGTTTTTGACGCAGCTAGCGAGGTAGCACAAATCTTTGGGCGAGTCTCCGAGTCTCGGGAGTTGCTTGATTTTCTCGAGTTCTGTTTGGACGAGCTGCTCCGGCCTTCCAAAATTTTCTTCTAGTGAATCCATCACTTCTTCGGGGTCGCAGGTGATAGACATTAGATATCTCACTGATTGATAAGCCGGTCCAAGTACCACTTTTCTCAGGCGAGCCATGTTCTGCACGTCGTTGAAGTATCCTGAACTGTCTTTGTATGCTCTCTTGAAAGGCAGCCAATCTTCATGTGCCCCATTAAAGATGGGCAATTCCGTGTAACTGAACGACGTGTGCGGTACGGCAGGCTCTCGTTGTTTAGTGTTGTTGATCTTGATAGCTTCAGTTAGCTCTCTTAGATCGCTTCTCAATGCGTTGTCTTGCATTGGTTCAAACATGTTATCTTGCAGTGGTTCTTCCATATAGGTAGCTGTATGCTCCACCCATTGCTGTACTTGCGTAGATCGTTCGATTTCTAATTCTGCGCTCAATTGATCTTCGGACTGATAACAATTGGCGATTTCTACGTCATTCTGAGCGAGGATGGTGTTGAGACGGGCTTCTTCTATCTGGCATTGAATCAGTCTTCTGTTTGCTTCCAACGAAGTTAATCTTGATGACTTGACTGATCCCGGAACTACTGTTCTGCGAGGACCACATGTTCCCGAAGACGCGTACGGTGGAACTTGGTTTCCTCCAATGTTCTTCGGTTGCATGTTGGCTTCTGAAGGCGCTAACGGTGGAACTGGATTTCCTCCAATGTCCTTCTTTTTCATGCTCGCTTCTGAAGGCGCTAACGGTGGAACTTGATTTCCTCCAATGTCCTTCTTTTTCATGCTCGGCTTTTTTCTCTGGCGCGTTACAGTCGAAGATGCGGCGGCGGAAGCACCAGCGGTCAATGTGGCATCGCTGGCTCCGGGTCTAGCGGTATACGTGGCGTCTACTGGGGTGGTATGACGCGGCGGATTCGCGGGTGCCTGCATTTCGGCTGCGGCAAGCGCCTGCTGAGACGTCCGTGTCGATGCAGCGGCGGCAGCGGCGGCGGCGGCGCGAGTACGAATCGGTATCGTAACTGACGCGGGAGCGCTCATACCGTAAGCGTCCGTCGCGGCGGGAATGGTCGCGGCGGGGCGCACGGACGCCGGCATTCCAGCGGTGGAAACCGAGGGCGGGGCAGCGCCACGGGGCGCTACCGACGCGGCGGCGGAATGCACGAGCGGAGCTGTTCCTTTGTTGGCTGCTGTTGCTGCGGTGGACGTCGAGGCAAAAGTGCTTGTTTCAGCCGGCGTGTTGATCGACCAGTCGGTGGTAGTCGCCGTTTCGGCGGAATTCTCCTCGTCGTCGGTGCGTCCCGATCGCGTCTTGACGGGCGATCTGGAACGTACGATTGGCATTTTCCTTCTTGACGATCCCTTGATCCGGCTCGAAGGACCAGGAATTATAGGTAATCCCTTGATCCGGCTCGAAGGACCAGGAATTGTAGGTAATCCCTGGGGTCTAGGGAGACCGGGCTGTAGTGGACTGTATATTGAAGGATTCTTGCCGGCGGGCAGAAGGAAAACACAGGTTCTGACTTCAAGGCTCCGTATATTTCTTGCTTACTGGTGAACTGCTGGCGAACTACTACAACTTTCTCGCAAAAATGTCTCGCTTATATATGATTTAGAGGTCTCGCAACTAGCGGCGACAGGAGACCGCCTCTCTCGGCCGTTGGACCAATGGCGTCACCGTGACGGGTGATATTGCTGTCTCTGTCGGCGCGTATGGCTATCTTTTTCTAACAATCTAGTGTATTGCTATCCCTATCGGTTGTCTCTTTCTATTCTGCTAGTTGCGGTACTAACTACCTACATGCTATCTTTAATCATATTTACAATTTTCTAATAATTAACTTAAGTCTACGTTGCGTCGCTAACATCAACAGTTATCGGTTATCGTGAATAGCAAATGGTTAATAGGCCTTTTATTGTGGCATTCAAACGTAGTGTAAGTAGAACGCCTTGCGACAAGGTGGATCGACGACTGGCGCCGATTGGCTGGCAGTTGTCTGATGAGAAGAGCCGAAGACTGGGTTCAGTGGCGTACCTTAGGAGAGGCCTATGTCCAGCAGTGGACTGATACAGGCTGATGATGATG